>CM040129.1:94020421-94476984 GCA_022559845.1 Amorphophallus konjac | reverse complement strand
CGGGTCCATGGACACTCCCTTGGTGGAGACCACATACCCAAGGAAAGTGATGGATTCAGTCATGAAATGACATTTTCCCAAGTTGGCAAAGAGGCTCTCTCTCCTAAGGGTAGTGCAGATTTGCCTAAGATGGTTGAGATGGTCTTCCTTGGACTGGCTGTAGATAAGGATATCGTCAAAATAGACCACTAGGAAGACTCCAATGTAGGGCCTAAGGACCTCTGTCATGAGGCGCATAAAGGTGCTTGGGGCATTTGATAGCCCAAAAGGCATCACTAGCCATTCATAGAGTCCATCTTTGGTTTTAAAGGCCGTTTTCCATTCATCTCCTGGCCTTATCCTAACTTGATGGTAGCCACTCTTAAGATCTATTTTGGAAAGATGGTGGCTCCGGCAAGCATGTCAAGCATATCGTCAAGCCTAGGTATGGGGAACCTGTATTTGACGGTAATTTTGTTGATGGCCCTGCTATCGATACACATTCGCCATGTCCCATCCTTCTTGGGTGTGAGAAGGGCCGGGACAGCACATGGACTTTTGCTAAGGCGGAGAAAGCCTTTCCTGATGAGTTCCTCCACCTGCCTCCTTAATTCAGCATGCTCCGTGGGGTTGAGGCGATAGTGGGGATGGTTTGGGAGGGTGACTCCTGGGACGAGGTCAATAGCATGTTGAACATCCCTCATAGGTGGTAGTTGATCAGGGAGCTCAGCGGGGAACACATCCTTAAATTCTTCCAAGAGAGGGTGTACTTCCACGGGGTGGGGGTTGGCTCTCCAAGGCATAAGACTACCGCACACAGGGGTGTCCCTTGAGCTACCTCTTCTTCCAGCTCTTTCCTTGTGATGATATGCAAGCTTATGGCTTTTCCAGCTGGCTCTTTATAGGTAGGTTCTTGGAGGGCTGGTTGGGTTGGTGGGGCTGGGACCCCTGGATTTTGAGGTGGTTTATGTTGCGGTGAAGGGAGAATCCCTTTGGAGGGGGTTTCCTTCCGTGGTGGTGATGGGTGGAGGCGGATGGTTTTCCCCTCATGTTCAAAGGTGCACGTGTTCGTCTTCCCAAAGATGCTTGCATTGACATCATAAATCCAAGGCCTCCCTAGCAGGATGCTCCCTACCTCCATGGGGATAATGTCACACCAAACTTGGCCTTGATAGGATGAGAAGGTGATGGGTACAAGGCAACAAGTGTTGACAGGGATGGAGTGATTGTTAATCCAAGAGACCCGATATGGTTTGGGGTGGGGTGTGGTAGTAAGCCCAAGAAGCTTGACAGTGTCAGGAGACACGGCGTTGACGTAACTCCCATTGTCTAGGATTACTTTCCTAACATGGCTCCCCATCTTGAGTTAGGTGTGAAAAATGGAGGTCCTTTGCCAGTCTTCTTCTTGTGGTTTTGTGAGGGTGCACCTAATTACACCTAGGTGGGAGTTGGTGGGAGGAAGGTCATGGTCCAAGCTTGTTTCATAGGGGTGTTCCTCATACTCCTCTTCCCATCCTAGGGCAGCCTCATACTCCTCTACCGTACTCTCATGCTCTTCTTGGGGTGGGGTAGGCCCTCCTTCAATGATAAGACTGGACAGTCCTTTGGATGGACATTGGGAAGCGATGTGGCCATAACCATGACACTGAAAGCATTTCACTGAGCTACTCCCTGGGGTTGTTCTTTTGGGGGTTTCCTCTCTTCGGGGAGAAGGGTTGGGTGGAGTAGCCCTTGTAGGAGTGGGGTTAGCGGGTTGTTGATAAGGCCGAGAAGGAGTTCCCCCACTGGGGATAGGGGTCTTCAGTAGGGGAGGAAGGTTGGGCCGGGGACCCATATTTTTGGACTCAGCTGGGTGGGGGGAGGCAAATCTAGGATTCCTAGAAAATCTCTCCGTATCACGGGCTATTTGATAAGCCATCTCAAGGGAATCCACATCCCTCATAATTAGTTCTCTCTTGATGTGTGGGTGGAGACCATTCCTAAATCGTGATAGGGTGACGGCCAATTCTTCATGTACTTCACACTTTAAAAAGGTAGGAGTCAAACAGTTCAATGTATTCTACCATGGTTTTTCCCTCTTGGGTGAGGCATTGCCACTCATCTAAGAGAGTTTGGGTGTAGGAGTTGGGGAGGTACTTGAACCTAAGTTGGGCTTTCATGTCTTCCCAGGTATGAATGGGCTCCTCTCGCCTAATCCTCTTCCTACTTTCCACACTCATCCAGTAGGTCTTGGCTAGTTTAGTGAGGTGCATCTTAGCCAACCTAACTCTCCTATCTTCCGTCATGGGGTACCAATCAAAGTATTGGTCCATGGCACTCTCCCATTCTAAGTAGACATGTGGGTTATGGGACCCATCAAAGTTTGGAGCCTCTACCTTGATCATCCTCAAGAGATAATCATCCGGGTCTTCTCGCGGTCGCCTATCAAGATGTCGAGGCTGGCGGGGCCTCTCATACTCACGGTAGAAGTCATTCTTCAGGTCCTCCCTATCAAGTTCAACTCGTGGAGGGGGTGCCCTTTGGGCATGGTTCCTAGGTGGGGCCCTAACTTCCTCGAGCCTCTCTAGGCGGGTGGAAAAACCATTCATCTGCTCCGAGAGGGCTTGAATGGCAGCCTCAAGCCGATCCATCGGAGCTTGGGGAGCCTCCCTAGGGATGTTTGGGTCACCTTGGGAATTGGGATTCATGGGGGGGACCGAGGTAGACGGGTCAACTCGGTACAAGGTACCACTACGGGTGGACATGCACGCGGATGATGAAAATGCAAAGACCCTAGGACCTAGGCTTGTAGAGACAAGTCTAAAACTTGCTCTGATACCAACTGATGTGAAACAACTAAAGGGGGATGCAGCAAGCAAACATAAACTTAGGACCTATTCCGCAAACACAATCACATAGCAATCAAGTCCTAGATTGGGGCCAATTCGCCGTCGCACAAACACGAGCCCGAAGTGACTAAATGATGCTAAAGGGAGGTGATGGAACAAGACCCTTGCTGGTAGAGTGCCAGCAAGGCTAGGGTTGCCCTCCCAAGGGTACGAGACCCACAATTAAGGGGCTGGCCGGTGCCAATTGGGGCACTAGGTCCCTCTCTCTCACAGCCCACGGTGACCGCTCGTAAGGGGAGCACGCGGTGTCGGACGCTCTCTCTCTTGCTCAACGGAGCGATTTCTACGGATATTAAATGAACAAGCACCAAAATATGGAGGAAAGGTCAGAGCTTACCCTGGTTGGTTTGAAGAAACCAACCCCGTTCGGAGACGAGGGCGAGCGGGAAGTGTGGGTTCCCCGCACACTGCGCCGATGAAGCTTGACCTGTTTTAAAAGGTTACAATCACTACGCCTCACACAGGAGGGTGGACTTGGGGTGGGGTTTTTACTGATACAATCAAACACTATCTCCACGCAGGGAGGGGCGTTAAGCCAGCCAGGCGGGAGGGGAGATTCGCTGAGAAACCCGAGAGAAGGAACCGCTGCCAATTCGACTTGCTTGCTATGAAAGGTGACAGTCAGTCGGTGTAGCAGCCGTAGATCCCAATCAGGAAGTTTTCCGATGACGAGACTAGAGGGGATCTTCTCGTACAAGGAACCTGAACGCCTCAGAATTATGTTGAATTCTTCTGATGTCGTTTCTGGTCGCGGCGGAGTTTCGAACAGGGCAACAGAATCTGGGACTGGCAGCTTCTAATCTTCCGCAGCAGGTTGCAGAGAGTGCCCCGGCCGCTTCTGGACTCCGAATCACGAACCGCTGGAGTTTCTGGAACCGTGGACGAGCCCTCTTTGCAGCAAAACTGGCGGGGAAGCCGTCTGATGTCGGAGAGGACTGGGGGGTTCAGAAGAGTGGAGGAAGGTCGTTGCAGACTGTGGGAGGCAGACTCACGCAGCCGAGGGAGAAAAATGGTAACTTTGGCCTCCGGATGCCGAACATAGTTCTGCTTCTTGATTATGACAGAGGACTGGAGGAGGAAGAACTTTGTAGAAGGGCTCTTGGCCTGAGTCTTCCACTGTTTGTCGTGGTGCAGCTCCTAACCGGGTTCAGGTACTCTTCAGAGGGAGCCCAGCGCAGTCGGGGGAGAATGGTTTTCCCGGACAGCCCCAAACTCAGAACGGGATGGGATCACCTCGCCTGCAAAGCTGATTGGACGACCTTTCCAGAAAGGTATGGTACGCCTTCAGACGTCACCGTATGAATCCGTGAATGCTTCTGCAAGTCGACCCTTTCTCTGCCACCTGCAGACTTGGGCAAAGTGGAAAGGATGGTGGTGGAATTAGGTTATTGGAAGTGGAGGTTAGCAATAGTGGGAATGGTGGTGTGATGGTAGATGGGGGAGGGATGTTCAGGAATGGTGAGAGGGGTGGAGCAGTGGTTGAGGAGGTCTAAGAGGGTGGAGGGGTGAGAGGGCCACAGCTAGGAGAGGGATGATGGAGGGGGTCGGCCAAGGCAAGGAGATGGGTTAGGTGGGGGAGGGGGATGCGCAACTTGTGGAGGGAATGGGGTTTAATTCCCCTAGGGATATGAATGGGGGTGTGGGGGAGTGGAATGGTTGCTTGGGGGAGAGGGAAGGGTGCCTTGGAGGTGGAGAAGGTGTATGGGGAATGGGAAGGGTTGCTTGGGGAAGTGGAGGTATTGATGAGAGTTATAGTTCTTGGGGAGGTGAAAGGGTGGGGGGGGTGAGTTGGCTGATGATGTGGCAAGGGGGGGGGGAAGGGGAAGGGTCAGGTTCGCCCAAGGGAGAGAGAGAGAGGGGGAGGAGAGAGAGAGGGGTTCGCCCCCTTTAGTGAGAGAGAGAAGAAGAGAGAGAGAGAGCTAGAGAAAAAGGGGAGGTGCACTAATGCTTGGCAAATTCTATCAATCTTTCATTAGTCCTCTCAAGTGGAGTTGGGGTCCTATTTATAGGGATCCCAACAATTACATAGAAGTCCCTGAGATAAGTGCAAAAAGCAAATAAGCAAGGAGGTGGGGGAAGGGTGAGGGCGCCCCTGGGCCAGGCCCATTTAATTGGGCCCATATGACACTCTAGCCTAACATGAAGATACAAACATAGGTAAATAACGTGATAATCTAGGGAGATGACTCAAAACAAAGGCAAATACATAAAAATGACTCAAGCAAAAAGGGGAAAATACATCAATATGATCCAAGTAGAACGCCCTGGTGTCGACGTGGACCCATCAAGTCGTGAAGCTGCGTCCTACCCGTCTCCGAGAGGGAGAAAGGTGTCGAGCCAGAGGGAACCCTGGGTGATGTCCCCATCAGACAGGCCATCAATACGGCTCTGTAAACTCCCACACAGTATGAAAGCTGTGTGGCCGAGGCACTGCTAGGGGCAAGTATGATATTTACTGAGGAAGATATGTTGTTTCCTCTTATCAGCCATAATAGGCCATTATACATGAGAGGGCAGTTGAATGGCCAGCCGTTGAACATAATTTTGGTAGATCCGGGTGCAGCAGTTAATATACCCCCCTACCGAATCTAACAGAAATATTAATTTGATGTCCACGTTGTTGGCCCCGGTAGGCAAGCAGACAAGAAGGGGGGTTGAATTATCCCCCACGCGATATGATAAATTTAAAGATATCTAAGAGATATTTGAGCAACTATCAAATTTAAACTAAGATGAACTGAGATTTGAAACCTAAAAGAATTAGTTCTCTCAGCCTTTTCGATCTCACACGATCGCCTAGATGGATTTATCAAGCAAGCACGTAGTACGATGCACAGCGGACAAACAAGTAGTGTGTGTGTGTAAACAAGATGTGATCTAAAAATAAGTAATGTGTGTGATCAAGATAAATATAGCAATGTGTGAGAACAAGATAAATCTTAAACCAATCTCCTGTGAACGAGGTAGATGATAAGGAAACAATCACACAAATCAAACCACAAGGCACAGGAATTTTTAAGGTGGTTCGGGACCACGACGGGCTCCCTACATCCACCCCTCACCAAATCGGTGAGGCCTAACTCGCTGAAAAATGAGCACGGGGATGACTCCCCAACACGGAGCAATGCTCCAACACACACGGGGATAAATCCCCAACACGGAGCCAAGCTCCAACACACACACACGTAGGATGACGCCTGCACATACACGGGGACGCGCCCCAACATACACGGAGACGGAGTCTCCAACACGATTCGAGGATCGAACAACACACACACACACTCACTGTAACAAACACAGCTCCGTAGACACACGACCGTACGCAAACGATCACACACAAACATAGTATTCTTGAGTTCAAAAAATTTATACAAATATTCAAGACTTGCTCAAATCAAAATAAAACACATGACACACAATACAACCAAGCAGAAATAAGATGTAGAAATATATTCCCCTTTGTTTCCAAGGCCGATAGATGATGCTTCTTGAGGCTCAGGTCGGAGGGAAGATGAATGAATCCGATATCAACATCCTCTTGATCCTCTCTTTATTCGCTTCTCTTTTCCTTCTTCCTTGAGATTCAGAAATCACTTGAAGTAGATGAAATCCTTCTTCCAATTTCTCCTTTTCTCCTCCTTGGACGCCTTCTCCTACAAGATAGAAAATAAGAACATTAAGGTATCCTCCTTGTCAAATTCGAAGCTCATACAAATGTATATATAAGAGAGTGCAAAAGACCAATAAAACCTTTCTAGAACCATCCAAAAAGACCCTAACATATCTAGCAAGACCCTAGAGGCAACTAGGTAAAAGATAGAAGCCTAATGGATTGGGTTTATATGGATTTCGGATCCACTTGTTAAGCATTTCTCCGTATTCGGTCGACCAAAAAATGGGGTCGGTTGTAACGACCCAGAGTTCATGTTGCCGATATACCGATAACATCGATACACCGATACCAAGAACTGGGGAAGCCACCCAAGAGGCTGATGAGGCCCCTGAAGGGTTAGTAGAAAAGTGCTGAGGGGTATGCATAACGAATTGGAATTTGGAATGCGCATATTACAATTAAGCATTAAAAATAACACAAGTGCGGAAGTAATTCAAAATAACCAGAGTGATATATATATACTAGTCCAGATAAACCAAAGTACTAGTCCAAAAGGTACAACTACACGGGGCATACCCCGGCAACAGTACAAGCAAGCCTCAAAAGGCGCCTCGACTATAGCTGGCAGCGCAAAACGGCTCACGAAGCACCGGGAGACGACGGGCGCGGCTCACCTGAAAGGAGAAAGGGTGAGTCACAGCCAGCCTCAGTAGGGGTCACGCGGATCCCTACCTCGCACTAAACAAGCATACATGCATAAATAAAGGCAAGTAGAGCATGCATTTAAATAAGCTAACAGGCAATGGCATGAATAACTACTCAAGTAAAGCTGTAAACTCTAACTAAGCAAGTATAACAGCTAACGCATGCCAAAGATAAGTAAATGCAAGCGATTAAGACTAAATCTACCAGAATAGAATGAGCCTTAACTAATCCAAACAACAAGGAAGGACGACCACTGGAGCAGAAACCAGAAGCGTCCACTGACGACTTACACTGCGTCTCAAGCACTCGCAGTCGTCCAAGCGACAAGCTAAGCGCGTAAACAGTACCAAACCAAGTGACCAGTCGGAGTGGCACCCGTCGGTGTCAGTCCACAGTCTCCGACCACGTGTGCACACACTGACTCTAGCCTGAGCCAGGCCCTCTAGCTAGTTTTCTCCCTTGGTAGGACGCTACCATTGGCTGGGAGCCCACGGAACTAGCTTACGAACCGTGCATGGGAAACACACCCCTCCGCCATCCTCAAGTGGGTCGGTACTCAACAGACCTTAGGGCAACAACAGTGGCTCCATTGCATGGAAAGAAAAGCTACTCTATTGGTATAAGAAACATGCCATTGAATACTAAAACAATATAAACATGGCACATATATATAATGTAACGCACAATGAATGGGCTGGCAACATATTCAAATCTATAGGCAAACGGCGATCGTCTGCCCACGCGTTACTGGCAAGCGACGGTGGGGGACTGGCGCGTTACATCCAAAGCGACGCGTCAGTGTCCCGCCGTTACTTCCACCAGAGTTCCAACTCAAACGACCCAAGAGGGGAGTGACGGTGGGGGCCCAACGCGTTACTTCGTAACGACGCGTTGGATCACCGCCGTTACTTCCACCCGAGGCCGGAAATCGACGAACAACATTAAAAACCGCTAGCAGGCGAAGTGACGCCCTAACCAAGGCGCGTCGGACCGAAACGACGGCCGACCGACTGGCCGTCGGACGCACCGCCTGACCGGGTCAACGTAAAACTACGCACGAGTAACGGATGGGGCTCCCATCGTTACTCTCCAAATAACGCGTCCTCGATGAGCCATCGTTTGGAAACGACGCGTCCACCAAGGACCGTCAGGCGTGTGACGGTTCCTGGCAGGACCGTCACACCACCTGGAACACGGGCGGGTTCGGTTTGAAAATCGAGGCCCTCCCGGACGATAGAAATCATCGGGTAACGCCGTGAAAACCTGTAACCTGCCAAACCATACATGCTAAACAACACAACCAAGCTTAAAACACCCGCATGCATCACCCCAAACCCATTAAACGGCTAAATTACTCGTTTACACTAAAAATGGGAAAATGGCCACAAGCATACAACGGGAGGCCTAAACAACGAAATGAACTACAGGGAATGCTCCTAGCGAGCTCAGGATTCCATCCCCCTACCTCTTGCAAGCCGAGACGGACGAAAAGGCCGCATGCACCGAGGTAGGCTCACCAGGCCTTCAAGCTTCACCCCGCTCCCACGATCACCGAACCGTGCCGAAATGGGTACCCACGCGTTCCTCTCGACGCTAGGAATCCACCGGCGCCAACCACGCCTCAATCCGACGCCGTCTCGCCCGCGTTCCCTAAGGAGGAGAGAGGGGCGATCGCAAGAGGAGAGAGAGAGCGTGAGGGTGAATGAGAGATCGACGGGGAGAGAGAGAGTGAGGGTGAGAGGTTAAAATAAAAAAAAAGAAATTAAAATATATATAATATAATTATTATATATATTAAAATCTCATTAATTTCTAATAACCCTCAATAACCCCAAATAAATCTGGAAAAATACCAGACAAATTCCTAAAAATCCAGAAAAATAGCCGAAAATTCCAGAACAAATAATAGAACAAAAACCATTAAGGATCCATTAAGGCACGGGTCTTACATCGGTCGACCAAACTTTTACATCCTCAGAACCAGCCAACACTGGCTAGTTCGGTTGACCGAACTTGCCAGTTCGGTAGACCGAACTCTGCAGCATTCCAGATTGCAGCAGTTTAGTCTAAATAAGTGAGAGATTAATCATGATAGTAAAGGGTTAATTAATAAACCATACAACCAAGTATTCCTTGGTATCTAAGCAATGTGAAAACACAATTCAACCATTTTCTACCAACATTCACATGAATGGATTGGAACACTAGCTCAAGAATCCTATGAAGAACATGCATGAGCATAGGAAATGAGTATATGCTAGCTTATCAAGATTCATGTGAAAATCTCAACTAGTACTCACCATGATGGCTTTTAATACCTCAGGAGGAATATGCATGGAATGCATTCAAGACTATACAAAAGACCTATGAAACCTCATTCCATAAAAGCCATTCTTCACAATCTCCACAACCCCATGAGACAGAAAAAGTGAGATGATATTACCATGCATCCATGTGATATTAAGTGTGATCCAACCATTTCTTTCCTGCAAATAACACAATGGAGCCATGTTAGTATTAAATTGATAATCAAGCATTTCAACCCTTTATTACTAGATGCTCCCTTCAAGAAAATGCACAAATTCACATGTAGTTCAAGCTAAAACTCAAACAACCCAATGTCATAGACTCAAGAGAGGAATCATGAGATTTGAATTCATGCAAATGAGAACTTGCACAGTCATAGTTTTATCAAGTTTGGATTTCAAGCATTCTATGAACAATGAGAGTTAAGTCCCTTCTCAATACATATTCCATCACTAACACTTGATACCAAATAACCATACATCCATACCATGAATTAGCATTATTGAAGCCAAATTGCTTCAGGACATATGTAAAATACTTAAGCACATTGGAAGCCTTAACAATCATGAAAGGTATTCATGTAAAAGCAAGCAAAGCTCAGTTTTTCTCAACCAAATATAAGAGCAATTAGCCAAGCATTTGACTAATGTATGAATACCATTCAAATCACATTCATGAAGTTTCAAGTAAATAGATTGAGCATATTTCAAGCCCAAAAATCTCATGTGAAAAATGCATGAAAATACTCAATCAAGACTTTGAAAACACATTGATGAAATCTATTAGTCAAGTTGCAAAACATGTTGCTCAATGAAACACACACACAAGTACAATCATTTTGTTGTCATTAAAACTAAACTCCAAAATCAACTAGGAGACGTAACAATCTCCCCATTTTTGATGATGACAAAATGATGTGTGCAAGTGTTCCAAAAGATAGAATAGAAGCATTTCATTCAATGAACAATGTGAACAGTTTTGCAACATCTATGAAAGATCAAGTATTAAGCACACAAACGACAAACCCATTCTCCCCCTTTTTGTCATCTACAAAAAGACGACTGACAGTGGGGTTATTAGAAATGATATGAACATGTTAGGCCTGGAGATATGATATCATTTCTGATACCAATTGTTACTAATTGTTGGCCCAAAGATATGATACCAATTGTTGAAAGATATGTGCAAAATGAAGTGTTCAAAATGATGTAGTTCCAAGTATGCACAATATGAATGCTATGCAGTTATGATATGCAAATATGATAAGCGGATATGCACACAAATCTATTCTCCCAATTCATCTTTCTATTGCAAAGAGTATGCACTTGCTCAAGCTATTCTACCAGTGCACATGAGATGCCAAAATGAAAATGAGCACCCTTCCTTTTTCTCTCATTTGTTATCAATAACAATAAAATGAATAGAGATTGTATGAACATGCAAGCACACAAGCACAACTATCATGCATGTAAATATGACTAATAGTAACTCCCCCTTAATGAGGCACGGGTTAATGAAAGAGCAAGTGATTCAAATTCAACATGTAAAACATGAAGTATAACCAAGCGATTTGTGCATTCATAACTTGGAGTACTGCATATACCATGAATGTAAGCAAATTCATAGTATACATTCATCACAATGATACTCAAGTGTGAAATGTGATGCAATGAATAATGAGCTTTGAAATATATAGATATTCAGATTTTCTTAAGAACACTAGAAGGTAATATGCTCTCTACACTTTCACTCTAGATCCTCGACTATTGGTAGCTTCGCACAACCCCCCCCTTTTTTTGTTTCTTTTAATGGACTTCACCGTTCGGCGTGAGTTTCCTCATATGTCTCAATAGAGATTCTCGGCTACTAGGATTCGTCACGCATGTGGATTTTTGCTTTACCTTTCGACACAAGTTTCTTCATTTATTCCAATGGAGATTCCCGATTACTCGGTTCGACATTCCACTTATTGATCATTGAGGGGTTGACAGCTTTTTCCTCACAATTACTCTTTTATGTCCATGTAGAGATTCAAGTTCCCTTTAGAGTATTGGAAAGATTTTCTAAAATCCTTATCAATTAAAGCCATTAATTTCATTAAGTGCAAAAGTGTGGGGGTAATATTTTGTTTTGCATGTATAAAATGAATTTGTTAAAACACAGCGATGACTCCCCCTAAATGCATGCATGGTCGGAATCAAATCCTCCTCCTTAGTGTAAGACATGAATCACATATGAACAAAATCACTGCTTTGTTATTTATGAAGGAGGTAAAGCCTTAAATAGTAAAGAAATAATTTCATAAACTAAATACATACAAGCATGCAAGGATTCACGAAACGATCATGCTAGCACTCATGAATCAAGGTATGCAACTTACAGATGCTAGTATATGTGGAAGTGAATGATATGCGAAAGCATCAAAGTATGCATGAGACTCAAATTCACAAGGTATGCAGAATATGTGAATGATATGCATAGATGCCAATGCAATCTTTTATGCAGATTTTCAATTTTTGTACAGTCTAGAACATTCAAGTAAGCATGAAACCAGTAAATTAGAAAATAAATTTTCATTGAATCTAGAGCTGAACCATGAGCATTTTATTTCATATTTCATCTTAAAGAACCATATTCTTTAGAACCCAAATATTCAACCATGATCATTCAAAAATATTTTTGCATTCGAGATTGAACAATTCCAAAATTCAGAATTTTTTGCCTTGATGAAACAAGTAAAATTTTCAGATTGAATTTGAAGGCTTACGCAAATCAAAGGTAAATTGATTTTATTCAAAATACATGATTCCTCATAAGCTAAACAATTGAGTTTATGAATTTTGGTACTTGGCGGAGGTCTTGATCAAAGGATCTAACTCACGCATAGTGTTAGCTTCATGACAGACTTAATCTATCATTTCACACAACATCATTTGACATACCAAACATTCATACCATGAGATCGTGTATGTCTTGTGAAGAAATGTAATTAGAACATAACACGACATGAGAAACATAACAAAATCACAGAAGTAAAACATCAAAATCACCAAATTTGACTGTAAGGATAAGCATGGTCGGGGTTGTACCAAATGAGTGTGCCTTGTTTCTTTTTATTGGAACCCCTTTATTCTCTATTTACCTCAAGGCACACTTGCATCAAGATCAACTCATTTGACAAATTTAGGCACCCAAGTCTTCTTGGGTCCCTGGAGGTTAGTAGCATTGCTACCAAAAGCTTTCTTCGACATTTTTATTGCCACCATATCATCATTCTTCATGATCCTACAATCCTCAATAACATGTCCATGGTTTCCACAATAAAAGCATTGAGGAGGTGCAATTCTAGCAAAAGGCTTCCTTTTAGGTGCAAAAGAGTTTTCAAAGATATTCCATCTCCTATTTTCAAAAGATCTAGATTTAACAAAATTAAATCTAGCATTTATCCTAGAAGCATGAAAGCTATCGTTTTTCAAAAACCAACAGTTTTTTATTACATGCCCAAACTTACCATAGTGAAAACAACAAGGAGTGGTGGTTCTACCGAATGAATTTTCATTATGAGCATGAGTTTTTCCAAAGAACTTTCCCTTGTTAGATGAAAACCTTTGAGCACGAAAAGCATGTTTATCACTAAATTTTCTTTGAAAAATTGATTTAGCATTCATAGCATGAAGATCATCATTGTGCTTTGAAAAATAATTTTTCATGATGTGACCAAGCAAATCAAAATATAAAAAAAAACTTTTTTTGTTCTTTGAAAGGAAATTTATCTTCACATGCATGTTTGTCATCTTTCTTCATGACATCACAATCATCCATGACATGGCCATACATATCACAATAAAAGCATTCAGCATTCGATTTCATTTTCTGCCCACCTTGAACTTTTTGAAATCTATTTTGCATAGTGGGCTTTGTGTTAAAAATTTCCTTTTTCTCAAAATAATTTTCAGAAGTTTTCATTTGAGCAATTAGAGGAGGTGCTTTAGAAGTGCTAGGAATATCAGAAGCATGAACAAAAGAGATTTTCAATTTGGATTCAAAAGACTTTTTGTTGATGGGGTGTATCCAAGACCTTCCTTTTAAAAATTTACTTTTACACCCAACACCTTATCCAAATTTTCTTTCCCCTTCACAAATATAGACAAGTCATTTTTTAATATTTGCACTTCTTCTTCTAGAGTAGAAATATACAATTCAGCACAAGTCATTTCTTCTTCACATGCAGACACTTTATCACTTAGCAAGCAATTCACAGATTTGAAGTTTGCATTTTCTTCCATGACTTATTTATTTTCATTATTTATAGCATGCAGTTTTTCAGTTAATTTTTTAAGAACTTTCTCAGTTTCAACAAACTTTGAGATCTTAGTAAGCAACTGTTCATTTTCACATTTCAACAAGGAGTTTTTTGATTCAAGTTTCTTAAGACGTTTTAAGCTACTTTCAAGTAAAGAAATCCGAATTAGCATTGCACCATTTTTCTTCTTAAGATCTTCATTTTTAATCATGATGCTTTTACTATCAATTTTAGTATCAAGGAGCTTTTCAAATATTTTTTCATCGTCAGACAGTGAATCTAGCTTGCTTCTAAGATATTTTTCTGTTTCTTTAAGCAAAGAAATTTTAGACAGTAAGAGTTTATTTTGTTCAACATAAATCATAACAATCATTTTCAGAATCCAAAGATCTATCAAATTTTTCAACCATGGTGTGCTCTTTACGCATGTCAATAATTTCCTTATCAAGCTCACCTATTCTAGATTCCATAAAATCATTTTATCTTTTTAAACATTCATTTTCAGACTTCAAACCTTCAATTTTTGATTCTAGCAATTTACATTTTTCACAAGGAAGATTAGCATGCACATCTTCATCATTTTTCCTTTTCAATCTCTTGATTTCAGATTTGAACTTCTTACATTTGTCATATAGTTCTGCATATATGGATTGCCATTCTTCAATTGAAGGTTCTTCAGAATCAGAATTGACCTGACTTGAGCTTTCCTCACCATGCGCCATCAAGCTTGAACCACCTTGTGGAATATTTATATTGTCTTCATACATAGTCAGTTTATCCCATAAATCTCTAGCTGATCTGTAAATAGGAATTTGGGAAAGAACATCAGACTCTATGCTATTCCTTAGAAAATTCAAAGCCTTAACATTAACATCATTTTTCTTTACATGCTTATCATTCCATTCTCTTTTATTTGATGGAAGTTGATGTGGACCATCACATATGACTTTTCAGATTTCATATTCATTCATACCAAGATGGAAACACATTTTGTTTTTCCAAGAAATGAAATTGTGACCATCAAAACGAGGAGGAAGAGAAGATAAACAACTACTAGACATGATGCTCAATGAACTCACAGATAGGGATCTCTCTATAGGTCGTTAGACCTCAAGAAGATAGAGTCGTGGCTCTGATACCAATTGTTGGCCCCGGTAGGGGAGCGGACAAGAAGGGGGGTTGAATTATGCCCCACGCGATATGGTAAATTTAAAGCTATCTAAGCGATATTAGAGCAACTGTCAAATTTAAACTAAGATGAACTGAGATTTGAAACCTAAAAGAATTAGTTCTCTCAGCCTTTCCTATCTCACACGATCGCCTAGATGGATTTATCAAGCAAGAACGTAGTACGATGCACAGTGGACAAACAAGTAGTGTGTGTGTGTAAACAAGATGTGATCTGAAAATAAGTAATGTGCGTGATCAAGATAAATATAACAATGTGTGTGAACAAGATAAATCTTAAACCAATCTCCTGTGAGGAGGTAGATGATAAAGAAACAATCACACAAATCAAACCACAAGACACATGGATTTTTAAGGTGGTTCGGGACCACGGCGGGTTCCCTACGTCCACCCCTCACCAAACCGGTGAGGCTTAACTTGCTGGAAAACCAGCACAGGGATGACACCCCAACACGGAGCAATGCTCTAACACACACGGCTATAAATTACCAACACGGAGCCAAGCTCCAACACACACACACACACACACACACACACACACACACACACACACACACACACACACACACACACACACACACACACACACACACATACACAGGATGACGCCTGCCCACACACGGGGACGTGCCCTAACACACACAGAGACGGAGTCTCCAAGACGATCCGAGGACCAGATCACAACACACACACTAGCTGCAACAAACGTAGCACCGTAGACACACGACCGTACGCAAATGGTCACACACACATAGAGTATTCTTGAGTTCAGAAAATTTATACAAATATTGAAGACTTGCTCAAATCGAAATAAAACACATGACAAACATCACAACCAATCAGAAATAAGATGTAGAAATATATTCCCCTTTGTTTCCAAGGCCGATAGATGATGCTTCTTGAGGCTCAGGTCGGAGGGAAGACGAATGAACCCGATATCAACATCCTCTTGATCCTCTCTTCATTCCGCTTCTCTTTTCCTTCTTCCTTGAGCTTCAGAAATCACTTGAAGTAGATGAAATCCTCCTTCCAAGTTCTCCTTTTCTCCTCCTTGGCCTTCTTCTCCTACAAGATAGAAAATAAGCACATTAGGGTATCCTCCTTGTCAAATTCGGAGCTCATACAAATGTATATATAAGAGAGTGCAAAAGACCAATAAAACCTTTATAGAACCATCCAAAAAGACCCTAACATGTCTAGCAAGACCCTAGGGGCAAATAGGTAAAAGATAGAAGCCTAATGGATTGTGTTTAGATGGGTTTCAGATCCACATGTTAAGCATTTCATCGTATTCAGTCGACCAAAAATTGGGGTCAGTCGACCAAACTTTTATAGACTCAGAACCAGCCAGCACTTGCGAGTTCGATCGACAGAACTTGCCAGTTCGGTCGATCGAACTCTGCAGCATTCCAGACTGTAGCAGTTCAGTCTAAATAAGTGGGAGATTAATCATGATAGTAAAGGGTTAATTGATAAACCATACAACTAAGTATTCCTTGGTATCTAAGCAACGTGAAAACACAATTCAACCATTTTCTACCAGCATTCACATGAATGGATTGGAACACTAGCTCAAGAATCCTATGAAGAACATTCATGAGCATAGGAAATGAGTATATGCTAGCTTGTCAAGATTCATGTGAAAATCTCAACTAGTACTCACCATGATGGCTTTTAATATCTCAAGAGGAATATGCATGGAATGCATTCAAGACTATACAAAAGACCCATGAAACCTCATTCCATAAAAGCCATCCCTCCCAACGGCACACTATTAAGCCCTCTCCAGCGGCATGCTCCTAACGGTCCGATCATCTTGCCTTAGACACCGATTTTCACAAGAGGGTAAGCCCAAATAACACAAGAACTAATGCAATTTTTTTAGATTTTTGAAATATTCAAATTTTATGAGTTTTGAAAAATATTCAATTTGTGTGGATTTTTTTTGGAAGATATTTGATTTTTTGTGGGATTTTGAGACAAAAGGATGACTTTGTAGTATACTCTGCAGTTTCCAGCATCCTGAAGGTGCCCTTTGTAACAACCACATCCAGATCCGTAAAAAAAAAGAAGCATGCAAGAAAAAATTGAAAAACATAGAGACCATTGATCACATTAAGTGCAAAATGTGGGAGTGTTGCCTCATGTGTATCTCGTGAGTTGGGCCTAACAATTTAGCCATGACTCTTCCCCTTGACGTATGTCGGCATCCCACTAAAGGAGGTTCCGGAGGAGTCGCGCTGTTACTGCACCAAAGGGCCGGGCCTCCAACTCCGGAAAATCTGTTACTGTCGGAATTCAAATTATGAAAATAAGTCTTGCTAGTTTGCTCCTCCCATCCCTAAAATATCTTATATGCCCCTCGAGCCTCTTCAAGCCATTGTCCGGCCTGCTTCTCTTAACGGGACGGGCAAATTCAGCTTAATAACTGTAAATAACTTGTAGCATAGATAACATGTATTAATGGTGGTAACCGTTCACGAGATAGTGTAGCCCATTGAAGAAGCCACCTTCGAATCAGCCCCGCCGCAGAAGTCTGGAGGGTACTCTTTCAACAGGAGCTGATGTAACAGTTACCCGGCCTCGACGCCTAAGGCCTTTCCTGGGTCTCAGTTGAGCGATCCGACCTAGACCTTTCGTCTAAGTCGGAGAAACCTAAATTTCTTGCGTCGCCGATAAACATTCAGCCATCGGGGCTTCAAACCGACAGAAGTTCAGCCATCGGGCCGCCTCCCGAACAAGCCAGCAAATGTCGCCAATTTTCTTCCACTTTTTGGCCAAATCAGCCAGCCGAGAGAACAGTGGCGACGCTCGGTAGCGAACGAGAGAGAAGAAGAAAGGGAGGGGGAGAGGTTTGAAATCGAGAGGGGGGGAAGCAGTTCGAGCCAAACCGCCACCCCACCCCCCCATGAGACATAAAAAGTGAGATGATATTACCATGCATCCATGTGATATTTAATTGTGATCTAACCATTTCTTTCCTGCAAATAACACAATGGAGCCATGCTAGTATTGAATTGATAATGAAGCATTTCAGCCCTTTATCACTAGATGCTCCCTTCAAGAAAATGCACAATTTCACATGTAGTTCAAATTAAAACTCAAACAACCCAATGTCATAGACTCAAGAGAGGAATCATGAGATTTGAGTTCATGCAAATGATAACTTGCACAGTCACAGTTTTATCAAGTTTGGATTTCAAGCATTCTATGAACAATGAGAGTTAAGCCCCTTCTCAACACATATTCCACCACTAACACTTCATACCAAATAACCATGCATCTATACCATGAATTAGCATCATTCAAGCCAAATTGCTTCAGGACATAAGTGAAATGCTTGGGCACATTGGAAGCCTTAACAATCATGAAAGATATTCATGTAAAAGCAAGCAAAGCTCAGTTTTCCACAACCAAATACAAGAGCAATTAGCCAAGCATTTGACTAATGTATGAATGCCATTCAAATCACATTCATCAAGTTTCAAGTAAATAGTTGAGCATATTTCAAGTCCAAAAATCTCATGTGAAAAATGTATGAAAATACCTAATCAAGACTTTGAAAACACATTGATGAAATCCATTAGTCAAGTTGCAAAACATGTTGCTCAATGAAACACACACACAAGCACAATCATTTTGTTGTCATTAAAACCAAACACCAAAATCAACTAGGGGACGCAACACACCTCACCAAGGTCTGAGATATGTGGATTGCCACCTTCAATCAAAAGTTTGAGGTCCCACTGGGAGTGGCGGAGTTTACCCTCACTATGGTTGATTTTACCATGAAAGTGTAGTTCCATGTGATCAGCTCCAGCACCTCGTACAAGGCATTGCTTGGTCAGCCGTGGTTGCATGAAAACCTGGTGGTGTCGTCTACACTACATCAATGTATTAAATACAGCCGAGAGGGGAAGGAGGAAAGTATATTTGCTGATCTCTACCCATTCAAAGTGTTTGAATGTTATCTGTTAGATGCCTCCCTCTACATGGAGCAACCCCTGGAGGTCACCAGGCCAGAGGCTCCCATCAAGACAACAAAAGAAGCCCCGAGAGGTGATTTGTTTCCCCCACCACCACCTGATCATGCAAGCTCCCGGGCGGTGTCACACATCGCCAGCACTGGGGGTGTCAACAGAGCTGCACCCCCTGCCACCTATCCCAAGCCAAGTGAAGCTGGGGTCGAGGCACTCTATGGACACAATAAGGTCCCTGGCGGACTTATTAAGCCGATAGCGAGCCTCGACAGTTTGACAGTTGAGTCCCGCAAAATGTTGGAGGTGGCTCATTCAGCAGGCCCCACCAGTTTATTCTATGCAGCAGAGGAGCATGCTATACAGCAAGATGCTGATTGCCACATTCCTGAGGACCTAGATAATCCGACGGTCCCTATTCATGGTTTGGTGTTCATAGCAGACAGGGTAGCCGAGCTGTCTAGGAAGCTACAGATTCCCTCTTTTCAACCCCACAAAAAAGGGAGTCATTCAAGAAGCTTTGGTATCCTGCCAACTTGGACAAGGAGCTGAAACGCATCTCCCAGAACCCTGGGCTAGGGTTCACCCTTGAAGAATACTACTATGGGGGGCGCTATGAGGTGGATGTGATCTCTACCTTTGTCTCAGCAAGTGAAGACCAACTATGGGCAACTTATGATGATTACCCGGTAGAATATGAGTGAGCGGAGTCACTTCGACAATCATCAGAATTATTTTTGAAATGTCAGCCCGAACCCCATAAGCCAGAAGCCTTGGCCACGTGCAGGGGCTAGGAAGATGTCTTCCAAGAAGAAGTGGCATTTCAAGCCAAATTTGATACAACTAGTGATAGTGGGGCTGAAGATTCTGAGTTGGGAGGGAAGTGTCCCAGTCACCACCCATCCCCGGCCATAACTCTGATACAGCCAGAACTGATCGTGGAAATGCCCAGTGAGCACGATGAGATGATATCTGCTATTGAAGCTGTGTCTGAAGAGGAGCAAGCCACTCCTACTGAAGATTCGTTTGCCCAACATGATACTACGACAAAGTCACCCCTGCATAATTAAGAGTTGAGTTATCTTGCCCTTGCGTTGAACATATAGCAGCCCTTTGGGATTGCAAACACAGTGGCTGAAGCCAGAGGATCGGATCGCTCGTCAGCTGAGCAGCCCGTACTCCGGTGACAAGCCGAATTAGAGGCTCTCGTAGGAAGCCGGGAGCAATACAAAGAAGTGCTAGAAGCACTGGAGGCTAAAGATGATAATGAGGACTTCATCAACCTATAGCCAGCACCTCCATAAATTGAAGATGGTGGCCAGGCTACGGTTGATGAATTAATAGAAGTAAATTTTTGAAGTGAGGATGAACCTAGGCCGACATTCCTTAGTGCCCAGCTCTCCCCAGAGGAACAAAAGCTCTACATATAGCTATTGCAAGAATTCTGGGACTGCTTTGCCTAGAACTACAAAGAAATGTCGGGGATTAGCCCTACGGTCTCCCTACATATCCTGGCCATAGACCCGAAGGTCGAGCCCATGAAACAGCCCCCCTGGCATATGAGGCCAGAGCTGATCACACAAATATGCAAAGAAGTTAACAAGCTCATTGATGTGGGCTTCGTGGAAGAAAATCAGTATACCACCTTGCTAGCCAACATTGTGCCCGTCAAGAAGAAGAATGGGCAAATTAGAATTTGCGTGGATTTTCGGGACCTGAATAAGGCATGCCCGAAGGAGTGCCAATAACGGAGGTCATGATTGATGCTACCACCAGTCATGAAGCTTTGTCATTCATGGACGGGTCCTCCGGATACAATCAAATATGGATCACGGAGCATGATCGGGTCCACATTGCTTGAGGGCATCTTCCACTACAAATGGATGCCGTTCGGCTTGAAGAATGCTGGTGCAACTTACCAGAGGGCAATGAACAAGTTATTGATGAGCTCCTATACGATAAAGTTGAATGTTACATAGATGACCTAATGGTTAAGACTAGACGGAAAGAAGATCACCTGCAAGACCACCGGGTGATATTTCAGAAGCTGAGGCAGTGTGAATTGAAGATGAACCCTATGAAGTGCGCCTTTGGGGTATCCAGGAGCAAATTCTTAGACTTCATCGTTAGATACAGGGGGATTGAGATAGACCCTGGCAAGATTAAAGCAATACAGGAGTTATCTCCACCCAAGAAATTGACTGAGCTCCGCTCTCTACAGGGCCATCTGGCACACATCCGGCGGTTCATCTCCAATCTATCAGGCCGCTGCCACCCATTTCACAAATTGACGATAAAGAATGCACCGTTCCAATGGAGCGAAGAATGTCAAGAAGCTTTTGAAAAGCAGAAGGATTACCTGAAGACACTGTCGGTCCTGGCAGCACCGGTGAAAGGATGTGATGGGACATCAAATTAAGACCACTAAATTTTTTTATTTACATTTATACCCTTGTGTTAAATGGGTTTGCAATTGTATGGCAACTGTAAGCCAAAGTGTGAGTCCTTAGGTTTTAGTGGGTTTTTTTGCAAAAGGCCGTGTTGGCCCGATGAGACCCCCACCTTCTTTCCCATTGGTCCACCTAGGCTCTAGGGCCCATGTAGGGCTAGTTCAAAGTCCTAGGTGGGCTTAGACCAAGACCTTTCAAAGTTGGACCAAGAAAAGTCCAAGATGCCCACTTGCCATGCCCCCCCCCCTTTCCACCTATTTTTTGAATTTTGTATTTTTTTGACCACATGGGAGAAGGAATTAAATATTCTTATTCCTTAATTGCCCCTCCCTAACCCTAGATCTGAGGGTAGCAATGGCCATTTAGTTAGGTCTATAAAACCCATGTATTTTGTTATTTTCACAAGAATTAATGAAAGAAAAAATGAGTTTTCTCTTAGAGAAACCCAAGGGAGCAACCCTCCCTCTCTCTCCCAACCCCTTGCAGCTGGATTGCTGTGAATTTCTTGAGGTGTGAGACCTCCTTATCATCCCCTCTTTGAGTGAGAAGCTCAGCACCGCCGCCGCCGCCGCCATCGAGCCGTCGTCGCACCACCACCGCCACATCGTCGGAGTTTTGTCCACCTCTGGGCAGAAGCTTGAAGCCCGATTTTTATCTCCCAATCAGGAGATCTGATCGAGCACAAAATTGGAGGGTGAGTTCCCCACGTTGTTCCCACTCTCCACAAAACGTTTCAAGACACTCAACCTACGTTTGCTATTTTTCCCAGTCTTTTAGTTCCACCCCTGACAGTCTGCCAATCAGCAGATCTGCAGGACTGTGTCTTGTTATTGTATTTTTCCCGCCCCCTTAGCCATCTCCAAAAATTACCAAACAATTCATGCGTGATCCTCACTTCCCACCCTTCTACCCATAAAATTCTCAGAGTCCAGATCGACCATTTTCCTTTGGGTCAAAATTCATTTTTAGACAGATCCCATTCTGTCCTGTTTGATCTGGATTCTGAGCCAGAAACAACTACAACCTACATAGTTTTTCATTTCCAATCGGTTTACTGGATGGTTGTGAAATTAATTTATGTTGTAGCCCTTTGAGTCCTCTGTCCAATGCACCGATCTCGCCTCGATCCGCCTCTGGATCTGGGTGCAACAATTATTTTTGTGGAGGCGTGCAGATCTGTTTCGAGTCAGGCCAGCAAGAGCAGTATGTCAGATAATTCCTCAAAAAATACGCCGGCTCAGATTCGGCCGCCGCTGAGTTCATAGATCGAGGAGAGGGATTCCACCGGTGTCCCAGCCAACCGCCTCAACCAGAAGTCGACCGGAAGCCGCCATCCCAGCAACTGAGTTCGCTTGCTATCCAGCGAGTCGGAATAGTACCGAGTCGGACCAGCACCCCGCCTCCGGCCCGATAGCCCTTTCGGCTTGCTGCCCGTCAACCCGAGTTCTCTACTCCCTGGGCCCACGTGTAGCCCTTTACCTCCCTGTGTGGAGTGGGCAATAAAATCATTTCTATAATTATTGTTAATTATTTGTACCGGGAGTACGAGTCTTGGCCGGGGTCGCCTTCCCCATGCCCGGAGCGTGGAGGTATCGTGTCCGCTCCCCACTTTGTCATTTGCTTTACTCGTATATATTTCTATATGCCACTGCTTGCATGTGATAGGTCCTAGCTCGTTAAAGTATTTTAATCACCGATGCAAGAGAGAGCGAGACCCATCCCGTGACCCGATCCGGGCACGAAAGTGAGAGTTGACCACCCTAGCTCATTGTCGGTTTCTCAACCGCGCACGTCCACACGCTTCCCTCGCTAGGGACGAGTCGCGAGTTTGCCTAGAGTCCAAGGTGCGCATCCAAATTGGCGTCGAGCCACGTCCCGTCTCGCATCAAATTGGTATCAGAGACAAGTTTGAGTCTAGGGTAGTCGGTCCAAGGTGTCGCATTGTATTCCGATACCCGGTATATCAAAAGGTGTCTCTGGAACGATATGTGACGCCTATTGGGAAGGTAGCACTGTTAGGGTGCTAAGCCCGAATACAGAGGGGGGGTGAATGTATCCCCTTCAGAAATTATGCCCAAATTAAATCTCTAAAGCTCAGATATGCGGAATAAAAACTAATGAGCTTTCCAAGATGAGATGATAAGACAACAATAGATCAAACAGTTGGACTGCAACAATGCAGCCACCTAATCAAACCAGAAACGCAGACAGAACAAAGCAAACCAATTACACCTAGCAAAAATATAATGCTCAAGGTTAACTCCCTAGATAATACAACTAGCCAAGCATGCACAACCTGTGAATGGGAGGTAGAAGATATGGAGCTAACGCAAGGCAAACCACTGCACATATAATTTTTAGGTGGTTCGGTCCTCCAGACCTACATCCACCCCTCACTCCAAACCGGAGTGAGGCTTCACTAGCCAACGCTAGAAACAAGTAGACTCAGTCTGCGAACACTTGCTGCCACATAGCTTGACTAGGGGAACAGCCTCCCCTCTTCCTCCCAACCGGAGGGACACCCCAAGTAACTCCCAGCCACTTGGAAACCAGAGACCAAAGTCTCTCTTCCTCCAGACCAGGAGGGAACCCACCAGTGACTCCCAGTCACCAGCAAACCAGAGGTCACAGACCTCTCTTCCTCCAGACCAGGAGGGACCCCTAGACGTGCAACCCACAAGCCCAGAACCGAAGACAAGTCTCCCTTCTCCTGAGTCCACAGGAGGAACCCGACCTCAGTCCAGAGGATCGGAAGAACACAGTAAATCAGATCAAATAAAAGGAAAAATAAGAAATGAAAATAACACAGCAAACACAAGCTGTAAATGAAAGAACGTCAGATTTGGCTCCCATGGAGCTGACTGGCCTGGATTTGATCCACGGTCTAGTAGACAGATCTTCAGTAGCTTCTTCCTTCTTCTCCACGAACTCTCTCTCTCTCTCTATCTCTCTTTCTTTCTCCTCTGCTCTCCTTTTCTCTCACGCTGTTCTCTCCTTCTTCTTCTGCTCTTTTACTCTCTCGATCTCTGCTCCTCTATTCTCTTCGGCTCACTCTCCTTCTATTTCTTCTTCTTCTGCTCTCTGCTCTCTGCTTCAGTTCTTCTCTTTTTTGATCAGCCTCCTTCAGACAACGGAGTCTTTCTTATATAGCAGCTCGAGCAGGAGCAGCACTGGGCGCGTGTGTTCCACATTTCCCGCCCAAGATATTTGGCCACGTGTCAGCTTCCTCTCAGCTCCTTGGATCACGTGCCAGACACCTGCAAGATTAATGAGGAGTTCAGTCGATCAGCAAAGCATATGCTGTATAGACTTTATAAGCAGCAAATGGATAAGTATGTACACTGAGAGAGTGTATAGAGTGAAGTTCTTCATGCGAGCTCAGTGTATGGACTTTCAGTTAAATGCATTAACATACCAAGGGAATGAGTGTATGGACTTAAAGCATCAGTTAACCAAGTGTGTAGACTGTATACACTTGACTGCGTGCATGACAGACAATGTCTAGACTTGCTATTAACATGCATGAGAACCCAATGTACAGACATGCTGTAGCTTCAGCTGACGACCCCAGTGTATAGACTTGCTGAGGGAGAGACTGTACAGACTTGAAGCAAAGCAAGACAATCGAGTGTGTAGACTTCACGATGTGCAGACTTGCCAAAGAAACGGCTGTACAGACTTTAGCTCAAGAGCGATGTATAGAGTTTTGAAAGCTTGAACAACGAAGCATGCTGTACAGACTTTGCTCAAACAGTCCGATGTATGGACTTGGAATTCCAACAGAAGGATGTATGGACTTTGATAAGAGAATGGCTGTACAAACTTCAGGTGAAGACCAATGTATAGACTTCCAATATGAAGACCAATTTACAGACTTCGAATATGAAGACCGATGTATGGACTTCGAATATGAAGACCAATGTATAGACTTTCAATATGAAGACCAATGTACAGACTTCGATTGAGTGCATTGGCTGTACAGACTTGGAAATCTTTGAGTGATGTACAGACTTGGAGTTAATGCATGAAGACCCAGCAATGTGTAGACTTGACAGTGAATGCATGAACAGTGATGTATAGACTTAGACGCAACATGCTATGCAATGTACACACTTGATGTAATGCATGCCGATGTATAGACTTCAGTTGAAGTCAACCGAAGAGTGTATATACTTTATGAATGCATATGCAAGACCAGTGTACAAACTTGATCAAATGTCTAGACTTTACATGAACAGTCGATGTGTAGACTTGACATGTAGAGATTTTGAACGTGTGTGCTGGCAGTGTACAGACATTGATAGTCTAGGGGGGTCGACCCATCTAAGAAGGGGGGTCGACCCACTTCAGTCCTGACAATGCTGACAGAGTTTACACTTGAACAAATAATGCATGTGAAAGATTTATGCAGCAGATAACATGACTTAACATATAATGCAATGCTTCATGATCTGATGAACTGACTGAACAGCAAATTAACTGAACATATGAGAGACTGCATTATGATCAGAAAATGAGTGAATAACAGCATGATGACTCACACATCAAGATGACTCACAGTGATTAACTCACATCAAAACCAATCATCAAAAGATTAACTGTAGCAACCTAGATAAAAATAAGATTTTTAAATAAATCAAATTAAAAATAAAAGATAAGTGAATAGATGACAAAGAGCCTAAATGAGTAAATCATTAATCAAAGGAAAAAAAATAACGCCTTTTATAAAGGCGTTGATTCAAGAGGAAACGCCTCTGTCTAAGGCGTTAATTTAAAAAGGACGCCTAGAAAATAGGGCGTCAAATTTCAAACGACGAACGATAAAATTTAGGAAAGGAAATGAAACGCCCTCTACCTGGGCGCTTTTTACATAAGTAACGACGCTAGAAAAGGCGTCAATTTAAATTCGAGGCCCTCGCTTAAGCCGTTAATTCAGTTCGAGTTTCGTTCGACCCAGGAGTCTATCCAGAGCAAGTTATGGATAACTACGTCGAGGATAGAATATAGTAAGGACTCTATCAAGGGAATACTACCCTTAATCAAATTCTAACTCTATTAGGATGCCCAAAATCCTATAAATAACCCTGTCCGATCAAACCCTAAAGCTGTTGCTGCTGCGTGAAGAACAGGTGGTTCTTCGTACCGTTTTCTTCCTCTGTCCATAATTCTTAGTCATGAAGGATACTAATATTCTTCATGTGTTCTGTAGGTTGACGTGCTGAAGAACGAAGGGTCTTCATCATCGTCTACATCTTCTTCAAACTACGGATTGTCGGAGGAGTTTTTCCTTATCATCTTCCTCTGATTCCGGAAGATCAGAGCATCGTTATTATTAAACCTTCATCCGTTCGTCGGTCAAAATCTTCATAAAGGTAGGTTTTCTCAAGATCGTAGCCCAAAAACTAGCTTAATATCTTAATAATATCATCGGTCGTGCATGCATATAGTTCTTTTGTGGTTTCAAGATGTTTCTATGTAATTTCAAAAAAAAAAAAAGAAACGCCCTTGACTAGGGCGCTAGTTTGAAGAAGCGACCCACACTAGGGCGCTAATTATTGTTTGACGCCCTTCACAGGAGTCGTCAATTTCACATAATTAATAAATACCCATGTTTAATAATCGATGTAACCATGAATAAAATATATTGCATGAGTATACATGTGGAATCCTATTATTTTTCCTGTCCCTCTCTCTCCTGAAATTTAATCATTTGAAAATTGATAAATTCTTGAATTCACGACCTTGTCCAGGTCGTCTCATGTTTAACTGACGCCCCAGACCAGGGCGCATATTGAAGAGTCACGCCCCTGCCAAGGGCGCGTTTCTGTTAAAAATTCCAGATTATTAATATTCTGTAAATTAGAAATATTGAAAGGGCAACTTCTATGTACGTCGTCAAATGTAATATAAACACCCCTGATTAAGGCATTAATTTCATGAAAAACGGCTTTACCAAAGTCGCTATTTTTTTGCATTACTGTTTCACTGATTACTGTTAACCAAGAGTTTCATTATATATATATATATATATATATATATATATATATATATATAGGCACTATATTCCAGTCCGTGAATATAGTCCCATGTTTCATGATGTTTTATCGCACTACCCTCAATTCTCATTGACATACAAGCTCTCCATTGGACATTCCGTTCTTTTGGACTAGCGAGTTAGTCATAGAGACCTCCGTAAGTCTCCTCGCAGCCTTGGATTCCCTCAAGGCCGACTGAGCTGGTTGTACCATAAAAACCCATTACACTATTTTGCCATGTCACTCTAAAGAAACATGGTATACCGATCCTCATGTTATGCAAAGTGTGTATCATGAGAATTCTCTTAATGGGATGAGGTTATCATGCCATTTGATGCTGTTCTTGTAAACCCCAATTCTATATCAACATTGTCATGATGTTCTTGTAAACCCCAACTCTATATCAGCATTGTTATGCTGTTCTTGTAAACCCCAATTCTATATTCAACATGATGTTCTTGTGGACCTCAATTCTATATTAAAAATGAGGACGTCTTGCCATTGATGTGCTGTTCATGAGGACCTCAATTCTATATAAAGAGTGTCCATACTTGTTTGTCATGGTACCCAAGCTAAGGGAACCAATTCTATCTAGTTTTATCGATAATCGTGATTGTACCATTATTATCATCATTCTATGTCAAGTGTCATATTTTTGGACTCTACTCTATCCAAGTTTATCCTACATGTCTACAAGCTTTATTCTTGAAATTCCATATTGGCTATACACAAAAGTGGATGTTAAAATATATGATTAATGCCTGCGCATATAGGGCCCGATCTGGTCCTGGGAGGAGCACCCGAAAGTACTTGTGCCCATGGGAGTTGATTGATCACGGTATTGACATTATACCGAAGTGCATGACTAGCTTGATTGAACATTCCACAAATCTTGTACTTGTACTTGACTTGATATTACATGACTTGCGTGACCCGAAAAAGGGTAATTTCATACTTGCGTGCTTGAACGTGATAGCCAAATTCCAACATGACATGATGAATACACTTGCTTGAATATCTTGATATCTTTTGATATAAGTTCTTGAAAGTTCATGACTAGTTCTCGTCGCTATCTTATTGTTATACACTCTCTCTATCTTGTCGTTTTATGCGAGCATGCATAGCTATAGTGCATTCATGAAAGATGTAATTACTTAAACCCATTGCTAGTTCTTGAGATATAATTTCCTACTGAGCGTTCGCTCACTCAGTGTTTCCATACTTTTCAGGTAAGTCCGACGATGAGGGAACTCAATCTGAAGGGGATGGTCAAGAGTAAAAGAGTTAGAGCTACTCAAGCGTCAATTAGTCCTGTCTTTTCTCTATTTTTCTTGAGTCAAGCGTTGTATTTTTATTTTATTAAGTATAGTATTTGCAAGGGTTTGTAATAGACATATTCTTATTAAAGGAATTAATGGATTGGGTTATCTTTATATTTGCGCACTCTGTCTTTGTGTCGAATACACTACTACTCTGATTGACATGATTGATATAAACTCGTCGCGCATCTCCGGGTACCTTCCGCGCTCGGGGCGTGACAGTTTTTGTGGTATCAGAGCCTAGGGTATTCAATTCCTAGAAAAACCCAAGTCCAAGGATAGGTTTAACCTTTAACCGGTGAGATTGGGTAGAACCAAGGGTTGAGTTAACATAAAAACTTAAAAGCCCTTAACGCAAGTATATACTAATATAGTCATTGTAATTGTAGGGTAATGGCTGCCGAACGTGCTCAGTGGCGCAACATGCAGTGTACACTTCAAGGCATGACTCAGGTGCTGCAACAAGTAGCACAAGGAGGAGCACAACGAGCAGGGAGTCTCCACCAAGTCTTCAAGAACATGAACCCTCCCAAATTCATGGGTTCTACTGATCCGGATGACGCAGAGCACTGGATCAGGGAGACGGAGCGTATATTCCGTGTTATGCAGTGCACGGATCAAGATAAAGTCTTATTAGCTACTTTCCAACTAGAAAGGGATGCCCGATGCTGGTAGGAATCAATAGAAGCTACTTTAAATCAAGACCAAGTTACTTGGGAAGAGTTCGTTGAACATTTCAACGCTAAATATTTTTCGGACCGAGTACAGGAAAAGAAAGCTGCAAAATTTGCTGCACTGAAGCAACGGTCCTTGACAGTGGCCGAGTACGAGGCCCAATTTTCTAGATTATCTCGGTATGCTAAGCACTTAGTTAGCACCGAGAAGATGAAAGCTAGGAGGTTCCTTAATGGGCTCAGGCCCCAATATATCACCCAGCTGGCGCCAATGGATATCCAGGTCTACTCGGAAATTATGCGCCGAGCTCAGCTATTAGAAGACGCCACGGAACTATCTGATAGAATCCGTGGGAAGGACAAGAAGGAACAAGTTACAAGTTCGGGTTCCTTTAAACCCAACTTCAAGAAGAGGCCTAGCACTGGAGGTACTTCTTCTCAAGACCAAAAATTTAAGAAGACCAAGCCCTTCTCTATCACTACTACACCTTCGAATATAATATGCAAGCATTGTGACAAGGCTGGTCATAAAGCCGAAGAGTGCTGAGGAAACTTGGAGCATGTCTCCGTTGCGGGAGCCGTGAGCATCGGATTCCCGATTGCCCATTACTTAATGATCAAACCGGTGACGGAAAGCGCCCGGTAACCAAGAACGCTCGTCTTCACGCAATTAAGGAGACCGAAGAAGAAGAAGGCGGACTAGTAGAAGGTACACTGAAAGTTTGTTCCAAGCATGCACATGTCTTATTTGATACGGGTGCATCACATTCTTTTATTTCAAGAAGTTTGCTAACCCCCTACCTATGGAACCGGAATGGATGAGAATAATTTTATCTACTCCTCTCGGAAACGAAACCGATATTACTCACCATTATCAAAACTGTGAAGTCTTGGTGAAAGGAAGAAATCTTCCTATCGATCTCATATGTTTAGATCTAAAGGAGTATGATGTCATATTAGGAGCAGATTGGTTATCCAAATATCAGGCAACAGTCGATTGCCGCAATAGCAAGGTTACTTTCAAGGACTTTCCAGAACTAGTCTATTCTAGCCCTAAGAGTCGGAGCGAGTCACCTCTTATTTCGGCTCTCCGAGCTAGCAAGCTAATAAGGAAAGGATGTGTATCTTTCCTTGCATTTGTCACGATTAAGGAGGCTCAGGAAACTAAGATAGAAGATATCCCAGTTGTGCAAGAATTTTCGGATGTGTTTCCGGAGGATTTGCCTGGATTACCCCCGCAAAGAGAAGTGGCCTTCACCATCGATTTAGTTCCTGGTGCGGGTCCAGTTTCTAAGGCACCGTATAGAATGTCCCCTGCCGAACTCAAGGAGTTAAAGGAGCAATTGATGGAACTCATTAAGAAAGGATTCATTAGACCGAGTACTTCCCCGTGGGGAGCGCCTGTATTATTTGTAAAGAAGAAGGATGGATCCATGAGACTATGCATCGATTATCGACAGTTGAATCATCTCACTATCAAGAACAAGTATCCACTACCGAGAATCGATGAGTTATTTGATCAAATATCTGGATCCAAGTATTTTTCAAAGATTGATCTCAGGTCAGGATATCACCAACTAAGGATCAAGGATGATGACATTCATAAGACTGCATTCAGAAGCAGGTACGGCCATTATGAATTTGTTGTTATGTCTTTTGGACTAACAAATGCCCCTGCTGCCTTTATGCAGTTAATGAATAGTATATTCAGGCCTTATTTGGATCAATTCGTGGTGGTCTTTATCGATGATATATTGATTTATTCCGAGACCAAGGAAGAGCATGAGGAGCATTTAAGGATTGCATTACAAATATTAAGGGCAAACCAATTATACGCAAAACTCAGCAAGTGTGAATTCTGGCTTGAGGAAGTAACTTTTCTCGGACATGTTATATCGAAGGATGGCTTATCAGTAGATCCATCAAAAGTTGAAGCTGTAAGAAATTGGGAAAGACTGACCAATGCTAGCGAGATCCGAAGTTTCTTAAGTCTTGCCGGCTATTACAGGCGATTCATCAAAGACTTTTCTAAAATCGCCATACCACTTACGAGGTTAACTCGTAAGGAGATCCGTTACGAATGGAGTGAGGAATGTGAAAGAAGCTTCCAAACTCTCAAGGATCATCTTACTACAGCTCCTGTCTTAGCATTACCAATGGAAGGAGAGAAATTCGAAGTATACACTGATGCTTCTGGCATTGGCCTCGGATGTGTTCTAATGCAACAAGGAAAGGTTATAGCTTACTCTTCTCGTCAATTAAAGAAGCATGAAGAGAACTACCCCGTCCATGACTTAGAATTAGCTGCGGTAGTATTTGCACTAAAAATCTAGAGACATTACCTATATGGAGTGTAGTTTACTGTATACTCCGATCACAAGAGTCTCAAGTATCTCTTCTCTCAAAAGGGACTAAATATGAGGCAAAGACGTTGGCTAGAATATCTCAAGGACTTCGACTTCAATATATAATATCATCCCGGAAAGGGTAATCATGTAGCAGACGCCCTTAGTCGAAAGCCGAGAGCACTGTTAGCCAATTGTATGATTCAAGAATGGAAGTTGCTGGAGCAATTCTCTGAACTCAATATAAGCGTGGACACAGACTTTCAATGTGTCACATTGTCTCATATAAGCATTCAGCCAGACCTATTAACTGAAATACAAGCACTACAGGATAATGACCCAATATTAGTGGAAATCAAGGGCAAACTAGAAGGACAATCTGATTTCCAAATAACTTGTGAAGGAAGATTAATGTTCAGGAATAGAACTTGCATACCGGATTGTCCCGAGTTAAAGAAGAAGATATTAGATGAAGCTCATAGATCAAGGTGCACGATTCATCCTGGATCTACCAAAATGTACCAAGGTGTGAAGAGGAATTTTTGGTGGCCCAACATGAAAAGGGAAATAGCAGACTATGTATCACGCTGTCTCACTTGCCAAAAGGTCAAGGCGGAACACCAAAAGCCTGCTGGAAAACTACATCCTCTAGATATTCCCAAATGGAAGTGGGAGAATATTAGTATGGATTTCATCATGGGTCTATCTAAATCAAAAGGAGGACATGATGGAATATGGGTTATTATTGACCGATTGACTAAATCGGCGCATTTCTTGCCAATAAAGAACCGATGGTCAGTTGATGTTTTGGCTGCATTATACATCAAGGAAATAGTCAGATTACATGGTATTCCTGTTTCAATCGTGTCTGACAGAGATCCCCGTTTTACTTCTCACTTTTGAAAAGGACTACAACATTCGTTGGGAACAAGGCTTAACTTTAGTACAGCTTTTCATCCTCAAACGGATGGTCAGACCGAGAGAAATAACCAGGTGGTTGAAGATATGCTCAGAGCTTGCATCATTGACTTCGATGAAAGCTGGCATGATCACTTGCCGTTGGTGGAATTTGCTTACAATAATAGCTACCAGGCAAGTACACAAATGGCACCTTTCGAAGCTTTATACGGAAGGAGTTGCCGATCACCCTTATGCTGGGACGAAGTTGGAGAAAAACAACTATTAGGCCCAGACATGGTAAGGGATACCACTGAGAAGATACAATTGACTAGAGAAAGACTGCAAGTTGCCCAGTCTAGGCAAAAGGCTTATGCCAACACGAGAAGGAGAGATTTTGAATTCCAAGTTGGAGATCATGTATTTCTCAAGATATCGCCTGGACGTGGCATACGGAGATTTGGTGTTAAAGGCAAGCTTACACCAAGATTCATCGGACCTTTCGAGATACTGGAACGAGTTGGCGAGGTTACTTATCGCATCGCATTGCCTCCTCAACTGTCGGATGTACATAATGTATTCCACATATCTATGTTGAAGAAGTATGTACACGATCCATCACATATTATTGAACATGGAGACTTAGTTGTCCAGAAGGATCTCACATATGAACAGAAGCCTATGAAGATATTAGATCATGAAGTACGAACCCTAAGGAATAAGGTTATTCCCATGATTAAGGTACAATAGAATAAGAACTCCGAACATGAAGCTACATGGGAAACCGAGGAATCCATGAGGAAACGATTTCCAGAGTTATTTTAAGAAGGTATGTGCTCTACGCTCTCCACTTATACATACTATTGAATTTGGGGACCAAATTCTTTTAAGTGGGGGAGGGTGTAGCAACCCAGATAAAAATAAGATTTTTAAATAAATCAAATTAAAAATAAAAGATAAGTGAATAGATGACAAAGAGCCTAAATGAGTAAATCATTAATCAAAGGAAAAAAAATAACGCCTTTTATAAAGGCGCTGATTCAAGAGGAAACGCCTCTGTCTAAGGCGTTAATTTAAAAAGGACGCCTAGAAAATAGGGCGTCAAATTTCAAACGACGAACGATAAAATTTAGGAAAGGAAATGAAACGCCCTCTACCTGGGCGCTTTTTACATAAGTAACGACGCTAGAAAAGGCGTCAATTTAAATTCGACGCCCTCGCTTAAGCCGTTAATTCAGTTCGAGTTTCGTTCGACCCAGGAGTCTATCCAGAGCAAGTTATGGATAACTACGTCGAGGATAGAATATAGTAAGGACTCTATCAAGGGAATACTACCCTTAATCAAATTCTAACTCTATTAGGATGCCCAAAATCCTATAAATAACCCTGTCCGATCAAACCCTAAAGCTGTTGCTGCTGCGTGAAGAACAGGTGGTTCTTCGTACCATTTTCTTCCTCTGTCCATAATTCTTAGTCATGAAGGATACTAATATTCTTCATGTGTTCTGTAGGTTGACGTGCTGAAGAACGAAGGGTCTTATCATCGTCTACATCTTCTTCAAACTACCGATTGTCGGAGGAGTTTTTCCTTATCATCTTCCTCTGATTCCGGAAGATCAGAGCATCGTTATTATTAAACCTTCATCCGTTCGTCGGTCAAAATCTTCATAAAGGTAGGTTTTCTCAAGATCGTAGCCCAAAAACTAGCTTAATATCTTAATAATATCATCGGTCGTGCATGCATATAGTTCTTTTGTGGTTTCAAGATGTTTTCTATGTAATTTCAAAAAAAAAAAAGAAACGCCCTTGACCAGGGCGCTAGTTTGAAGAAGTGACCCACACTAGGGCGCTAATTATTGTTTGACGCCCTTCACAGGAGTTGTCAATTTCACATAATTAATAAATACCCATGTTTAATAATCGATGTAACCATGAATAAAATATATTGCATGAGTATACATGTGGAATCCTGTTATTTTTCCTGTCCCTCTCTCTCCTGAAATTTAATCATTTGAAAATTGATAAATTCTTGAATTCACGACCTTGTCCAGGTCGTCTCATGTTTAACTGACGCCCCAGACCAGGGCGCATATTGAAGAGTCACGCCCCTGCCAAGGGCGCGTTTCTGTTAAAAATTCCAGATTATTAATATTCTGTAAATTAGAAATATTGAAAGGGCGACTTCTATGTACGTCGTCAAATGTAATATAAACGCCCCTGATTAAGGCGTTAATTTCATGAAAAACGGCTTTACCAAAGTCGCTATTTTCTGCATTACTGTTTCACTGATTACTGTTAACCGAGAGTTTCATTATATATATATATATATATATATATATATATATATATATATAGGCACTATATTCCAGTCCGTGAATATAGTCCCATGTTTCATGATGTTTTATCGCACTACCCTCAATTCTCATTGACATACAAGCTCTCCATTGGATATTCCGTTCCTTTGGACGAGCGAGTTAGTCATAGAGACCTCCATAAGTCTCCTCGCAGCCTTGGATTCCCTTAAGGCCGACTGAGCTGGTTGTACCATAAAAACCCATTACACTATTTTGCCATGTCACTCTAAAGAAACATGGTATACCGGCCCTCATGTTATGCAAAGTGTGTATCATGAGAATTCTCTTAATGGGATGAGGTTATCATGCCATTTGATGTTGTTCTTGTAAACCCCAATTCTATATCAACATTGTCATGATGTTCTTGTAAACCCCAACTCTATATCAGCATTGTTATGCTGTTCTTGTAAACCCCAATTCTATATTCAACATGATGTTCTTGTGGACCTCAATTCTATATTAAGAATGAGGACGTCTTGCCATTGATGTGCTGTTCATGAGGACCTCAATTCTATATAAAGAGTGTCCATACTTGTTTGTCATGGTACCCAAGCTAAGGGAACCAATTCCACCTAGTTTTATCGATAATCGTGATTGTACCGTTATTATCATCATTCTATGTCAAGTGTCATATTTTTGGACTCTACTCTATCCAAGTTTATCCTACATGTCTACAAGCTTTATTCTTGAAATTCCATATTGGCTATACACAAAAGTGGATGTTAAAATACATGATTAATGCCTGCGCATATAGGGCCCGATCTGGTCCTGGGAGGAGCACCCGAAAGTACTTATGCCCATGGGAGTTGATTGATCACGGTATTGGCATTATACCGAAGTGCATGACTAGCTTGATTGAACATTCCACAAATCTTGTACTTGTACTTGACTTGATATTACATGACTTGCGTGACCCGAAAAAGGGTAATTTCATACTTGCGTGCTTGAACGTGATAGCCAAATTCCAACATGACATGATGAATACACTTGCTTGAATATCTTGATATCTTTTGATATAAGTTCTTGAAAGTTCATGACTAGTTCTCGTCGCTATCTTATTGTTATACACTCTCTCTATCTTGTCGTTTTATGCGAGCATGCATAGCTATAGTGCATTCATGAAAGATGTAATTACTTAAACCCATTGCTAGTTCTTGAGATATAATTTCCTACTGAGCGTTCGCTCACTCAGTGTTTCCATACTTTTCAGGTAAGTCCGACGATGAGGGAACTCAATCTGAAGGGGATGGTCAAGAGTGAAAGAGTTAGAGCTACTCAAGCGTCAATTAGTCCTGTCTTTTCTCTATTTTTCTTGAGTCAAGCGTTGTATTTTTATTTTATTAAGTCTAGTATTTGCAAGGGTTTGTAATAGACATATTCTTATTAAAGGAATTAATGGATTGGGTTATCTTTATATTTGCGCACTCTGTCTTTGTGTCGAATACACTACTACTCTGATTGACATGATTGATATAAACTCGTCGCGCATCTCCAGGTACCTTCCGCACTTGGGGCGTGACATTAACTCACATAAAAGCCAATCATCAAAACCATAGGGACACAACAAGCACACTTGCGTGAGTGCGATCTTCGGATCAAACCTCCGCCACATATCGGATAATGGTTGAGTCTTGGTTTATAGTCGAGTCTGCATTCCAACTTTGTATTGTTGTTTTAGGGCAATGTCTAGTCCATTAGGGAGTTAGTTTGTCTTGTCCCGAGTGTCTGCATGTCCAACCCATAAGTTCCCCCGATTCCCCATGGATCCCCAGTCGCCTAGTTCATATGAATGGTGGCGCGACACCCAAGGATGGGGAATCCAACCCTTCCACCGCCGTAGGCCCGAGACCTCAGACTTTTATGGCTCTAAAGTCCCGAGCGACTACCTAAAGTGGGAAGCCGCTATGGACGAATACTTTGAGTGTTACACTATGTCCGATGCCATGCAAGTCATCTTTGCCCAAAGGCGGCTTGTTCACAAAGCCGCCTGAAAATGGGAGAGCATTAAATGCATGAGAGAAATTAGGAGGCAATGGCCTGTCGAGTCATGGCGTGAGATGAAGGGCGAGCTTAGAAGGGTCTGTTGGGACTGCTGCGATATATTCAGAGGGGGGGTGAAAGAATATATCCGATAAAAAATATTGCGGAATTAAAATCTCTGATGGCTTAATCAATTGAGCACTCAACAGCAAGCTGTCACACAGAAGAGACTTTTAACTGAACTCAATATAAACTAATGAAACAACGGAGCTTTTCCCTTTTCGCAACCGTGAACTGAGAAACACGGACTCACATATCAGATGTAATTCTACTGGGCATATGAACAAGCACTTCACAAACAAGTTAACTCCCTAGGATAACTCAATATAATCACGCACGCAACCTGTGAAGGGGAGATAGATGATATGGACGAGCACTCAAAGCAAACCACGATAGACAAGATTTTTTAGGTGGTTCGGTCCTCCAGACCTACGTCCACCCCTCACTCCAAACCGGAGTGAGGCTTCCACTAGCAACAGCTAGAACCGTAGACTCAGTCTGCAAACAAATGCTGCCTAACAGCTTGACCATGGGAACAACCTCCCCTCTTCCTCCAAACCGGAGGGAAACCACTAGTGACTACTCGTCACTAGCAACCAGAGACCGAAGTCTCTCTTCCTCCACCCAGGAGGGAACCCACTAGTGACTACCCGTCACTAGCAACCAGAGACCGAAGTCTCTCTTCCTCCACCCAGGAGGGAACCCACAAGTGACACCCAGCCACTTGCAATAGGAGACACCAGGTCTCCCTTCTCCTGAGTCCACAGGAGGAACCCGACCTCAAACCAGAGAATCGGAAGAACAACGATGATCAGATAAAAAAAGAAAAACAAGAAATGATAAAAATCACAGCGACTGAAAGCTGGAAATGAAACACACAATGTGGCTCTCGCAGGAGCTGACTTGCCTTGATTTGATCCACGGTCCAGTAGGGACTAATCTTCTGATGAAGCTTCTTTTCTTCTTCACTAGCTCTCTATCTCTCTTTCTCTTTTTCTTCTTCTACTTTCATACTCTACCTCTCTTTTTATACTGTCTTTCTTTTTCTCTCGATCCTCACGAGCTCTCTCTCTCTTTCCTTTTCTTCTACAACTTCTCTTTTTTTCTCTTCTTCACTCTTTTTCTTCTTCTGGATCGTGCAGACTCTGTCTCTGCTTCTACTTCGATCACGATCAGTCTTCTTCTAAGGAAGAAGCTCCATATTTATAGTAGCAGCAACTAGGGCGTGTGCAGGGCTTGTGCCCTCTTTATCCAGAGATAACCTCGGATCATGAGCCCAATCATATCATTTTTTCTTCTCGAAGGATATACCTGTCAGTCAGTCGAAGAGAATTATCAGTTTAAGACTGTAAAACTTTGTACAGACTTCATTCATGCAAGCAAGACAGTGCATGGCTATACAGACTTGGTCAAGTGAACCAATGGAGGTTGTATAGACTTTGTGTATGCTTGAAGCACAGAATGCACTGGCTAAAGTTATGAGTGTATAGACTCTGCATGCGTGCTACATCAATGTACAGACTTGCTGACAAAGAGTGTGCAGACTCTGCGGGAAATGTATAAACAATGTGCAGACTTAGAATGCATGCATGCGGCATCGATGTACATACTTGCTGGTGTGTAATGCAGTATGCATATTTCAAAGTATGTACATTGAAGATGAGTGCCCTGACATGCCAAACGAATGTGTAGACTCAGCATGTAGCAATGTGCAGACTCACTCAAATGATGCACGAACACAACATCAGGTAATGTGTAGACTCTGCTTTGAACGATGCACAATATATAGACTTGATGTTCGTGCAACGTAGGTAAAGATAGGAATGTATAGACTTGCACACGTGCAAGCAGTGTATAGACTTTGAGCGCGTGCAATGCAGCAGCCATCCAATGTACAGACTTTGTGTTGCAACAGCCAGCCAATGAATAGACTGAGTGTTGCAGCAACTAGCCAATGTACAGACTTAGTGTTGCAGCAGCCAACCAATGTGCAGACTTAGTGTTGCGAACACAGGCTGTACAGACTATGAATGTGTGTGCGAGACAAATCAATGCACGAACTATGCACAAACATATCAGCAGAGAATGTATAGACTCTGCTGTAATGAATGCATGCTAAGATAATGTACAGACTTGATCTTGCGAACACAGGCTGTACAGACTTTGAATGATGCATGCACAAAGACGCTAAGTGAGACGCTAAGTGAGACGGATCATGCTAAAACAATGTACAGACTTGTAAGACGCTAAGTGAGATGCTAAGTGAGATGGATTTTAACAAGCACTGACTTGAGGATGCACGATGTATAGACTTAATGGTTGTGTGAGCATGTGATGCAATGTACAGACTTTACCACGCCTACACCAAGACGATGTACAGACTTGCTGCTGAAGAATGTACAGACTTGTCTGATGCAATATAGGCAAAAACTCTATACAGACTTTATAGCGTGCAGACATTGAATATGCATAAACCAACCGTAGAGTGTACAGACTTTGCTGAGGGATGCACACATGCAAAATGAACATGGATGAACAGACTAAGCCACGAGCAGAGCTCTAACGAATGTATATACTCTATGTGCAAGTAACCTGACAATGTATAGACTCTGTTAATGCATTGATCAAGCAACCTGACGATGTATAGACTCTGTTAATGCACTGATGCATAGTATGCATATGACAGAAATTGAACCGATGCAGTGAGAGATAGAAAACAAGAGTGCAATCTATATACCAGAACATTCAAACAGAATAATGCATTCAAAACATCATTTCATCATCATTCTTATGTGGAGACACATTGAGTTGCTATCATCAAAACAACCAAACAACAACACCCTATCATCAAATCACAAGGGGCACAACAGGGTCTACCTACCCGACCCAGTCACCTCCAACCGACCCCACCCAGACACCTCCAACCAAGTGGGTCATAGTCGGAGACCAAGGGCCCCACATGTAGACGAGCCTCGACCCAAGACTAGGCTGAGTGATTATGGGCGAGTCTAACCCGATACTCCTACTCCAAACCCCACCATTGCCGAACTCTTCAACATCATTTCAGATCGGTTGGATAGGATGTGTACTCAAATTGACGGACTCCTACCCGAGCCTATGGAGGTCATGACTGACATTCCCAACCCAGTGCTACCGCAAGGACCTCTCCCCCTCAGGGAGGACATTCCTTCCCCACCCGTGAGAGCTCCATTGTCACCACCTTCACCTTCCGATCTTTATTCAGAGCCACCTCAACTAGAGCCACCCGTACTTCTAACGGGGAAGCTAATCATTGACGAGCCACTACTTAGCTGGCTTAAGAAAGGCTTGGTACCTAAAGCACCTTGCTACCCATCCATGGACCCCGCACTACAAATAGTGCCCGTCAACTCATTCCACACAACTTTCCAGTCTTTTCACCATGGTGATATCTTAGAAGACCTTATTAAGGGATTAGACAGGCAAATGAAGTTGACGTGTATGTTGGCCCGAGGCTTCGACCAACCCCATAGTCGTACCTTCACACATCTAGCCTTAGGGTCCATTACCTCCGTGTGCACCGTAGGTCATGTTACCACGGAGGTTCTTCTATTTCTCCCCATACCGGCCGAGCCGAACTCCATTCCCCTTAGTCTGAGGGAGGAACCATATCTTCTACATATGACCGCCGTCCCACCCACCACAATGAATGAAGGTAATCATTTACACCTTCAAGAATTTCACACTTGGGACCGTGTCATGATAGAACCCATATCAAGGGGTTACACATTCTTTGATCCCTTCGACCCCTTCTCTAGTGAGCTTCTTAACCCACCTTATCAACTCCACTTCTTCAAAGAAATTCACTATCATACCTCTACCCTGCAGGCCAATCCACCTACACTCCGCAAGGAGCCCGTTCATTAGGGTAATGAAGAAGGTGAATTCAGCTCTCCTGGCCCACCCAAACATCCCAAATCCAAAAGGAAGCCCATGCATGATTGATTCACTTTAGGATGTCTAGAGTTCTCCCAAGTTGACCGAGGTCCTATGCACCTTAAATCCACATTCGGATGCCCTGGACCACCATTGCATATGTATCGGTCGGTCTAACATTAGGTTTGTCTAGGGTCATGTGTGAGTCCGTGTTTTGTTTATTTGTCCAACTTGTCAAGAGTCTATACATACATTTGTCGAGTGCATAGTGAGTCTGCATATGTCGAGTCGAGTCGGTCTAATGCAAGCTCGTCATGTCAGTCCATTTCGAGTGGAAGGCAAGTCGGATCTCATGCGTATGTTGTGGACTTGCCTGACAAATATGGGAACAACTCTACCTTCAATGTCTCAGATCTAGTCACCTATAGGGACCCAGTGGTGATTCCTAGTGAGTCGTTCGAGCCGTCTCCCCCTTTGAGAGTGACCCCACCCTGGAGTGTCCACCACTAGCCTCATTCCCACAGCAGCGTGAGCATATAGAACATATACGGGATGAGCAGGTGACGGTTACTAGGAGTGGAGCATATCCGCGCTACCTGGTGCGGTGGAGAGTATAACCCCCATCCGACGACACGTGGATCACCCGAGCAGAGATACAGATCCGCAGGAGAGATACTTGAGCAGCGACACCCCTTACTCGACTGGGTCGAGTTCTTCCCACCTGGGGAGAATTGATGGGACATCAAAGTAAGACCACTAACTTTTTTTATTTACATTTATACCCTTGTGTTAAATGGGTTTGCAATTGTATAGCAACTATAAGCCAAAATGTGAGTCCTTAGGTTTTAGTGGGTTTCTTTGCAAAAGACCGTGTTGGTCCGGCGGGACCCCCACCTTGTTTCCCATTGGTCCACCTAGGCTCTAGCGCCCATGTGGGGCTGGTTCAAAGTCCAAAGTGGACTTAGACCAAGACCTTTCAAAGTTGGACCAAGAAAAGTCCAAGATGCCCACTTGCCATGGGCTCCCCCCTTTCCACCTATTTTTTAAATTTTGTATTTTCTTTAACCACATGGGAGAAGGAATTAAATATTCGTATCCTTTAATTGTCCCTCCCTAACCCTAGATCTGAGGGTACCAATGGTCATTTAGTTAGGTCTATAAAACCCATGTATTTTGTTATTTTCACAAGAATTAATGAAAGAAAAAGTGAGTTTTCTCTTGGAGAAACCCAAGGGCGCAACCCTCCCTCTCTCTCCCAACCCCTTGCAGCTGGATGGCTGCAAATTTCTTAAGGTGTGAGAACTCCTTATCATCCCCTCTCTGAGTGAGAAGCTCAGCACCGCCGCCGCCGCCGCCATCGAGCTGCCGTCGCACCACCACCGCCACATTGTCAGAGTTCTATCTACCTCTGGGCAGAAGGTTGAAGCCCAATTTTTATCTCCCAATCAGGAGATCTGGTCGAGCTCAAAATTGGAGGGTGAGTTCCCCACGTTGTTCCCACTCTCCACAAAAAGTTTCAAGCCAATTAACCTACGTTTGCTATTTTTCCTAGTCTTTTAGTTCCACCCCTGACAGTCTGCCAATCAGCAGATCTGCGAGATAGTGTCTTGTTATTCTATTTTTCCTACCCCCTTAGTCATCTTCAAAAATTACCAAAAAATTCATGCGTGATCCTCACTTCCCACCCTTCCACCCATAAAATTCTCAGAGTCCAGATTCACCGTTTTCCTTTGGGTGAAAATTCATTTTCAGACAGATCCCATTATGTCCTGCTTGATATGGATTCCGAGCTAGAAACAACTAAAACCTACAAAGTTTTTCATTTCCAATCCGTTTACTGGATTGTTGTGAAATTAATTTATGTTGTAGCTCTTTGAGTCCTCTGTCCAATGCACCGATCTCGCCTTGATCCGCCTCTGGATCTGGCCGTAACAATTGTTTTCGTGGAGGCGCGCAGATCTGTTCCGAGTCAGGCCAGCAAGAGCAGTCTGTCAGATAATTCCTCATAAAATACGCCGGCTCAGATTCGGCCGCCGTCGAGTTCAGAAATCGAGGAGAGGGATTCCACCGGTGTCCCAACCAACCACCTCGACCAGAAGTCGACCGAAAGCTACCGTCCCAGCAGCTAAGTTCTCTTGCTGTCCAGTGAGTCGGAACAGTACCGAGTCGGACCAGCAGCCCGCCTTCGGCCCGATAGCCCTTCCGGCTTACTGCCCGTCAACCCGAGTTCGCTACTCCTGGGGCCCACGTGTAGCCCTTTACCTCCCTGCGTGGAGTGGGCAATAAAATCATTTTTGTAATTATTGTTAATTATTTGTACCGGGAGTACGAGTCTTGGCCGGGGTCGCCTTCCCCACGCCCGGAGCGTGGAGGTATCGTGTCCGCTCCCCACTTTGGCATTTGCTTTACTCGTATATATTTCTATATGCCGCTGCTTGCATGTGATAGGTCCTAGCTCATTAAAGTATTTTAATCACCGCTGCGAGAGAGAGCGAGACCCGTCCCGTGACCCGATCCGGGCACGAAAGTGAGAGTTGACCACCCTAGCTCATTGCCGATTTCTCAACCGCGCACGTCCGCACGCTTTCCTCGCTAGGGACGAGTCGCGAGATTGCCTAGAGTCCAAGGTGCGCATTTAAATTGGCGTCGAGTTGCGTCCCGTCCCGTATCGGGATGACCTCTCGTTCTATATGTAACAGCTATAGAGTATTCACTAGAGACATTGCTAGCCCAAAATAATGATGAAGGAAAAGAGCAGGCCCTCTATTATCTTAGCAGAAGATTAGTGAGGACTGAAGAAAAATATTCTCCCTTCGAAAAGACATGCGTAGCGCTGGTGTTTGCGGAAATGAAGTTGAGACATTATATGCTATCACATAAGATCAGAATGATCTCCAAGGCAGATCCAATAAAGTATATCCTCTCCCAGCCAGCTCTCATGGGCCATCTAGGTAAATGGGCGGTGCTGCTGATGGAATTTGACATCACTTATGTTCCGTAGAAGGCTATTAAGGGCCAGGCCATCGCGGATTTCTTTGCCGCACATCCTATGCCCTAAGATTCTCCTTTGGCGACTGAGCTCCCTGAAGATGAAATGCTGGAGGTAGACCAGATTCAACCCACTGTGTGGTAGTTGTATTTTGACGGTGCATCCAGAACTGAGGTTCCAGCAACTGGGCCAGTCAGAGTCAGGGTCAGAGCGGGCATTATCTTGAAGTCCCCTGAAGGGGAGGTTATGTATACCTCCTGCTCGATAAACAAGCCCTACACAAATAATGAAGCTGAATACGAAGCCCTAATAATTGGTCTTCAGATTGCTCTGTCCATGGAAAACTAGATGCTCGAAGCATTCAGGGACTCTATGCTGGTTGTAAAGCAGGTAGAAGGGCAGTTCGACATCCGGAAGCCAAAACTCCTCCTGTACCATCGACAGGTGCTACGCCTTATGGCGAAGTTCTATTTTATCAAAGTAAAGCACATTAATCGAGGGCAAAACGCTCAAGCGGATGCCCTTTCAAAGTTGGCTAGCTCTTTGGCAATCCCACCTGATGAAACTCTAAATATAGTTGTCATCAATAGACGTCAGGTTCCCAACATGATAGATGAATTGGCAAATGAGGAAGAACATGAAGCAATGATGATTGAAGAGGCTCGTCAACCTGATTGGCGGGAACCTTTCCTGCAATGGTTTCGGCACTAGTAGCTACCAAAAGGAAAAGAACAGAGAATAAAATTACTCATAACCAAAGATTCTTATGAGATGAGGAATGGAACCATGTTCCGAATAATGGCATATGCCCGAAAGAAATTCTACTTCATTGTCTGTCAATGGAAGACAGACAACAAAAGAAGCTTGGCGGGTAATGAAGGAGGTCCATGCCGTGTCAGTTGGAGCACACCAGGCGGGTCCAAAGATGAAGATGGAAATAAAGAAGCTGGGCTACTATTGGCCAACTATATTTGATGACTGCTGCAAATTTGCCAAGTCGTGCCAAAAGTGTCAAGAACACGCCACCATGCCAAGGAGGCCGCTGACTCCATTACATCCCACTATCCCTAGCTGGCCTTTCTCCCAGTAGGGTATGGGCGTGGTCGGTCCTCTGCCAATGTCCTCGTCAGGGTGAAAAGATATTTTGGCTGCTACAGACTACTTCTCCAGATGGGCAGAAGCTGTGGCATTAAGAGAAGTGGTGGGGGAGCTGGTCGCCATATTCGTCTGTCAGAACATAATATTCCGGTTCGGTGTGCCCAGTCGAATTATCTCTGACAATGGCAGCCACTTCAAGAACCAAAAGGTCTACAGGCTAGTCGATAAATATAAGCTTGACTGGAGGACTTAAACTCCCTATAATCCTCAAGCCAATGGGCTTTCTGAAGCATTTAATAAGACCCTGTGCACCTTGCTAGCCAAGACAGTCAGTACTAGCAAGAGGGACTGGGAAGAAAGGATGTACGATGCACTATGGGCCTATCGTACGGTTTACAAAACCCCGATTGGCTGTTCACCATTTTCCCTGGTGTATGGGTCAGAGGTAGTGGTGCCGATAAAACTGGAGGTGCCATCTCTGCGGGTCGCCATTCAGCAAGGCCTGGCCGGAGACAATCAAACAAACATAGAAACAAGACTGGAGGAGCTCTTCGAACTCGAGGGGAAAAGACTGTGGGCTCAACAAAATATACAACTATACGAGGCTCGCATGGCTCGTGCTTTCGACAAGCTGGTCAAAGAGTGAGAATTCAAGAAGGGTGACCGGGTTATAGTCAAAAGAAAAGAGGTAATGGCAGCCAACCCCAAAGGAAAGTTGACAGAGAACTGGGGGGGTCCCTACGTCATCCACCGAGTATAAGAAGGGGGTGCCTATGTCCTAGTGGACCACAAGGGAGCTGTCCAATTCTCCCCTCTCAACGAAAAGCACCAGAAACTGTATTATGCAACCTTGCCCACCCTTGAGGGGTCGGCCGATGCGCTATAAAAAAGGAGGAGAGGCAGGCACCAAGTTATTTCTCTCTGGCCTATGCTCTTGGCTAGGCCAACCACTCATCCTACTTTTTCGATGGCACTCCGCCTCGGCCGAGCTCTCTAAATTTTGTACTTGGCCCAGTCCCCTGGGACACCCTTCCCACGCCGATCTAAGCCTACTAGCCCCTGATGGTGAATGACCACCCCTCAGTGCACGAGACTACACATAAAGCAATGTCAAAGGCTCCAAAAATTTTGGCTCTGTCCCACCAGGTCGCCACACCATCGCTATTTTGGACCTTACATCCGAATTGGTGCATAAACCTTTTCCTTTGCGTTGACGTTACCCCCACGTCAACGAATACACACTTCTGTCGACGAATGACTTCATGCCCTAGCCGACCCATATACACCATCACCAATTTGGACCTTACGTCTGAATTGATGCATAAACCTTTTCCTTTGCATTGACGTCGCCCCCACGTCAACGAATACACACTTCTATCGACAAAAGGCTTTGTGCCCTAGCCGACCCATATACACCATCACCAGTTTGGACCTTACGTCCGAATTGGTGCATAAACCTTTTCCTTTGCGTTGACGTCACCCCCATGTCAATGAATACACACTTCTATCGGCGAAAGGCTTTGTGCCCTAGCTGACCCATGTACACCATCACCAGTTTGGACCTTACGTCCGAATTGATGCATAAACCTTTTCCTTTACGTTGACGTCGCCCCCACGTCAACGAATACACACTTCTGTCGGCAAAAGGCTTCATGCCCTAGCTGACCCATATACACCATCACCAGTTTGGACCTTATGTCTGAATTGATGCATAAACCTTTTCCTTTGCGTTGACGTCGCCCCCACGTCAACGAATACACACTTCTATCAGCGAAAGGCTTCGTGCCCTAGCCGACCCATATACACCATCACCAGTTTGGACCTTATGTCCGATTTGATGCATAAACCTTTTCCTTTGCGTTGACGTCGCCCCCACGTCAACGAATACACATTGCTGTCGGTGAAAGGCTTCGTACCCTAGCCGACCCATATACACCATCGCCAGTTTGGACCTTATGTCCGAATTGGTGCATAAACCTTTTCCTTTGCGTTGACGTTACCCCCTCGTCAACGAATACACTTTTGACAGCCAAAGGCTTCGTGCCCTGGCCAACCCATGTACACCATCGCTAGTTTAGACCTTACGTCTGAATTGGTGTATAAACCTTTTCCTTTGCATTGACGTTACCCCCACGTCAACGAATACACGCTTCTGTCGGCGAAAGACTTCGTGCCCTAGCCGACCCATATACACCGTCACCAGTTTGGACCTTACGTCTGAATTTGTGCTTAAACCTTTCCTTTTGCGTTGACGGTACCCCTACGTCAACGGATATGAACTTCTATCGGTGAAAGGCTTCGTGCCCTAGTCGACCCAAATACACCATCGCCAGTATGGACCTTACGTCCGAATTGGTGCAGAAAACCTTTCCTCTTGCGTTGACGTCAACCCCACTACAACGAATATACTATTTTTGGCAAAAGGCTTCATGCCCTATCCTATTAACGCACATGATCGTCAGTTAGACCTTGCGTCTGACCGTCACATAAACCTTTTCCTTCACGTTGACGTTCACCCCATGTCAACGAACAAACTACCTGGACTCGAATGTTGTATTTTGGCCCATGAATAAGACCCACATCGATCACATTTGTTTCAAAAAAAAGGGGGGGCTTAAAATTGAGGTGCCCCACTGGACTTGTTCGGTATCCCGCCGAACAAGGGCAAAAATGGCTAAAACCCGGCTGCGGCAAAAACTTGAAAGGGCACTGCGGGCAAAATAGGGTACCCTATAATATGAAAACCTGTAAGGGCGCGTGGGAAAAAGTAAGAAGGGGCTGGCTCCACCGAAAACCCGCAAGGGCACTTGGGTCAGTAATATGGTATAAAAAAACTATTATGTCTCATGGGGAGCCCTTCTCCCTCTACTCGGTAAGCCCTTCCTGGCACCCGTCCTGGGCTGAACAACACACCCAAACCTACTCGGTATCGGACCTTCCATCTCTACTAATAAGATCCATGGCCATGCGTGTCCACCTACAAAAAGCCCTATGTCCCACCACAGGTGAAGACCCTCTGTCTGCACCGATGAACAAGCCTTCGACTTGGACCTTTCGTCCTCGTCGATGAATAAACCCTTTTGCTTCGGCATTTAACCAACACCGATGAACAAACCATCTTCGATCCCCGTCTTCATCGGTGAGATCGATGAACAAACCTTCGACTTGGACCTTTCATCCCCATCGATGAACAAACCCCTTTTGCTTCGGCATTTAGCCAATGCTGATGAACAAACCACCTTCGATCTTCATCGTCATCGACAAGATTAATGAATAGCCCTTCGACTCGGACCTTTCATCCCCATCGATGATCAAACCACTTTTGCTTCAGCATGTAACCAATGTTGATGAACAAACCATCTTCGATCCTCGTCGTCATCCGCGAGATCGATGAACAAACCTTTGACTCGGACCTTTCATCCCCATCGATGAATAAACCTCTTTTGCTTCAGCATGTAACAAATGTTGATGAACAAACCACCTTTGATCTTCATCGTCATCGACATGATCAATGAATAGCCCTTCGACTCAGACCTTTCGTCTCCGTCGATGAACAAACCCCTTTTGGTTCGGCATGTAACCAATGCCGATGAACAAACCATCTTCGATCCTCATCTTCATCGGTGAGATCGATGAACAAGCCTTCGACTTGGACCTTTCATCCCCGTCGATGAACAAACCCCTTTTGCTTCGGCATGTAACCAATGCCGATGAACAAACCATCTTCGATCCTCATCTTCATCAGTGAGATCGATGAACAAGCCTTCGACTCAGACCTTTCGTCCCCTTCGATGAACAAACCCCTTTTGCTTCAAAATTTAGCCAATGTCAATGAACAGACCATCTTCGATCTTCGTCATCATCAGCGAGATCGATGAATAAGCCTTCGACTCGAACCTTTCATCCCCGTCGATGAACACTTTTGCTTCAGCATGTAACCAATGTCGAAGAACAAACCATCTTCGATCCTCGTATTCATCAGCGAGATCGATGAACAAGCCTTTGACTCAGACCTTTCGTCCTCGTCGATGAACAAAACCCCTTTGCTTCGGCATTTAGCCAATGCCAATGAACAAACCATCTTCGATCCTCATCTTCATCGGCGAGATCGATGAACAAACCTTCGATTGGGACCTTTCATCGCCATCGATGAACAAACCCCTTTTGCTTTGACATTTAGCCAATGCCGATGAACAGACCATCTTCGATCTTCGACATCATCGGCGAGATCGATGAACAAGCCTTCGGCTCAGACCTTTCATCCCCGTCGATGAACAAACCCCTTTTGCTTCGGCATTTAACCAATGTTGATGAACAAACCATTTATGATCCTCATCTTCATCGGCGAGATCGATGAAGAAGCCTTCGACTCGGACCTTTCGTCCATGTCGATGAACAAACCCCTTTTGCTTCGGCATGTAACCAATGCCGATGAACAAACCATCTTCGATCCTCATCTTCATCGGCAAGATCGATGAACAAGCCTTCGACTCGGACCTTTCATCCCCGTCGATGAACAAACCCCTTTTGCTTCGACATTTAGCCAATGTCGATGAACAGACCATCTTCAATCTTTGTCATCATCGGTGAGATCGATGAATAAACCTTCGACTCGGACCTTTCATCCCCGTAGATGAACAAACCCCTTTTGCTTCGGCATGTAACCAATGCCGATGAACAAACCACCTTCGATCTTCGTCGTCATCAACAAGATCGATGAGCAACCCTTCGACTCGGACCTTTCTTCCCCGTCGATGAACAAACCCCTTTTGCTTCGGCATGTAACCAATGCAGATGAACAAACCATCTTCGATCCTCGTCTTCATCGGTGAGGTCGATGAACAAACCTTCGACTCAGACGTTTCATCCTCGTCAATGAATAAACCCCTTTTGCTTTGGCATGTAACCAATGCCGATGAACAAACCACCTTCAATCTTTGTCGTCATCGACAAGATCGATGAACAACCCTTCGACTCGGACCTTTTGCCCCCGTCGATGAACAAACCCCTTTTGCTTCGGCATGTAACCAATGCCGATGAACAAACCATCTTTGATCTTCATCTTCATTGGCGAGATCGATGAACAAGCCTTCGACTCGGACCTTTCATCCCCATTGATGAACATGTTGGTCCCTGGGTAGGCGAGCAGACAAGAAGGGGGGGTTGAATTGTCCCCCACGCGATATGGCAAATTAAAACTTATGCAGCGGAATTACCAAGTTTAACAAGATTGATAGAAATAAAGTAAGCAAGGATAAACAAGTTCTCTCAATCTCACCGTTCACACACGATCAAGATAAACAATGTTAACATTACAATCCCACAAACATATATATCACAAAGCAAACCACTGGACACGGGATTTTTAAGGTGGTTCGGGACCACGACGGGCTCCCTACGTCCACCCCTTACCAAACCGGTAAGGATTCACTCGCTAGATAAACCAGCACGGGGAAGACTCCCCAAAGACGGAGCAAGACTCCAACACACACGAGGATAAATCCCCAATACGGAGTAACGCTCCAACAAACACGCAGGACGATGCCTGCACACACACATGGGGATGCGCTCCAACACACACACACACACACACACACACACACACACACACACACACACACACACACACACACACACACACACACACACACACACACACACACACACGGAGATGGAGTCTCCAACACGATCCGACACCAGATCACAACACACACAGACTCGCTGCAACAAACGCAGCACAACGACACACACAGACGCACTGGATCGTGAATCCAACAACACACACACACGCACGCTGCAACAACCGCAGCACCGAAAGCACACGACCGTACACAGACGATCACACACACACGAATATCTCTATGAGTTGAGGAAATAAACACAAATACTCAAGATATGCTCAGATCTAAATAAAACCCATGAGAAACATCACAAATAGATAGGAATAAGATGTAGAAGTTGTTCCCCCTTCAATTTCCCAAGCCTATGGATGTTGATGCTTGATTCTCAGATTCGGATGATGACGATTCTTGCGTCCTCTTGTTCCTCTCGTCGATCCGCTCCTTTTCTTCTTCTTCCACGAACCCCAGAGATACCTAGATGGAGATGAAAACCTTACAAAACCTTCTCCAACGTTCTTCTCTTCTGCTCCTTGGCCTTCTTCTCCTGCAAGATAGAAAGATTAGCTTATTAGGTTTAGTTCTCCCCAAATTCGTAGCTCATATATAAACCCACACAAAATGTATGAAAAGACCATTTAACCCTTGCCAAAACTATGTGAAACATGCCTAAACATGTATATCATAACCTTTGGGGCAAGTGGGTAAAAGTAGAGTACAAATGGATTAGGTTTAGATGGTTTTCGGATCCACATTTTTGGGTTTTCGCCGCGAACGGTCGACCTAAGTTTTACAGAGTTGACCCAATCAGCCCTGGGAAGTTCGGTCGACCGAACTATGCAGTCATTCCAAATGTGCAAAGTTCAGTCCTGTTAATCCTCAGTTGCCCAAGCTAGTCAGAGTGATCAATGCCCTCTGATCTTGGAGGGTTTATACTGAAGATCTTAACCTACAAAACCATGAGAAAAATGATTAGAACTAGAGCTCAATAATCCAAATGATAAATGCATGAACTTCATACAAAACATTAAGAACGAGTAAGAGATAAATATGAAAACCCTTTTAGCATCCTTCAATCCATTGACCAAAGATGAAGCCATTTCACACATTAGATGGGCATCAAAAAACCAATTTCACCTAGATTAATGTGAATATTTTAAGCACATCATGACCATTGACAAGCATCCATCAAATCTTCCACACACAGCAAACCATGAGACTCAAGCATCACACACACATGCCACCAAGATTAATATGAATGATATGCATTGTAGCCCTTGAAAACACAAGTCTTACACCCAAACAACAAGAGCTAATGACTATGAGATTGTACACAATGAATGATCTCTGCCAAACTTTATGTGAAATTCTTAAGGACATTGTGAACCTCAAAAGCCATGAATGAACTGTATTAAGGGAGGCTACGTGAAGTGCACATGGTGAGATCGATGTTATGATAAAGCAAAAATCTTACCAATGGTTCTTGACAGATTAGACATGACATGTACCACCTATTTCAGATTGTAGAAACCAAGGTGCTTGTCCACACGTTTGTTTTACCTTCCAAGCGACTGCCATGAGATTTGATCCTACAATTCAAAATAGTCAAGTCAATACATCATGAGTTGTACAAAGACTTGTTCAATCATAAAAGGCTTTGAAGCCTCTTGACAACCCAGGTTTTCTTCAACCAAAAGCCAACTCCAAATAGTCATGCAATCAAACAACATGTCTCAAAATGCATGACGAAATGCATGTAAATCACATTAACAATTTGATCATTCCTCTCAAGGTTCAATTAAGACATGGGCTAGATTGCAAACACTTTACAATCTATCCATGCAACATGTATATACAACATTTAAACCATTTACAGTCTCGACCATATTTGAACATCAATAGCACAGTTGCCCATATGAAACACATGCAGGCATAGCAAATATCATAAGTGCTTTCATGAGTGCACACAATCATCAAAAGTATATGCAAGCATACACAAAGTTTAGTTATCATCAAAAACATAAATGAAGAGGCGAGATCTCGCGCAGGATCCTGAGCGGGCTATGGATCACCAGAAGATGAATATGCAAGAGAGGGAAACGTATCAGAGGGCCCAGGGGATCTCCCTGGGGCAAAACCCTCCGATGGCTAAGTCAGTAGAGCTATGGTGGAAGCAATAATGGGGGGAGGAGAGAGCTGATGCCCGAGAATCCTCTCCACCAAAGGGTGAAGCGAATCGTGCTCAGGAGCTTAGGGTGTGTGAATGCTTAGTTCATCTTACCATCTTCCGGAGGGGATCCCTTGCTTAAATAGTGCGCCGCCTTCAGGAGTCCTGTAAGCTGAGGGGTTCCCGGCGGGAGTTACGTCTTTAACGGGGGCTTTCATGGCCTGATCGTGAGAACGTTATCCCCTTGGAGTCCGGCGGCTCCCCTGACTCTCCCGCTGCGGAGGACTCTGAATGGCTGCACCTGCAGATAATCAACCGGCCTTACCGAGCCTCGGGGATGCTAGCTCATGTCCGAGCGATAGGCATGGCCCGGCGAGGGTGGGGTCGGATAGGTCGGCTGGAGCCTATCTCTCTCGGACGGGGAGAGGGCTTTAGGCCGGACCTTCCTCGGGACCTGACCGTTGTCTCGGGCCCTCCGAGACTAGAAGGCCGCAGGGGAGAGTTAGTTCCTCGAGTCTTATTTATTGGACTTTTCTCCCTAAGTGGGCCCTATGGGCTATCACTCGGGTGGGCTCGCCCGGTTGGACCTTGTGGGTCTTGTTGGGCTGCCTTTGTGGTGGGCTGCGGAAATCCCCCTCTCCACTTGTCCCCCTCCTACTCCCGAGCCAAGGAGGCTCGGATGAGTATTTTTTCAAGACTTTGGACCGGCGTGGCTCAGGTGGGTGGAATTCCGTTGGCGTTATGGAGCCGCTTATAGCGGTCGCCGAGGCCCGTAATGATGATCCTGACGGATTCGAAACGAAGCCCCCCCCCCCTTTTCTCAGAGCACGGAACGGCGCGCCGCCACCCTCGGGGGTTTATAGGGGGCGCTGTTCATCGTTCTAGGCTTCGAGGGTTTTAGGCTTTCCTTACTTCTTGATGCGCCGTGAGAGCACAGCGGAGACGCGGAGCCTTGCGGCGGCATTCGAGGAGTTGGCGAGGATAACCGCAGAGGCGGTCCAGCAACTTCCTTCTCCCCCGGAGTCTTCAACTCGTACGAGGGATCTCTTCCCGACTCGATGGCGGATCAGAGTCCGGAGCTTGTGCCGGTGAGGCGGGAACCCGTCCCCAACTGTAGTGAGTTGGGGGAAGCGGAGGTGTGGAGGCTGGAGCATCGTTTCCCACCTGCCTCTCAGATACAGCTTCATCACCGCCACTCTGTACGAGACGAGTCTGGATGATCGCGATGAGCTCATTTGCACCTTCCTTCTGGCTTGGAAGAGTGGATTTCGGCTTCCTTTCAACCCTTATGTGCTGCAGCTTCTTAATTTTTTCCGGTTGGCGCCTATTCAGTTGGTGGCCAACTCCTATCTTCTTCTTTCGGCCTTCGGGATTCTTTGTCGTCAGCGCGGCATTTTTCCTTCTTTGGACCTCTTCCACTTCTTTTTTGAGTTGAAGGCGCACCCGTCGGCGGGGAAAGGCTTCTACTTCATTCAGGCGCGGAGGAATAGGAGCTGCATCTCGCTTGCGGCGAAGGACTCCTCGCACAAGGGGTGGAAGACCCAATTCTTCTGGGTGAAGGCGGTGGCGACGGACGAGATCTGGAGATGCCGGACCTCGCCCAACTTTCACCCGAATCTGCCCCCTCGCTAGGAGGAGTTCCCTCCCCACGTGGAGCAGCAGGCTGCCCGTCTGCTGGAGAACCATCAATCGACTGAGGAGCTGGTGACGCCGGAGAACATCGAACGGTGTCTTCTCTCACGACTGACGTCGACGGGTATGGCTCTTGCGGCTCTTTTTCGGGGGTGGTAGCTCTTTTCCTCCTCTTGACTGGGGCTTCTTCTTGTTGCAGATGTAAGGCGGGAGCCTCTGGAGGAGGCGGCCGAGGTCATCGATCTGGGAGACGACTCGGCAGTCGATGAGCCCGATGTCTCGGCGGGTCACGTCCATGCCCGAGATAAGGGCAAGGGGGCGGCCCCCGAGGGGACTTCTCGATCGACCGGCCTGAAGCGCAAAGATCCCCTGGCGGGGAAGCTGCGGGAGGCCGCGAAGGCCAGGAAAAGGGCCAAGAATGCCGGTTTTCCTACCGCCGTCGGGGGTGATTCTGGCTCGGCGGCGCTCCCCCCTCGGGGGCAGGATGGGGCCGACCCCTCCGGGCTGGCTCTCCCATCCGTCGGGCGAGAGGGGGCCGAGGAGACCAAGGGCCCCGCAGAGGGAGGTGATGGGTCGGCTCTCCCCTCTGTGGGGGCAGATGGGGCCGTTGCCGGTGCGGCCGGCGCTGGGACCGAGGGATTGGTCGGCGCGGATGGGGGTTCGCCCGCGAGGGCGTCGCAACCCCAAGTGCCGGCAGTTGCTGGTGCGGTTGATCCCGCGGCGCCGGTCGAGGGTGGGGGTTCGCCCGGGGAGGCGTTGCAACCCCAACCGACCGTGGCGAGCGGGGCGGTCAGCTTCGCTGCCCGAACAGGGTCTTCTGGCGGGGCGCCCAGGGTGGAGCAGTCCCCTTTGCCGGAACCTCTGGTCAGGCTCGGTATCTCGGGCGACTTGTACCGGCTCTGCCGGTCGATCGCCGAGAGGATGAGGGGGGGAGAAAGGCGCAGCACTCCCACCGGGGTCCTTGATATCCTGATGGAGGGCGGCCTAGTCATAGCTCGGACAGCGGCCGTGATGGCAGAGGCGCACGCCCGGACGGAGGCGGAGCGGTCGAGGCTCGCCTGGACCCTTGGCGGATGGGAGGGGAAACTAGCTTGGCTCGAGGGGGAGCACGAGGGGCTCTGGCGGGAGTTCCTTGCATTCAGGGAGTTGGCGCGGTCGAGCCGACGGGAAGCCGAGGCGCTGGCCGAGCAACTAGCAAGAGCCCGAGAATCGCTTGAGAGGAAGAGCAAACGTCTAGAAGACGAGCGTCAACGTCACATCGAGCTGGACGGCCTCTGGGAGCTTGAGCGCGGCGAGCTGCAGGATCGGGCGGAGGACGCGGAGCGCCTTCGCGCTGAGGTCGAGGCGGACCGAGCCCGGGCGGAGGGTCGGACGTTCGAAGCCGAGCGGAGGATGACCGAGCTGGAGGAGCGTCTGGCGAGGGCGGAAGAGCGTGCGGCCGAGGCGGAGCGGGCTCGGGACGGGCAGGTCGAGGCGGAGGCGATCGAGCGCTACAAAGGCTCGGAAGCTTACTCGGCCGACCTGATTGAAGCTACCCTACCCTACTACGAGGTAGCGCTCCGCCGGGGTGCCCGAAAGGGATTCAGGCAGGGCTATCGCCGGGCGATGAGCTATGCCAATGAGCACCTTGCCGGGGGTGATTTTCCTTACGGCCAGAGTTATGACTCGGATGGGTCAGTTTCCAGCTCCTCATCCTCGGCCGGGGAAGAACAGGAGGAGTCACCTCCAGCGGGGTCACCAACTCCGGAGGCTCCAGGAGGGCTCACGACCGAGACAGTTCTCGCACAGGCGAGGTCAGTGTCCGGGCCGGCCGTCACCGAAGGCACCGGGGGTGACGCGTCCCCTACTGCTGTTCCCGAGCTTCAAAGTGGGCCCGAGGCCTGATGTATTATGCTTTATTTTGCCCCTTCCCATTTTTGTCTGTTTTTCCTTTTGTAAGAGGATTTCTTTATGGGAGGCAATAAAGGACTTACTTCGTTTGATCGTTATCTTTGCCGTGATTTGGCTGGCGTATCGGGGGTAGTTGGAAGGTGCCGATATTTTCTGCACCGTTCTCGCATGCCGATTCGGGAGACTTCCGGCGGGGCGTCCTTTCATTCCACCATGCTTTGAAAGTCGAGGCGCTTCGCGAATCCCGCTAGGGCGGGGGCCGAGGAATTGGAGGTGACCTTCCAAGGGAGGTCCTATAGCGTGTTTTCGAGGGGTTGAGTCATTTAAGGCGCGTGGCCTCCTTTGGCCTATAAAAAGGACCGAAGGGTGCTGCTTCCCTCTTAACACTTAGGACTCTCACCGGCGGTTTGCTCTTGTTCCCTCATTTTCACTCTGCGTTGCGCCGCCGCGATCGGAGCATGGAGGACCCTTCAGAAGATGACGCCGCAGACGACGGGGAGCGGCTGGTTCCAACTGTCCTGGAATATCGGTCGGGTCCCACGGTCGCCGCGCGTGCATGAGACGGGTCTGACGGTCGCCGCGCGGATCTGGAGAGGGCTTCGACGTGCGGGGGTACGCCGTTTGCCTCCTCTTGGCTCCGGCGAGGCTTCCGGGCGGACGCTGAGATGGAGGGCGGATGGGGGAGTTAGGGATGCCGGCCGCCATTCCCCTCCGTGGGAGGGGAGGAGGCGGCTCCAGTCCCTTCCTCACCCCTGTCCGCAGCCTCTTTCTCTCTCTTTTGTTCTTCATTTCTTTCACTCTTCGGGGGCTGCTTGCTTTCTGTTCGCCTCCAAAGAGTTGGTAGTTTGGCAGAGAGGAGACCTTCACGGCGCTCCTTTTTCCAGGTTGTTGCCAACTTGGAAGGTAGCCTTCCTCGCGTGAAAGGTGGCCTTCTCCTTGCTGTCCCTCTGTCACCTTTGTCACGGTCCACCCGAGCCAACTGGGTCGACCATCTCTTGTCCGAGCCAGTTTCCACGCGAGGCAGAGTCAGTGGCTGGATGCGAGAAGGTCAAGACCGGGTCGGTCGGGCGATGGCCGTTTGCCGCGGTGCTAGATGATTTTTGCTTTTCACTATGTAATGTACTGGCAGTTACCTTTCTGATGTACCAACAGTTATCTTGAATGAATGCAAAAAAGGGGGTTTATTTTACCCGATTTGTCGATACAGTTTTCAGAAATAAAATCTGCGTAGTGTGGTTGCGTTCCATGTCCGGGGAATGGGTTCCCCTTCCATTGTGGCTAACCTGTACGCACCTTTCCCGAGCGTCTCGATCATTCGGTAGGGGCCTTCCCAGTTGGGGGATAGCTTGCCCGCTGCCTCCAGTGGTCGAGAGGCTTCGGTCTTCCTGAGGATGAAGTCCCCTGGTTGGAATTGTCTGCCTCAGACCTTGGTGTTGTAGTACCGAGTGAGGCGGCGCTGGTATTCCGTAGCTCAGACGTTCGCGATCTCTCGGAGTTCGTCTGCCAGGTCGAGGTTCTCGAGCAACTTCTGCTCGTTTGCCTCGGGCGAAAAGCTGATCACTCGGAGAGACGGATTGGCGATCTCTAACGGAACGACGGCTTCGGTGCCATATACCAGCTGAAAAGGGGTCTCACCGGTTGCCGTTCTGGGGGTCGTTCGGTGCGACCATAGTACGCTAGGCAGTTTCTCGAGCCAGCTACCCTTAGCCTTGCCGAGTCTGGTTTTTATGCCCTTCAAGATGGTCTTGTTGGCATTTTTAACCAGCCCGTTGGCCTGAGGGTGGGCGACCGAAGTGAAGTGGTTGCTGATATTTAGGTCGGCGCATTTGTCTTGGAAGTACCGAGAGTCGAATTGCCGCCCGTTATCGCTCACTATCACTCGAGGGATGCCAAAGCGACAGATGATCGATTTCCATACGAAACCCCAGACGACTGTCTCGGTGATCCTAGCTGTTGCTTCAGCCTCGATCCACTTGGTGAAGTAGTCGATGGTGACGATGATGAACTTCTTCTGGGATTGAGCCGTTGGGAATGGCCCAAGGATGTCGATCCCCCACCGAGCGAAAGGGTAGGGCTCGGTAAGGGTGATAAGTTCCGTGGCCGGCTGATGGACCAAATGGTCGAACCGCTGGCAACGGTCGCAATGTTGTGCGTAGGCCGTGCAGTCGCGCTGCAGGGTCGGCCACCAGTACCCCTATCTTAGCAGGATTCTGGCCAGCGGCCGACCTCCTGAATGCGCTCCGCACAGGCCTTGATGAATCTCTTCAACAGCTTGGCTTGCTTCGTCGGGACCGAGACACTTCAGAAGGGGCCCGGAGAACGATCTTCGGTAGAGAGCGTTGTCGAGGATGACGAAGTGCCGGGCTTGGTACTTCATTCGGCGGGCTTCCCGAGGGTCGGAGGGCTCCCGGGAGTCCCGTAGCCAGGACAGGTAGGGGGAGCGCCAGTCGCCGGGAGTGGCCGAGTCAATGGCGAGGAGCTCCGAGTCTATGCTCGGGCGCTCTAGCTCTTCTAGGAGGACCGATCGTGTACCTTCCGGGTCTAGGGAGGAGGCCAGTCGGGAGAGGGCGTCCGCCCGAGAGTTTTGCTCCTGAGCTATTCGGACTACCTCAAACTCCTCGAACTGTTGGGCCAGGCTCCGGACCAACTGGAGGTATTTGATCATAGGTACCTCCCGAGCTTCGTACTCGCCATTGACCTGGCTTGCAACTAGCTGGGAGTCGGTGTGGATCCTGACTCGCTCGGCCCCCAACCGTCGGGCCATGCGGGCTCCCGAGATAAGGGCCTCGTACTCGGAAGCATTGTTGGATGCCAGAAAGTTGAACGTTAGGGCGTAGTGCAACTCTATTCCTTCGGGGGACCTTAAGAGGATCCCTACGCCGCTACCGACCGAGTTGGACGATCCATCGATGAACAGCTCCCAGGTTGGCCCGGTTGCTGTCGGAGGCCTGTCCTCGACCGGAACGGTGCTCTCGGCGATGAAGTCGGCGAGTGCTTGTCCTTTGATAGCTGATCGCGGCCGATACGAGATGTCGTAGGCCCCGAGCATGATGGCCCATTTGACGAGTCGCCCCGAGGCTTCGGGATGGGCCAGAATCTTCTTCAGTGGCTCGCCGGTTAGCACGGTGATGGGATGCCCCTGGAAGTAGGGTCGGAGGCGCTTTGCGGAGGTAACCAACGCTAGCACGAGTTTCTCGGTTGCGGGGTACCTCCGCTCGGCCTCGCCGAGCACCTTGCTGGTGTAGTAGACCGGCCTCTCGACTCTCGAGTCATTTCTGACTAGGACCGAGCTGACCGTTGATGGCATCGCCGAGAGATAGAGCAACAAGACCTCACCCGGGACGGGCTTGGAAAGCACCGGGGGCGAAGCCAGGAACTCTTTGAGCTCGACGAACGCTGTTTGGCATTCCCCATCCCATGCGAATGTAGCAGATGCTATCTTGGGCCCCCTCATCAGCTTGAAGAAGGGCAAGCATCGTTCGGCCGCACGGGACAGGAAACGACTGAGAGCAGCGACACGCCCCGTCAGACGCTGGACGTCTTTAATGCACGTGGGCGGGCGCATGTCCAGGATGGCCTGGACCTTGTCGGGGTTGGCTTCGATCCCCCGCTGAGTGACCAGGAAACCCAGGAACTTCCCGGATCTTACTCCAAAGGCGCACTTGGCGGGGTTGAGCTTCATGCTGTACTTCAGGAGGGTGCCGAAAGTCTCGGCGAGGTCGGTGAAGTGGTCTTGGGCCCTCGGGGTCTTGACGAGCATGTCGTCGATGTAGGCCTCGACGTTCCGACCTAAATGTCCCTCGAACATATGGTTGACCAGTCGCTGGTATGTGGCTCCAGCATTCTTCAATCCGAAGGGCATCCGGGTGTAGCAGTACACGCCGTAGTTGGTGATGAAGGCGGTCTTCTCGACATCTTCAGGGCTCATTCGGATCTGATGATAACCCGAATAGGCATCCAGGAAACTGAGTATCTCATTGTCCGAGGTTGAGTCAACCAATTGGTCGATGCTCGGTAGCGGATAGCAGTCCTTGGGGGTGGCCTTGTTCAGATCGGTGAAGTCTACGCACATTCGCCACTTGCCTGTAGTCTTCGGCACCAGGACGACGTTGGCTAGCCACGTTGGGTACAGGACCGGTCTGAAAAGACCAGTTTCTTATCCCTTGGTGACCTGCGCCTTGACGATCGCCTGTTTCTCGGGCGCATGCTTCCTTCTCCGCTGCTGTACGGGTCTCACGGTGGTGTCGAGGTTGAGCTTGTGCGTCACAGTCTCCTCTGGTATACCAGGGAGTTGATCATCGGACCAAGCAAAGACCCGAACATACTCAGAAAGAAACTCCTTGTATTGCTGCTGTTCCTCTGGTGGAAGGTCGGCGCCGATCCTTACTCCTAGGGCCGGGTCGTCGTTCAGGAATACCGTTAATAACTCGCCACCGGGCGCGGTGGTCACGGCTCTTCCTTCGACTCCCCTGGGGCCCTTATCCTTCCCGTCCGGCCTTGAGGCTTCCACCGAGATATTGTAGCACCTTCTAGCCGTTGCCTGGTTACCTCAGACTTCCCCCAACCCGTTTTTGGTGGGAAACTTCATTTTTTGGTGATAGATAGATGGTACGGCCTTTATTCGGCTGAGAATTTTTCGGCCGAAAATGGCGTTGTACGCTATCATACCTTTAATCACTATGAAGTCCACTATGACCGTAACGGTTTTGGGTGGGGTGCCGATAGTGACCGGCAGACTTAGGGCTCCCTCGGGGTAGGTGGCCAGGCCATTAAACCCGCAAAGGGGCGTTCGGATCGGGCGGAGTTTGGATGGGTCTTCCCCCATCTTGAGAAAACAGTCATAAGATAATACATCGGGGGCGCTCCCATTATCAACCAAAATCCTGTCTACATTACAGTGATTTATCGTGGCCGAGATAACGAGGGCATCATCATGCGGGGTGCTCAGCCCTTCCAGGTCTTGGTCAGAGAAGACTATGACCTAGGGCTCCATCGGCGGGCCTCTGGGGGGCTCTAAGGCTCAGCTGGCTCGCTCGGCATGGCGTTTCCTCCCTCGGCTGGTGTCGCCGCCCGATGCCGCTCCTCCGGAGATGATGTTGATATGGACCCCTCGGGGGGCGTTGTCGATCTCCTCTGTGGCGTCTCGGTCTTCTTTGTGCCCGGTCGTGAACCAGGCTAGGTGCCCCAGACGGATGAGGCGCTCGATCTCGTCCTGGAGCTGATGGCAATCTCCGGTGTGGTGCCCGTGGTCGCCGTGGAACAGGCAATGCCTGTCCCGCTTGCGGTTCTTCGACCTCATTGGCTCGGGCTGGCGGAGAAGTCCCGAGTCTTTGATGTCTTCATAGATCTCGTAGACTGGCGCGGTCAAGGGGGTGTACCACTCGTACTTTCTTTTGCGCTCTCCTTCTCGATCGCGCTTCTTACTCGAGCCAGGATTTGGCTCGGGGGTCCGCTTTTTGTCCCCCTCCCGACCCGAGCCGGTTGCGTCTCGGCAGGCGCTGAGTACTTCTTCGCACTCGGCGTGGCGCAGTGCCAGAGTCACTAGCTCGGCAAGGGTCGAGGGAGGGTGGAGGACAAGCTCGCGGCGGAGATTCTCGTCCTGGGTGCCCCCGGTCAGTGCGGTTGTGGCTGAGGCCACATCCAGGTGGGGGATCCTGAGGGCTTCCGATTTAAATCGGTGGACGTAAGTCCGGAGCCTCTCCCCTTGCGCCTGTTTGAGGGCCAGGAGCCCCGCTACTGACCTTGGGGGGCGCTACCGGCGAAACTCTCCTTGAAAATTCACCCGAATTGCCTGAAGTCTCGAATGGACCCAGGGGCGAGGGCCCGGAACCATGCCTGAGCACCTTGGACCAGGGTGGCCGCGAAGGCTCGGCATTTGATGGGATCTGGCATTCCATGAAGAGTCACCAGGGCGTCGAAGCTATCGTAGTGGTCAGCTGGGTCGCCCTGACCGTCGTAGAGTTTGAAGGTTGGAATGGAGGCTCTGGGAGAGACCTCTGCCTTCAAGATGTACTCGGAGAAAGGGGATTTCTCCTCATCCTCCGGGAGAGAGGTCTTCTGCAGGGCGCGGAGGGCGCGCTCTTACTCTGCGAACCGTCTCTCGAAATCTCGCAGCCGGAGGGACAGCTCTGGCTGCAGTCGCACCGTGGGGCTGGGGGGGCGTCTTGGCGATCTCCCGGGGCACTAGTGCCCGGGCGCGGCGGCCTCGCCCCCTGCTTCCCTCTCCTCGGTGTGGAGGAAGCCTCTTGCTCCGCAGGCGGAGCTTGCGAGGGTCCTCCGACGTCGTTGCGGAGGAGCTGTCGGTCGCGGAGGGTGAAGCGGCCTCCGGCGGTGTGCTGCGTCGCACTCCTTCGAGGGGGACTTCCTGACGGGGCGCGGAACCTTGCGTCCCTGGCCGCCTGGGCCCTCATGAGCTCCACGAGGATGTCCATCTTTTCGTTGAGGGCCTGGAAGGCGTTGGCGCCGCAGTCGAGGGGTGCCCCTGTCTCCGCCGGGGGGGTGGTGGCCTATTGGTGGGGATGCTGGCGTTGGAGGGGGGGCTCTGCGAGACCCTAGAGGGGGCGCCTCTCGCCGCCACCACAGCCTTACCTGCCCCACCGGCGGATCTCCTCCCTGAGCTTCTTCTCACCATCTCGACTTTGCGTGCGTTTCCCACAGACGGCGCCAGATGAAGAGGCGAGATCTCGCGCAGGATCCTGAGCGGGCTATGGATCACCAGAAGATGAATCTGCAAGAGAGGGAAACGTATCAGAGGGCCCAGGGGATCTCCCTGGGGTAAAACCCTCCGATGGCTAAGTCAGTAGAGCTATGGTGGAAGCAATAATGGGGGGAGGAGAGAGCTGATGCGCGAGAATCCTCTCCACCAAAGGGTGAAGCGAATCGTGCTCAGGAGCTTAGGGTGTGTGAATGCTTAGTTCATCTTACCATCTTCCGGAGGGGATCCCTTGCTTAAATAGTGCGCCGCCTTCATGAGTCCTGTAAGCTGAGGGGTTCTCGGAGGGAGTTACGTCTTTAACGGAGGCTTTCATGGCCTGATCGTGAGAACGTTATCCCCTTGGAGTCCGGCGGCTCCCCTGACTCTCCCACTGGCGGAGGACTCTGAACGGCTGCACCTGCAGATAATCAACCGGCCTTACCGAGCCTCGGGGATGCTAGCTCATGTCCGAGCGATAGGCATGGCCCGGCGAGGGTGGGGTCGGATAGGTCGGCTGGAGCCTATCTCTCTCGGACGGGGAGAGGGCTTTAGGCCGGACCTGACCGTTGTCTCGGGCCCTCCGAGACTAGAAGGCCGCAGGGGAGAGTTAGTTCCTCGAGTCTTATTTATTGGGATTTTCTCCCTAAGTGGGCCCTGTGGGCTATCACTCGGGTGGGCTCGCCCGGTTGGACCTTGTGGGTCTTGTTGGGCTGCCTTTGTGGTGGGCTGCGGAAATCCCCCTCTCCAATAAACAACATATGCAAGGCACACATCAGAACAAACCCCTTTTGCTTCGGCATGTAACCAATGTCGATGAACAAACCATCTCTAATCCTCATCTTCATCAGCGAGATCGATGAACAAGACTTCGACTCAGACATTTCATCCCCGTCGATGAATAAACCCCTTTTTCTTAGACATTTAGCCAATGCGGATGAATAGATTATCTTCGATCTTTGACATCATCGGCGAGATCGATGAATAAGCCTTTGACTCGGACCTTTCATCCTCGTCGATGAACAAACCTGCTTCGCTTCGACATGTAACCAATGCCAATGAACAAACCATCTTCGATCCTCGTCTTCATCGTCGAGATTGATGAACAAGCCTTCGACTCTGACCTTTCATCCCCGTTGATGAACAAACCCCTTTTGCTTCTGCATTTAGCCAATACCGATGAACAAACCATCTTTGATCCTCGTCTTCATCGGTGAGATCGATGAACAAGTCTTCGACTCGGACCTTTCATCCCCGTCGATGAACAAAGCCCTTTTGCTTCGGCATTTAGCCAATGCTGATGAACAGACCATCTTTGATCTTCGTCATCATCCGTGAGATAAATGAACAAGCCTTGGGCTCGGACCTTTTGTTCCCGTCGATGAACAAACCCCTTTTGCTTCGGCATTTAACCAATGCTGATGAACAAATCAACTTCGATCTTTGCCATCATCGGCGAGATCGATGAACAGACCTTTGACTCAGACCTTTCATCCCCGTCGATTCTCCGTCGATGAACAAACCCCTTTTGCTTCGGCATTTAGTCGATGCCGATGAACAAACCATTTTTGATCATCGTCATCATCGGCGAGATCGATGAATGAACCTTCGACTCGGACCTTTCATCCCTATCGATGAATAAACCCCCCTTTTCCTTCGACATTCAACCTTGTGCCGATGAATAGATCACATGTCTCAATTAGTACCAGGAGGTGATCGACAGATGCCTCGGTGGTCGCAAGCTATATGGCTGAAGCTTTTCTAGTAAAGAGGTGAGAATTATATCCAGATTTTGCCCCCACCCAGAGGTAAGGTTTCTACATGGAAAGGTCTATGGCACGGTGGAGCGAACTCCTCACCCCTTCCATGAAGGTGTGGGCTCTCTCCCGCCCTAATGACCAACATATCCCCAACGAGTGGTGGGTCACTCCCTTCCTCAGAGGCATGCCCCTTTCCTATAGTATTCAATGCAACATAACTCGAGCCGATAAAAAAAAGAAGCAATGACATGTTGATAAACAGGGCGGGGCACAATTCATAAATTCCATTGCATGCAAAAGGGGGTAGTACACAGTTCCGTGGGACATTCCCCAATGTACATGGAAGGTGCCGAAACACAAAAGAGAAGAGAGGACAAGTACACAAAAAGGCTGAACGACTGTTGGGCTCACGACCGATGGAAGATGTCATCAAACTCGAGAAGTCCCAGGGACGGGTGAGTAGCCAGCTCTCGCAAACGGGACTCCTCGGCTTGAAGCTTTGCCAGTTCTTCTCGGATAGAAACGGCTTGCCCTTCTTCCAGCTCTGCTTCCTCCGTGCTCTGCACCTACGGCCTTTCAGAACTTTCAAGTTCCTCCTCAATGCGGGCAAGCTCAGCCTGGAGTTCTGACGCTCGATTCTTCAGATGGGCAATATGATGGGAAGAAGCCTCGACAACCTCTCTTTGCTGCTAAGAAGTTTCTTCTAGCGACCAGAGGGCGACTTGGCATTCCATCCTCTGTAACTTTAAAGCCGTCAGCTGGTCCACTAGGTCGTGTTCAAGATACCCCCTTCGGTTCACATATCTTGGCAGCAAGGTCACTCACTGCGTCCAATCTTCCAAGGGACATCCGAAGGCTTGAAGCATGGCAAAGATGCGCTCTACTATCGCTCACAATTGCAGATAGGTCAAATCTCAGCGGGTCAACACAGTCTGTCGCAACATATCAAGGTTCTACCATACCAATTCATTCGAGGAGCACATCCCGAGGGGTGCCATTTCAGGAAGATGAAATTCAACCCTACTGTTAATCTCGGCCCAGATGTCGTCAGTTGGCCCTAAAGAAGATGATGACAGTGTCGTCAGTGGACATGAAGCCTCTACCCTCCTTTGTTCGGCCTCATCAATAGGCATGGGCGGGGCAGCGATCACAACAACTGGCTCACTCCTAGCTTCGGGCAGAGAGACGAGAATTCGGGCTGCCGTAGTAGGAGAAGGCACTTTGTAACACCCGGTAATTTTGAAAGGCTAAATAGGAAACAAATATTTATGATATTTAAAGAAAAAGATAACTTACACTTGATGATAATTAATTTTTCTCCTATAAATAGATGATAATGTTGAATAAATAAGAATTTGGGTATATTATTATTAGGATAAACAAATGGCTAGTTAATTTTCCTTTTGAATAAAAGTGAACATTTTCCTAGGATCGAACCTATCTCTGATACCCAAGACAATAATTAATAAGGTAAATAAAGTGACGGAAAATATAAGAAATGAAATCCCTATATGAAGTACTACCCTAATGATGTGATACAAAGTGATGGGGGTATGCAATAAGAGATTATGAGCCCTTGGACCTTATCCGCAAACACAAAGTAAGACCCGAGATTATTTGGAAATCGCCAAACCACCGTGCACACCCGTCTCCCGTGGTGACTCGGTGATGCCGAGTCGACGTGGTGGAACAAGAACCTTGCCGGTAGAGGGCCAGCAAGAGTGTGTTTTCCCCTCCCGAGGGTACGGTGCCCTCATTCAAGGGCGGGCCAGGTGCCTTGGGGCACGGGGTCACTCCTTCTTACTATAGCCCATGGTGACCGCACTTAAAATGGAATTGCAGGAACGAGCGCTCTCTCACCAACCAGCAGATACTTCGCAGATATTAAAAGAAGAAACCCTAATGGGGAGCAAGGGCAGAAGCTCACCTGGTCGGTTTGAAGAAACCAACCCCGTTCGGAGACGATGGGCGAGCGGGGAAGTGTGGGTTCCCCGCACACTGCGCCGATGAAGCTTGATCCCTAAAATTTAGTTACAAGCACTACGCCTCGCACAGGAGGGGGAACTTGGGGTGGGGAGATTATAGTTACAATCAAACACTATCTCCGCGCAGGGAGGGGCGGTAAGCCGGCCAGGCGGGGAGAGCCAAGGAACTATGAACGGGACCGGTTCGCCCTTCCGGAGTGCTGCTTGCCGGTTCTGCCCGCTGATAGATACTGGATGTCGACTCCGCTGCGCTCGCTCCCGGACTCAAAATGGGACGAAATCAGCGTTGAAACGTTGGTGACTGGCCCAGGATGGACCCTGAATTTTTTTGCCTCCAGACGTTGCCGACGCTGGCCGGGACAGATGGTGGACTGGTGCTGTTCTGCTCTGCCTCGGACGGGGTGCAGGTTGTATCAGCCGGTTGGCGACCTCACTCCGATCGCTCCCGTGATTCAATCGAGGCGGGATCAGGACGGTTGCCAGCGTGGTCGAATCCTCTTCGATCAGCAACTGAGATGGGCTCTTGGCGACGTCGGAGCAGGGAGGAGGAGCCCGAACAAGGAGAGGGGGTCTGACCAGTCCCTGGCAGGACAGATCTGCGCACCTGGGGGAAATAAATCGTAACGGAGAGCTCCCAACTCCGAACGAGGCCCCGCTTGCTGTGCTGGATGGAGGACAGGGGGATCTTCGTCTTGGCCAAGTGGCGCTCTCAGGAGATCAGAGGTGAGGGCGTGGAGGCTTCTGAACTGCAGCTCTGGTTCAGGTTCTGGTCCTAGTTGCGCAGTCGGACGAGAACGGCTCCTCCGGACAGCAAGGACGTCGGATGCTGGTGAGACCACCTCGGCTACGAAGCTGACTAGGGAAGCTTTCCGTCGATGTAAGGTACGCCTTCAGACAATGTCGGACAGCCACGGTACAGGGTCTGAAAATCAGGCTCCACTGCTGCCTGCGATCTGGACAGGGCCAAAAGGGGGGGGGGTGTTGGTGTAGAGGGGTTGAAAGGGGGGGTGGAGGGGCAGCAAGGAAAGTGACAAGGTGTTGGTAGGGGAATGTGGGAGGGGTGGTTTTGGGGGTGTGAGAGGGGAGAGGGAGGGCTTGACAGGGGCGGACCTTGTGGTGGGAGGTGGTGGAGGTGGAGGAGCTCACTTGGAGGGGTGGTGGATGGGGGGGCGCAAATGGACTAGGGGATGGGGGGTGGTATACTTTTGAATGGGGTGGTGGGTTAATGGAGGGGTTAATGGGGTCTAGGGGATGGGAAGGGTTGCTTTGGGAAGGGGAATGGGTGCTTGGGAGAAGGGATTCTCCCTTGGGGATATGAAAGGTTGTATGGGGAAGGGGAAGGGTTGCTTGGAGATTGGTGGAAGTAAATGGTGGGAGTGATGGGGCCTTGGGAAGGTGAAGGGTTGAGGTGATGTGGATGGTGAGGTGGCAAGAGAGGGAGGTGAAAGGGCAAGGTCGCCCAAGGGAGAGAGAGAGGGGAGGAGAGAGAGAGGGGGCCGCCCCCTTTAGAGAGAGAGAGAGAGAGAAAGTGAAAGAGGGAGGGAGATCTCAAGAAGTTTTCACAACTTAATTCAAACTTTCATTACTTCCAAATGAAGGATTTGGGGTCCTATTTATAGGGAACCCAAAATTTACAATAAGTCCCTGCTAGAAAGACTAATGACACATATCTAGGGGGAAAGGGGCGCAAGTGGGCCAAGCCCAAGGGATTGGGCCCAAAACCCACATGATGACCACATGACTTAGGAAAATAAACACATAACGTAGGTACGGGACTCAAATGAAAGACAAATTACATCAAAATGACCCAAAATAAAGACAAGAAGTATGCCAAAATGATCCATCAGAGTGCTGAGGAGGCCTGGATGACATGGAGCTCAAGTATGGTCCTCATCGAACGGAAAGGAAGTCCCGAGCCAGAGGGAATCACGGGTGATGTCCCCATCATTTCCCCCGGGCCGTAAAGAGCTCGTCTCTGTCGAGTAAGGGTCCTCCCTGCTGCGGTACTGCTCCAATAGGTCGGGGTCCAGCTGCTAGAGATCCTCCCGACTCACCCAGGTGTCATCCGAAGGTGGCCGTCCCTTCCACCTAACCAGATATCGCTCATACACCTTACTCCGTGTGGTGGTGATCTGTTCATCTAATATCCGCTCCACTTTGTCATGCTGGTTCCTCGGGCCAGATGGACCTCTCATTTGTGTAGGGAATCTCTCAAGGGGTTGGGTAGGCTGGAATTCCTCACTGGGTGTCACCGTGGGACCCTTGTAGGGCACCAGGTCAGCTACATTGAAAGAGGGACTTACTCCATACTCCTCGGGGAGGTTCAACACATAAGCATTAGTGCCAAGGCGTCTCAGCACCTTAAAGGGGCCTGCTCCACGAGACCTCAACTTTGAGATATTCCCAGGGAATAACCTCCCCGTTCTCACCATCACAAAATCACCAACTTGGAATTCTTGGTGGCGGCGGTGGGAATCAGCTGATTTCTTATAAATCTCATTACTCTTGTTGATGTGTTTGCGAATATCTTCATGCAACTCTCTAAGATGTTGTGCAAAAGACTCGGCAGTGATAGACACCCTAGCATGTGGGGGTAGGGGAATGAGATCTGAAGGCTTTCTGGGTTTGTATCCATGCACAGCTTCGAAGGGACTCATGCCTATGGACCTATTTGTTGAATTGTTGTATGCAAATTCTGCTTGGGGCAGAATGAGATCCCAATTCCCTGGGCGTTCCTCGACAAGGCACCGGAGGAGGTTTCCTAGGCTCCGATTGATGACCTCTGTTTGGCCATCGGTTTGGGGGTGGTAGGCTGTGGAAAATTTGAGAAGGGTCCCCATAAGATGCCAAAGGGTTTTCCAAAAGTAACTGGTAAATTTGACATCCCTATCAGAAATGATGGTTTTGGGTAGGCCATGGAGGCAGACCACCTCATCGAAGAATAGGCGGGCCACATGGGACGCATCAGAGATTTTTTAATAGGGGATGAAATGAGCCATTTTGGAGAACCTGTCCACTACAACATAGATTGAATCGTGCTTTCTCTGGGTTCTGGGCAGCCCTAGGACAAAGTCCATGCTTAGATCCTGCCACGGACGATCGGGGACAGGGAGAGGAGTGTATAGACCGGTGTTCTGTTTTACTTGCTTGGCTGTGGCACAGGTCTGGCACTGGCCAACAATCTTGGCCACATCCCTCTTGAGGCTTGGCCAATATAATTGCCCTTCAACCAAAGCAATGGTCTTATGTACCCCAAAATGGCCAGCTAGGCCCCCTGCGTGTAATTCCCATACCAAAAAGTCACGGAGGGAGGTCCGGGGTATATAAAGTCTGGATCCTTTGAAAAGGAACCCATCTTCCAAGATGAAGTCCCCATCGGCCTGTTGGGACTGGGTGGTCAGAGAGGCATGGATGCGCCCAAAGTCAAGGCAGTCAGGGTATTCTTGTTTGACTCTATCGAACCCGGTGACTTCTACCCTTACAGTAGACAGTAAAGATATCCTCCTGCTAAGGGCATCTGCTGCTCGATTCTCACTCCCAGCTTTGTGTTTGATCACAAAAGTGTAAGACTGGAGGTACTCCACCCAACGAGCATGTCGGGCGTTTAGCTTCTGCTGGGAATTGAGGTATTTTAAAGCTTCATGATCTGAGAAGATGACAAACTCCTTAGGCAGGAGATAATGTCTCCAATGCTTAAGTGACTGAACCACAGCATAAAATTCTTTGTCATAGGTTGAATATCTCATCCTGGCATCACAAAGTTTCTCACTGAAGTATGCTACTGGGTGCCCTTCCTGACTGAGGATTCCACCAATGCCTACCCCTGAAGCGTCACATGTGACTTCAAAAACTTGGAAAAGTCGGGGAGGCACAAGACGGGGGCCTGGGTCACTTTCTCCTTTAGATCTAGAAAGGCCTTAGAGGCAGACTTGGTCCAAACGAAGGTCCCCTTTTTGAGGCAATCGGTGATGGGGGCTGTGATAGTACTGAAGCCTCTGATGAACCTCCTATAGAACGTGGCCAACCCATGGAAACTCCGTACTTCATGGAGAGTGTGGGGTTCTGGCCAGTCTATGATGGCTTGGACCTTTTCCGGGTCCATGGACACGCCTTTAGTGGAGACTAGATATCCCAGGAAGGTAGTGGATTCCGTCATGAAGTGACACTTTCCTAGGTTGGCAAAGAGACTCTCATTTCGAAGAGTGGTGCATATTTGCCGAAGATGGCCTAGATGGTCTTCCCTGAATTGGCTGTAGATGACAATATCATCGAAGTAGACCACCAAGAAGACTCCAATGTACGGCCTAAGAACCTCAGTCATAAGGTGCATAAAGGTGCTTGGGGCATTTGAGAGCCCGAAGGGCATCACGAGCCACTCATAGAGCCCATCTTTCATTTTTAAAGCGGTTTTCCATTCATCTCCCGGCCTTATCCTAACCTGATGGTAGCCACTCTTAAGGTCAATTTTGGAAAAAATGATGGCTCCGGCTAGCATGTCAAGCATATCGTCAAGCCTAGGTATGGGGAACTTGTATTTGACGGTAATCTTGTTGATGGCCCTACTATCAACACACATTCGCCATGTCCCATCCTTCTTGGGTGTGAGGAGGGCCGGGACAGCGCAAGGGCTTTTGCTAAGGCGGAGAAAGCCTTTCCTAATAAGTTCCTCCACTTGTCTCCTCAATTCAGTATGCTCCGTGGGGTTGAGGCGATAGTGGGGAAGGTTTGGAAGTGTGGCTCCCGGGACTAAATCGATAGCATGATGTACGTCCCTCATGGGTGGGAGTTGATCAGGGAGCTCATCGGGGAAGACATCCTTGAATTTGATGCGGGACGGACACGGGAGACGACACTATACAGTGCCACCCTCGGACTCTAGATGAAGACGCGACCAACAATACACACCAGGGAGACACTAAGCCCGACACTACGAGCTCCTAGTGGCAAAACGTCGCTAACAGAAGTACAAGCTCACTTGGCGTCCCATGCGAGAGAAAGCGTAGATCGTGCGCGGTTAAGGAACCGGCAGAGTTCAAGGTAGTCAGACTCACTTCCGGACTCGGATCGAGTCGCGGGACGGGTCACTCTCACGCTCACAGCGGTGACATGGACACACGGGCTAGGAACCTACACTCTCGGCAGCAGCCTAAGACCGTATACTAGCTAAGCAATGTAACGCCAAGAAGTTAAGACCTTTACCTCCACGCACCCGGCGTGGCGAAGACACCCCGGCTGACTTACGGACCCCCGGTTAACATAATTCACAGCAGTACAAAAGGATTCGACCCACTCCACGTAGGGAGGTAAAAGGTCACATGTGGGCCCCGGGGATCACGCAAATCAGGTTGACAGGCAGCATCTTGATGTCGACTCGACGCGCCGAACTCCGCGTTTTCGTGCTTCCCGAACGGCGGGTTCTGCGGGCCCGTGGGGCCCACGGATGGCGCTGTCCTCCGGATCTGCGGAGGTGGGTCCCACTGTGATGGAGACCCCTGGTGGCACGCCTCCACGGACGGCGGTCGGCCGGAGACACCGATTGGTGGCCGGTCGGGTCCGATCTTCAAGTTGTGGAATGGCTGCCCACGAATTTCAGTTCTGTTTTCCCTGCGCGCGCTCCGGCGAAAACAGCCGCTGCGGTCGATCCCGACGTCGGATCGGGACGCATGAGCTATCGTTGGAAAGCTCTATTCAAATGCTTCAATCTAGACTCAGATAGATCTGATGGATCTAGCCGGATCTAAACTTTAATAAATTTACAAATCCCTGTTGTACAGTAACCGAGACATCAGATTTACAGGGTACTTATCTGAGAACCACCGTTGACCGCCTACTTGCCGTAGGAATCAGACTTAGATCTCTTCTTCAACATTGTAGATAATTAAACCACGAAGCTGGGAAAAATTTTGAAATTGGATTCCGAGGTGGTGGTGATTTGATAGGATTTTTAGAGTGTCTGGTGGTCAGATCTGGGAACTGGCAGAAAGTACTGTAGCTAGGGAAGAACTCGATTTTTGTAAAATACAAGATGGACTCACAAAAATTCAAGAAAATTTGGGGATAGAGGGGATAGTGAACATAATGCCCAGTAAAATTGGGCAAACTAAAAAAAATCAAAAAGTGGACCTAAGACTTAAAACTCCGGGCGGGTGGAAATGGAAACAGACAGGAGACAGACCTGGAAACTGGGATTGGACGAAAATAAAAAAATACCAAATGAGATCTTTATGACCAACCAAAATTCTGAGGACGTGCTGGACACCCCTGGAACATCCAGTAAAATTCCCAGGTCAATATGAGGCCGTGGCTGAGACTGCAATTTCGTAGAAGTTGCTATGGTACTGCGCGGACAGAACTCCGGCGGTGGCGATGGCGGCTCGTGGCGGCGGCGGCGGCGACCGGAACTGATAGGGTGGAGTCACACCACCAAGAGGCAGCCTTCACAGCTGCAAGGGGGAGAGGGAGAGAGGAAGGGGGCGGCCTAGGCCTGCTCAAGAGATTTTTTTCCAACTTTCAAATGGCATTAATTGCATAAAATGGGAAATTACAACCTTAAATAGTCTACATCTCACATCCATCCATAGCCATTGGATCTAGGGGATGGGGATGAAGGGCTAGGATGGCATGTGACACACACACAAAATACAATATAATATTAAAGGGGGGGGGGCGGCCCTTGGACCAAGGAGAGGGGGGGTGGTGGAAGGTTGAAAATGGTAGGTGGGAGGTAGGTAGCCTCCTTGGACTTTTTAAGTCCATTGTCCCCCATGTGTTCAAATACAAGTCAACCTTCTAGATGCTCCCATGTGGCATGTTGACTGGCCCCACGTGGGACCCTGGGATGAGGTGGCCCAATGGGGTGGGGCCCGGGAGGCCTGTGGGGCCCACGGGGTCCGAAATGCTCGTAAGCCCCTATTACACTCAAAATGGCCAACCGGACGTAACGAAATAAATGCAAATTAAACACACATAAAGTCTAACTAAATATAATAAATGGGGAGGCTCAAGGCGGAGTCTCCAGGCTGTCTCTGAGCCAGATGGACGCTGTGGTGGCTCGTGTCGTGCTCCGCGTGCGGTACCGGTGGCTCGGCGTGTCGTGCCGATCGACTGCTCGGGTGTCCGCACCAATTCTCCCCGGGTGGGAGAAACTCGACCCTGTCGAGTAAGGGTCTGCATCGCTCCTGTATCGCTCCAAAAGGTCCGGATCGATCCACTGCAACTCGCCATGTGTGATCCATGTGTCCTCGGTAGCGGGCCGTCCTCTCCATCGCACTAGGTAGCGCGGGTAAGATCCACTCCTGGTAACTGTCACTTGCTCGTCCAGTATACGATCTATGTGCTCACGCTGCCGTGAAAAAGGGGCTGGAGGTGGAAGTGGACACTCAGGTGTGGGATCACTCTCAAGGGGAGGAGATGGCTCAAAAGGCTCACTAGGGATCACCGCTGGGTCCCTTTATGCAACAAGATCCGATACATTGAAGGTAGAGCTTATACCATATTCCTCGGGCAGGTCCACAACATACGCATTGGATCCAACGCGTTTCAACACTCTAAAGGGACCGGCTCCGCGAGCTTGCAACTTCTTAACGGTTCCAGAGGGAAACCGTTCAGGTCTTACCCTGATCATGACGTATTCGCCCTCCTGGAACTCTCGGTGGTGTCGGTGGGCATCGGCTAACTCCTTGTACCGTGCATTGCTGGACTCAATGTGACGACGGATGTCGTCATGCAAACTCCTAACATGCCTAGCAAATGACTCGGCCGACTCCGACACTCTAGCATGGACAGGCATGGGGACAAGGTCAACGGGTTTCCTAGGCCTACGACCTGTGATAATTTCAAATGGACTCATGCCAGTAGACCTATTCACCGAATCATTATATGCAAACTCAGCCATAGGTAGAATGAGATCCCAATCCCCAATGCGGTCCCTAACAAGACATCTCAAAAGATCACCCAGACTCCTATTGACCACCTCGGTCTGACCATCTGTCTGGGGATGGTATGCAGTGGAAAACTTGAGGTGCGTACCCATCATATGCCATAGTGTCTTCCAAAAATAGGAAGTGAACCTAACATCACGGTCAGACACTATAGTGCGAGGCAACCCGAACTTGCACACCACATGAGTAAGGAATAGGCGGGCTACCCTAGAAGCATCCGAAGTCTTTGAGCAAGGGATAAAGAGGGCCATCTTCGAGAAACGGTCAACCACCACATAGACCGAATCATGCTTCCTGGAGGTACGTGGCAATCCCAAAACAAAATCCATGCTGACATCCTGCCACGGGGCATCAGGCACGGGGAGAGGCGTATAAAGGCCCGAGCTTTGCTTCTTCATTTTGGCCGTAGCACATGTACGGCACTGAGCCACGATGTTAGCAACATCGCGCTTCAAGCTCGGCCAATAAAATCGATGCTCCACTGCCTCAATAGTCTTGTTCCGACCAAAGTGGCCGGCTAGACCTCCCGCATGTAGTTCCCACACTAGGAAATCTCGAACCGAAGTTCGGGGAACACATAGCCTGCTACCTCGAAAGAGGTAACCCTCCTGAAGCACATAATCATCATGGTCTCTCGAGGGCCCGGCCTGGAGAGTAGTAAAAATCTGACCGAAGTCAGGACAATCAACATAGGCCTCCTTCATCTTCTCTAGCCCTATGACCTCGGCACTCATGGTGGTAAGAAGACATGCTCGCCGACTCAAGGCATCGGCCACCTTGTTCTCCACTCCAGCCTTATGTTTTAGCACAAAGGTGAACTGCTGGAGATACTCAACCCAACGACTATGACGCGAATTCAGCTTCTTTTGGGAATGGAGGTACCTCAAAGCCTCATGATCGGAGTATAAGACAAACTCCTGATGTAATAGGTAATGCCTCCAATGCCTAAGAGCCTGAACAACTGCGTAAAACTCTTTATCATATGTGGAATATCGCAGTTTCGCGTCATTCAGCTTCTCGCTGAAATATGCGATCGGGTGGGACTCCTGACTCAAAACTCCTCCTATCCCAACACCCGACGCATCACAACAGACCTCAAACACCTTCGAGAAATCAGGCAGTCGAAGGATAGGTGTCTGGGTCATGCGCTCCTTGATGTCCTGAAGGCAGCAGATGCGGCCTTCGTCCATACAAATGTGCCCTTCCGGATGCAATCCGTGATCGGGGCAGTGACGGAGCTAAATCCGCGGATGAAGCGACGATAGAACGTCGCAAGGCCATGAAAGCTGCGGACATCATGAACCGTACGGGGTTCCGGCCACTCAACAATGGCCCGGACCTTCTCCGGATCGGCGGAGACCCCAGTACTAGACACAATGAAACCCAAGAAGGTAAGCTGAGGTGTCATGAATGCACACTTCTGTGGGTTCGCAAATAGCTGCTCTCGCCTGAGAAGTAGACAGACCTGCCGAAGGTGGTCTAAGTGGTCCCCCGTGGTGCGACTATAGATAAGATATCATCAAAATACACCACTACAAAGACTCCAATGAAAGGTCGAAGGACCTGTGTCATGAGTCGCATGAAAGTGCTAGGGGCATTGGTCAACCCAAAAGGCATGACCAACCACTCATACTCATCACCTGGCCTAATCCTCACCTGATGGTAGCCACTCTTAAGATCGATCTTCGAAAAGATAGTGGCACCTGCCATCATGTCTAGCATGTCATCAAGGCGGGGAATAGGGAACCTGTACTTCACGGTGATTTTGTTGATGGCACGACTATCAATGCACATTCTCCACGTGCCATCCTTCTTCGGGGCGAGTAATGCGGGTACAGCACATGGACTCATGCTGTCCCGACAGATCCTCTCTGCACAAGCTCATCGACCTGCCGTTTAAGCTCGGCATGCTCCGTGGGGCTCATTCGATAATGAGGAAGATTGGGCAAAGAAGAGCCCGGAACAAGGTCGATGGCATGCTGAATATCCCGCATAGGTGGGAGTCCCTCGGGAAGCTCATCGGGGAATACATCAGCATACTCCTGCAGAATGGGAACAACCTCGGGTGGGAGCTCACCCTCGGAGTCCCGCTCCACCTCTCGGACCGTAATGGCAAACACCGGACAGCCCTGACTAAGCTCCTGCTCCATTTCCCGGGAGCTAATCATCATCAATCTCCTCGTCGAGGGCTCTCCTTGGCCAGAGGTAACGGTCATAGCCCGAGCTGGGGATGGGGTACTAGGCCCGGGAACGGAAGGCTTCGGAGTACTAGGGCCAGTAGGACCCCTAACAGATGGGCTCCTGGGCCGAACGGGTTGGAGGGTGACCCGCTGGCCATCGTGGTCGAAGGTACAGGTGTTCGACCGACCATGGAGTGTGGCATCTCGGTCGAATAACCACGGCCTACCAAGAATGATACTTCCCACTTCCATGGGAAGAACATCACACCAGATCTCGTCACGGTAGGAGTGGAGCTGCAGCGGGACCAAGCACCGCAGCCTGACCGAAATGGAAGTGGTATCCACCCATGATACCTGGTAGGGGCAAGGGTGGTCTACGGGTGTGAGACCAAGACGAGTGACAGCGTTCGTGGAGATTGCATTGATACAACTCCCGCTATCGATGACCACCTTGCAAATTTGCTTTCCCAGCCTACAGAATACATGAAGGATAGTGGTCCGACGCCAGTCATCACTGACCTGTGGCTGGGTGAGGATACATCTGACGACCCCCACATGGGTATCGTCTAACTGCTGGGCATCCTGGGCCTCACCTCCCATCTCATAGTACTCGTCAGCTAGCTCTTCATCTGCCTCATAGCTGACTAACTCTAGGCCCGCAGGGGTGGTATCCTCGGCCTGTGTGTCCCCAATGTGAAGAGATGGGCGGGTGGGACACTGGTTGGCGAAATGGCCAAACCCATTGCAGCGATAACACTGCTGCCGTGATCCACTAGGCTCCCCAATCATAGGTCCTTTACCTTTATCCTCCCGACGGATAGGAGGCGTAGGCAACAAAGGACGTGCGGGTGGTGCGGGTGCCGGGGGACGGGCTATGGGTGGGGCCGTAAGATGCTGGGGACGAGGAAGGTCCCTCGGGGGTGGAGGGCGAGGCCTAGGAGCAAAGGGCTCGTGGCGAGCGGGCTCCTGAGGTCGAGCCATGGGGGCCCTCGGATATGTGCCAGATGAGCCACGGGACTCGACACTACGAAGGGGAAAGGAGCCCAACCGATGGGGTGACTCGAACTCGGCCTCGAACTGCTCCAATTCGAGAGCAATCTGATATGCCTGCTCCAAAGTGGTGGCATTGCGGCGAAAGAGTTCATATTGATAATTAGGCCGCAAACCTCTCCGAAAGCGGGATATCGTCATGGTGCTCTCTTCCGTGACCCCGCACCGCAAATAATACTCATCGAACTCGGCGGTGTACTCGGTCACGGATCGGTTCCCTTGGGAGATGCTTTGCCACTTGTCTATAAGACGTTGGCGATATGAGGCAGGAAGGTACTTCTCCCTCAATTTGAGTTTCATATCATCCCAGGTACCGATTTGGGGTTGACGTCGCTGGTTGAGCAGGCTCTCCACATTGATCCAATAAGTTTGGGCCTGCCCTTGCAGCTTCATCTTCGCATATCGGACTCTTCGGTGGTCCGTCATCTCAAACCACTCGAAGTACCGGTCCATACCGGCCTCCCAATCTAGATACACCCTAGGGTCCAAGGACCCGCTAAAAGTGGGAGGGTCCGCACGCACACCCCTAAGAATGCGGTCGTCATCCTCGTCATCACGATTCCGTCGTTGATGACGACGACCGTTACCCCCGTGATCATTGTCGGAGGCATAATCATCCACTATAGGCGCCTGTTGCCTCCCGACATCCTCTACCTGAGCCCTTGGCACAGCGGGTTGCTGCACCGGCTCTTGTTGGCCGTTCGTCGGCGCGGGTTGCGCCGCTACTGGGCCCCTCTCTAGGACGGCAATCCTCCCAACAAGGCCTTGAATGGACTGCTCCGAAACCCCGGCCCGATCCTCGAGGACCTTCATCCTCCCTTCTAGACGCGTCCCTATGCCATCCATACGCGTACTAAGACCATCCATACGCGTGTCTAAACGATCCATGATGGCCCGGAACATCTCGGCCGTGGAAGACTCATCGGAACTACGGGCTCGGGAGTCCGCCATAGGTGGTGGTGGCGAGTATTGGGTGCCTCGACGGGTGGGCATGCAAAGACGTACGGACTAGGTGACAACGACCGACTAATGCAAACACACTAAATGATACACTTAGACCTAATTGCAATTTGAAAACACTCCTTTTTTGGTATTTTGAAAGAATGCAATTTAAAACACTTTTTTTTTTTTTGAAAAGAATGAGACTCGACTACACCCTAGACACGGCCAAGACTCGGTACGCGGCGGAGGTAATCGACCCGAAGGTCACTCGCGCAAGTGTGTGGTCTTCCCGGTAGGCGAAGCCTAACGGTCGGACAACACCTTTGGATATACCGAGTGAAGGTGTGTGTGGGGTAACCTTAGACTATGCAAGACTTATGCAACGACTACCCTAGACTCGACTGCTCTGATACCAAACTGATGCGGGACGGACACGGGAGACGACACTATACAGTGCCACCCTCGGACTCTAGATGAAGACGCGACCAACAATACACACCAGGGAGACACTAAGCCCGACACTACGAGCTCCTAGTGGCAAAACGTCGCTAACAGAAGTACAAGCTCACTCGGCGTCCCATGCGAGGGAAAGCGTGGATCGTGCGCGGTTAAGGAACCGGCAGAGTTCAAGGTAGTCAGACTCACTTCCGGACTCGGATCGAGTCGCGGGACGGGTCACTCTCACGCTCACAGCGGTGACATGGACACACGGGCTAGGAACCTACACTCTCGGCAGCGGCCTAAGACCGTATACTAGCTAAGCAATGTAACGCCAAGAAGTTAAGACCTTTACCTCCACGCACCCGGCGTGGCGAAGACACCCCGGCTGACTTACGGACCCCCGGTTAACATAATTCACAGCAGTACAAAAGGATTCGACCCACTCCACGTAGGGAGGTAAAAGGTCACATGTGGGCCCCGGGGATCACGCAAATCAGGTTGACAGGCAGCATCTTGATGTCGACTCGACGCGCCGAACTCCGCGTTTTCGTGCTTCCCGAACGGCGGGTTCTGCGGGCCCGTGGGGCCCACGGATGGCGCTGTCCTCCGGATCTGCGGAGGTGGGTCCCACTATGATGATGACCCCTGGTGGCGCGCCTCCACGGACGGCGGTCGGCCGGAGACACCGATTGGTGGCCGGTCGGGTCCGATCTTCAAGTTGTGGAATGGCTGCCCACGAATTTCAGTTCTGTTTTCCCTACGCGCGCTCCGGCGAAAACAGCCGCTGCGGTCGATCCCGACGTCGGATCGGGACGCATGAGCTATCGTTGGAAAGCTCTATTCAAATGCTTCAATCTAGACTCAGAGAGATCTGATGGATCTAGCCGGATCTAGACTTTAATGAATTTACAAATCCCTGTTGTACAGTAACCGAGACATCAGATTTACAGGGTACTTATCTGAGAACCACCGTTGACCGCCTACTTGCCGTAGGAATCAGACTTCGCGCTCTTCTTCACCATTGTAGATAATTAAACCACGAAGCTGGGACAATTTTTGGAATTGGATTCCGAGGTGGTGGTGATTTGATAGGATTTTTAGAGTGTCTAGTGGTCAGATCTGGGAACTGGCAGAAAGTACTGTAGCTAGGGAAGAACTCGATTTTTGTAAAATACAAGATGGACTCACAAAAATTCAAGAAAATTTGGGGATAGAGGGGATAGTGGACAGAATGCCCAGTAAAAATGGGCGAACTAAAAAACATCAAAAAGTGGACCTAAGATTTAAAACGCCGGGCGGGTGGAAATGGAAATAGACAGGAGACAGATCTGGAAACTGGGATTGGACGAAAATAAAAAAATACCAAATGAGATCTTTATGACCAACCAAAATTCTGAGGACGTGCTGGACACCCCTGGAACATCCCGTAAAATTCGTAGCTCGATCTGAGGCCGTGGCTGAGACTGAAATTTCGTAGAAGTTGCTGTGGTACTGCGCGGACAGAACTCCGGCGGTGGCGATGGCGGCTCGTGGCGGCGGCGACGGCGACCGGAACTGATAGGGTGGAGTCACACCACCAAGAGGCAGCCTTCACAGATGCAAGGGGGAGAGGGAGAGAGGAAGGGGGCGGCCTAGGCCTGCTCAAGAGATTTTTTTCCAACTTTCAAATGGCATTAATTGCATAAAATGGGAAATTACAACCTTAAATAGTCTACATCTCACATCCATCCATAGCCATTGGATCTAGGGGATGGGGATGAAGGGCTAGGATGGCATGTGACACACACACAAAATACAATATAATATTAAAGGGGGGGGCGGCCCTTGGACCACGGAGAGGGGGGGTGGTGGAAGGTTGAAAATGGTAGGTGGGAGGTAGGTAGCCTCCTTGGACTTTTTAAGTCCATTGTCCCCCATGTGTTCAAATACAAGTCAACCTTCTAGATGCTCCCATGTGGCATGTTGACTGGCCCCACGTGGGACCCTGGATGAGGTGGCCCAATGGGGTGGGGCCCGGGAGGCCTGTGGGGCCCACGGGGTCCGAAATGCTCGTAAGCCCCTATTACACTCAAAATGGCCAACCGGACGTAACGAAATAAATGCAAATTAAACACACATAAAGTCTAACTAAATATAATAAATGGGGAGGCTCAAGGCGGAGTCTCCAGGCTGTCTCCGAGCCAGATGGACGCTGTGGTGGCTCGTGTCGTGCTCCGCGTGCGGTACCGGTGGCTCGGCGTGTCGTGCCGATCGACTGCTCGGGTGTCCGCACCAATTCTCCCCGGGTGGGAGAAACTCGACCCTGTCGAGTAAGGGTCTGCATCGCTCCTGTATCGCTCCAAAAGGTCCGGATCGATCCTCTGCAACTCGCCATGTGTGATCCATGTGTCCTCAGTAGCGGGCCGTCCTCTCCATCGCACTAGGTAGCGCGGGTAAGATCCACTCCTGGTAACTGTCACTTGCTCGTCCAGTATACGATCTATATGCTCACGCTGCCGTGAAAAAGGGGCTGGAGGTGGAAGTGGACACTCAGGTGTGGGATCACTCTCAAGGGGAGGAGATGGCTCAAAAGGCTCACTAGGGATCACCGCTGGGTCCCTATATGCAACAAGATCCGATACATTGAAGGTAGAGCTTATACCATATTCCTCGGGCAGGTCCACAACATACGCATTGGATCCAACGCGTTTCAACACTCTAAAGGGACCGGCTCCGCGAGCTTGCAACTTCTTAACGGTTCCAGAGGGAAACCGTTCAGGTCTTACCCTGATCATGACGTATTCGCCCTCCTGGAACTCTCGGTGGTGTCGGTGGGCATCGGCTAACTCCTTGTACCGTGCATTGCTGGACTCAATGTGACGACGGATGTCGTCATGCAAACTCCTAACATGCCTAGCAAATGACTCGGCCGACTCCGACACTCTAGCATGGACAGGCATGGGGACAAGGTCAACGGGTTTCCTAGGCCTACGACCTGTGACAATTTCAAATGGACTCATGCCAGTAGACCTATTCACCGAATCATTATATGCAAACTCAGCCATAGGTAGAATGAGATCCCAATCCCCAATGCGGTCCCTAACAAGACATCTCAAAAGATCACCCAGACTCCTATTGACCACCTCGGTCTGACCATCTGTCTGGGGATGGTATGCAGTGGAAAACTTGAGGTGCGTACCCATCATATGCCATAGTGTCTTCCAAAAATAGGAAGTGAACCTAACATCACGGTCAGACACTATAGTGCGAGGCAACCCGAACTTGCACACCACATGAGTAAGGAATAGGCGGGCTACCCTAGAAGCATCCGAAGTCTTTGAGCAAGGGATAAAGAGGGCCATCTTCGAGAAACGGTCAACCACCACATAGACCGAATCATGCTTCCTGGAGGTACGTGGCAATCCCAAAACAAAATCCATGCTGACATCCTGCCACGGGGCATCAGGCACGGGGAGAGGCGTATAAAGGCCCGAGCTTTGCTTCTTCATTTTGGCCGTAGCACATGTACGGCACTGAGCCACGATGTTAGCAACATCGCGCTTCAAGCTCGGCCAATAAAATCGATGCTCCACTGCCTCAATAGTCTTGTTCCGACCAAAGTGGCCGGCTAGACCTCCCGCATGTAGTTCCCACACTAGGAAATCTCGAACCGAAGTTCGGGGAACACATAGCCTGCTACCTCGAAAGAGGTAACCCTCCTGAAGCACATAATCATCATGGTCTCTCGAGGGCCCGGCCTGGAGAGTAGTAAAAATCTGACCGAAGTCAGGACAATCAACATAGGCCTCCTTCATCTTCTCTAGCCCTATGACCTCGGCACTCATGGTGGTAAGAAGACATGCTCGCCGACTCAAGGCATCGGCCACCTTGTTCTCCACTCCAGCCTTATGTTTTAGCACAAAGGTGAACTGCTGGAGATACTCAACCCAACGACTATGACGCGAATTCAGCTTCTTTTGGGAATGGAGGTACCTCAAAGCCTCATGATCGGAGTATAAGACAAACTCCTGATGTAATAGGTAATGCCTCCAATGCCTAAGAGCCTGAACAACTGCGTAAAACTCTTTATCATATGTGGAATATCGCAGTTTCGCGTCATTCAGCTTCTCGCTGAAATATGCGATCGGGTGGGACTCCTGACTCAAAACTCCTCCTATCCCAACACCCGACGCATCACAACAGACCTCAAACACCTTCGAGAAATCAGGCAGTCGAAGGATAGGTGTCTGGGTCATGCGCTCCTTGATGTCCCTGAAGGCAGCAGATGCGGCCTTCGTCCATACAAATGTGCCCTTCCGGATGCAATCCGTGATCGGGGCAGTGACGGAGCTAAATCCGCGGATGAAGCGACGATAGAACGTCGCAAGGCCATGAAAGCTGCGGACATCATGAACCGTACGGGGTTCCGGCCACTCAACAATGGCCCGGACCTTCTCCGGATCGGCGGAGACCCCAGTACTAGACACAATGAAACCCAAGAAGGTAAGCTGAGGTGTCATGAATGCACACTTCTGTGGGTTTGCAAAAAGCTGCTCTCGCCTGAGAAGTAGACAGACCTGCCGAAGGTGGTCTAAGTGGTCCCCGTGGTGCGACTATAGATAAGGATATCATCAAAATACACCACTACAAAGACTCCAATGAAAGGTCGAAGGACCTGTGTCATGAGTCGCATGAAAGTGCTAGGGGCATTGGTCAACCCAAAAGGCATGACCAACCACTCATATAGACCGTCCTTGGTCTTAAATGCGGTCTTCCACTCATCACCTGGCCTAATCCTCACCTGATGGTAGCCACTCTTAAGATCGATCTTCGAAAAGATAGTGGCACCTGCCATCATGTCTAGCATGTCATCAAGGCGGGGAATAGGGAACCTGTACTTCACGGTGATTTTGTTGATGGCACGACTATCAATGCACATTCTCCACGTGCCATCCTTCTTCGGGGCGAGTAATGCGGGTACAGCACATGGACTCATGCTGTCCCGACAGATCCTCTCTGCACAAGCTCATCGACCTGCCGTTTAAGCTCGGCATGCTCCGTGGGGCTCATTCGATAATGAGGAAGATTGGGCAAAGAAGAGCCCGGAACAAGGTCGATGGCATGCTGAATATCCCGCATAGGTGGGAGTCCCTCGGGAAGCTCATCGGGGAATACATCAGCATACTCCTGCAGAATGGGAACAACCTCGGGTGGGAGCTCACCCTCGGAGTCCCGCTCCACCTCTCGGACCGTAATGGCAAACACCGGACAGCCCTGACTAAGCTCCTGCTCCATTTCCCGGGAGCTAATCATCATCAATCTCCTCGTCGAGGGCTCTCCTTGGCCAGAGGTAACGGTCATAGCCCGAGCTGGGGATGGGGTACTAGGCCCGGGAACGGAAGGCTTCGGAGTACTAGGGCCAGTAGGACCCCTAACAGATGGGCTCCTGGGCCGAACGGGTTGGAGGGTGACCCGCTGGCCATCGTGGTCGAAGGTACAGGTGTTCGACCGACCATGGAGTGTGGCATCTCGGTCGAATAACCACGGCCTACCAAGAATGATACTTCCCACTTCCATGGGAAGAACATCACACCAGATCTCGTCACGGTAGGAGTGGAGCTGCAGCGGGACCAAGCACCGCAGCCTGACCGAAATGGAAGTGGTATCCACCCATGATACCTGGTAGGGGCAAGGGTGGTCTACGGGTGTGAGACCAAGACGAGTGACAGCGTTCGTGGAGATTGCATTGATACAACTCCCGCTATCGATGACCACCTTGCAAATTTGCTTTCCCAGCCTACAGAATACATGAAGGATAGTGGTCCGACGCCAGTCATCACTGACCTGTGGCTGGGTGAGGATACATCTGACGACCCCCACATGGGTATCGTCTAACTGCTGGGCATCCTGGGCCTCACCTCCCATCTCATAGTACTCGTCAGCTAGCTCTTCATCTGCCTCATAGCTGACTAACTCTAGGCCCGCAGGGGTGGTATCCTCGGCCTGTGTGTCCCCAATGTGAAGAGATGGGCGGGTGGGACACTGGTTGGCGAAATGGCCAAACCCATTGCAGCGATAACACTGCTGCCGTGATCCACTAGGCTCCCCAATCATAGGTCCTTTACCTTTATCCTCCCGACGGATAGGAGGCGTAGGCAACAAAGGACGTGCGGGTGGTGCGGGTGCCGGGGGACGGGCTATGGGTGGGGCCGTAAGATGCTGGGGACGAGGAAGGTCCCTCGGGGGTGGAGGGCGAGGCCTAGGAGCAAAGGGCTCGTGGCGAGCGGGCTCCTGAGGTCGAGCCATGGGGGCCCTCGGATATGTGCCAGATGAGCCACGGGACTCGACACTACGAAGGGGAAAGGAGCCCAACCGATGGGGTGACTCGAACTCGGCCTCGAACTGCTCCAATTCGAGAGCAATCTGATATGCCTGCTCCAAAGTGGTGGCATTGCGGCGAAAGAGTTCATATTGATAATTAGGCCGCAAACCTCTCCGAAAGCGGGATATCGTCATGGTGCTCTCTTCCGTGACCCCGCACCGCAAATAATACTCATCGAACTCGGCGGTGTACTCGGTCACGGATCGGTTCCCTTGGGAGATGCTTTGCCACTTGTCTATAAGACGTTGGCGATATGAGGCAGGAAGGTACTTCTCCCTCAATTTGAGTTTCATATCATCCCAGGTACCGATTTGGGGTTGACGTCGCTGGTTGAGCAGGCTCTCCACATTGATCCAATAAGTTTGGGCCTGCCCTTGCAGCTTCATCTTCGCATATCGGACTCTTCGGTGGTCCGTCATCTCAAACCACTCGAAGTACCGGTCCATACCGGCCTCCCAATCTAGATACACCCTAGGGTCCAAGGACCCGCTAAAAGTGGGAGGGTCCGCACGCACACCCCTAAGAATGCGGTCGTCATCCTCGTCATCACGATTCCGTCGTTGATGACGACGACCGTTACCCCCGTGATCATTGTCGGAGGCATAATCATCCACTATAGGCGCCTGTTGCCTCCCGACATCCTCTACCTGAGCCCTTGGCACAGCGGGTTGCTGCACCGGCTCTTGTTGGCCGTTCGTCGGCGCGGGTTGCGCCGCTACTGGGCCCCTCTCTAGGACGGCAATCCTCCCAACAAGGCCTTGAATGGACTGCTCCGAAACCCCGGCCCGATCCTCGAGGACCTTCATCCTCCCTTCTAGACGCGTCCCTATGCCATCCATACGCGTACTAAGACCATCCATACGCGTGTCTAAACGATCCATGATGGCCCGGAACATCTCGGCCGTGGAAGACTCATCGGAACTACGGGCTCGGGAGTCCGCCATAGGTGGTGGTGGCGAGTATTGGGTGCCTCGACGGGTGGGCATGCAAAGACGTACGGACTAGGTGACAACGACCGACTAATGCAAACACACTAAATGATACACTTAGACCTAATTGCAATTTGAAAACACTCCTTTTTTGGTATTTTGAAAGAATGCAATTTAAAACACTTTTTTTTTGTTTTGAAAAGAATGAGACTCGACTACACCCTAGACACGGCCAAGACTCGGTACGCGGCGGAGGTAATCGACCCGAAGGTCACTCGCGCAAGTGTGTGGTCTTCCCGGTAGGCGAAGCCTAACGGTCGGACAACACCTTTGGATATACCGAGTGAAGGTGTGTGTGGGGTAACCTTAGACTATGCAAGACTTATGCAACGACTACCCTAGACTCGACTGCTCTGATACCAAACTGATGCGGGACGGACACGGGAGACGACACTATACAGTGCCACCCTCGGACTCTAGATGAAGACGCGACCAGCAATACACACCAGGGAGACACTAAGCCCGACACTACGAGCTCCTAGTGGCAAAACGTCGCTAACAGAAGTACAAGCTCACTCGGCGTCCCATGCGAGGGAAAGCGTGGATCGTGCGCGGTTAAGGAACCGGCAGAGTTCAAGGTAGTCAGACTCACTTCCGGACTCGGATCGAGTCGCGGGACGGGTCACTCTCACGCTCACAGCGGTGACATGGACACACGGGCTAGGAACCTACACTCTCGGCAGCGGCCTAAGACCGTATACTAGCTAAGCAATGTAACGCCAAGAAGTTAAGACCTTTACCTCCACGCACCCGGCGTGGCGAAGACACCCCGGCTGACTTACGGACCCCCGGTTAACATAATTCACAGCAGTACAAAAGGATTCGACCCACTCCACGCAGGGAGGTAAAAGGTCACATGTGGGCCCCGGGGATCACGCAAATCAGGTTGACAGGCAGCATCTTGATGTCGACTCGACGCGCCGAACTCCGCGTTTTCGTGCTTCCCGAACGGCGGGTTCTGCGGGCCCGTGGGGCCCACGGATGGCGCTGTCCTCCGGATCTGCGGAGGTGGGTCCCACTATGATGGAGACCCCTGGTGGCGCGCCTCCACGGACGGCGGTCGGCCGGAGACACCGATTGGTGGCCGGTCGGGTCCGATCTTCAAGTTGTGGAATGGCTGCCCACGGATTTCAGTTCTGTTTTCCCTGCGCGCGCTCCGGCGAAAACAGCCGCTGCGGTCGATCCCGACGTCGGATCGGGACGCATGAGCTATCGTTGGAAAGCTCTCTTCAAATGCTTCAATCTAGACTCAGAGAGATCTGATGGATCTAGCCGGATCTAGACTTTAATGAATTTACAAATCCCTGTTGTACAGTAACCGAGACATCAGATTTACAGGGTACTTGTCTGAGAACCACCGTAGGAATCAGACTTCGAGCTCTTCTTCAACATTGTAGATAATCAAACCACGAAGCTGGGACAATTTTTAGAATTGGATTTGGAGGTGGTGGTGATTTGATAGGATTTTTGGAGTGTCTGGTGGTCGGATCTGGGAACTGGCAGAAAGTACTGTAGCTAGGACTGAGAACGAATTTTAGAAAATATGAAAATGGATGAACCAAAAATTAAAAAAAATGGTGGATGAAGGGATGGATGCAAGGAACACCCAGTTAAATTGGGCGAACCAAAGAAAATCAAAAAAAGGACCTAAGACGTAAAACTCTGGGCGGGTGGAAATGGAGACAGACAGGAGACAGATCTGGAAACTGGGATTGGACGAAAATAAAAAAATACCAAATGAGATCTTTATGACCAACCAAAATTCTGAGGACGTGCTGGACACCTCTGGAATATCCAGTAAAATTCCCAACTCGATCTGAGGCTGTGGCTGAGATTGAAATTTCGTAGAAGCTGCTGTGGTACTGCACGGACAGAACTCCGGCGGTGGCGATGGCGGCTCGTGGCGGCGGCGGCGGCGACCGGAACTGATAGGGTGGAGTCACACCACCAAGAGGCAGCCTTCACAGCTGCAAGGGGGAGAGGGAGAGAGGAAGGGGGCGGCCTAGGCCTGCTCAAGAGATTTTTTTCCAACTTTCAAATGGCATTAATTGCATAAAATGGGAAATTACAACCTTAAATAGTCTACATCTCACATCCATCCATAGCCATTGGATCTAGGGGATGGGGATGAAGGGCTAGGATGGCATGTGACACACACACAAAATACAATATAATATTAAAGGGGGGGGGCGGCCCTTGGACCAAGGAGAGGGGGGGTGGTGGAAGGTTGAAAATGGTAGGTGGGAGGTAGGTAGCCTCCTTGGACTTTTTAAGTCCATTGTCCCCCATGTGTTCAAATACAAGTCAACCTTCTAGATGCTCCCATGTGGCATGTTGACTGGCCCCACGTGGGACCCTGGGATGAGGTGGCCCAATGGGGTGGGGCCCGGGAGGCCTGTGGGGCCCACGGGTCCGAAATGCTCGTAAGCCCCTATTACACTCAAAATGGCCAACCGGACGTAACGAAATAAATGCAAATTAAACACACATAAAGTCTAACTAAATATAATAAATGGGGAGGCTCAAGGCGGAGTCTCCAGGCTGTCTCTGAGCCAGATGGACGCTGTGGTGGCTCGTGTCATGCTCCGCGTGCGGTACCGGTGGCTCGGCGTGTCGTGCCGATCGACTGCTCGGGTGTCCGCACCAGAATTCTTCTAGGAGGGGGTGTATTTCCACAGGGTGGGGGTTGGAGGGAGTTGATTCTCCAAGGCATATGACAACCGCACACAAGGGTGTTCCTAGGGCAACCACTTCCTCCAGTTCTTTCCTCGTGATGAGGTGCAGGCCTTTGATTATTCCAGTGGGCTTCTCTTGGGTAGGTTCTTGGAGAGTTGGTTGGGTTGGTGGGGGTGGGGCCCCTGGGTTTTGAGGTGGTTTAGGTTGTGGTGAAGGAAGAATTCTCTTGGAGGGGGGCTCCTTTCGAGGTGGGGAGGGGTTGAGGCGGATGGTTTTTCCCTCATGCTCAAAGGTGCATGTGTTTGGCTTTCCGAGGATGGTTGCATTGACGTCATAAATCCAAGGCCTCCCTAGTAGGATGCTCCCCACTTCCATTGGTATAACGTCACACCATACTTGTCCTTGATAGGATGAGAAGGTGATGGGTACAAGACAACAAGTGTTGACCGGGATAGAGTGATTGTTAATCCAAGAGACCCGGTATGGTTTTGGGTGGGGTGTGATAGTAAGCCCAAGAAGCTTAACAGTGTCAGGAGACACGGCGTTGACACAACTCCCATTGTCTAAGATTACTTTCCTAACATGGCTCCCCATTTTGAGGTAGGTGTGAAAAATGGAGGTCCTACGCCAATCTTCCTCTTGTGGCTTGGTGAGGGTGCACCTAATTACACCTAAGTGGGAGTCGGTGGGAGGAGGGATGTAGTCTAGGCCTGCTTCGGAGAATTGTTCCTCATATTCCTCTTCCCAACCTAAGGCAGCCTCGTACTCCTCAACCGTGCTCTCATGTTCCCCTTGGGATGGGGTAGGTTCTCCTTCGATGAGGAGGCTGGACAATCCTTTAGACGGACACTTGGCAGCAAAGTGGCCATATCCCTTGCAACGAAAGCAATTCATCGTACTACTCCCCGGGGTCGCTCCTTTGGGGGCCTCCTCTCTTCTGGGAAAAGGGTTGGGTGGGGTTGTCCTTGTAGGAGTGGGGTTGGCTGGTTGGTTGTAAGGCCGAGTAGGGGTTCCCCCACTAGGAGTAGGAGTTTTCAATAGGGGAGGAAGGTGGGGTCGGGGACCCATGTTTTTGGATCAGCTGGGCGGGGAGAGGCAAACTTAGGATTCCTATAAAATCTCTCAGTATCACGGGCTATTTGATAAGCCAACTCAAGGGAATCCACATCCCTCATAAATAGTTCTCTCTTGATGTGTGGTTGGAGACCATTTCTAAATCGAGATAAGGTAACGGCCAACTCCTCATGGACTCCACACTTTAGAAGGTAGGAGTCGAACATTTCAATGTATTCTACCACGGTTCACCCCTCCTGGGTGAGACTTTGCCATTCGTCTAAAAGGGTTTGGGTGTAGGAGTTGGGGAGGTACTTGAACCTTAGTTGGGCTTTCATGCCTTCCCAGGTATGAATGGGCTCTTCTCGCCTAATCCTCTTTCTGCTTTCCACACTCATCCAGTAGGTCTTGGCTAGTTTGGTAAGGTGCATTTTTGCAAGCCTAACTCTCCTATCTTCCGTCATAGGGTACCAATCAAAGTATTGGTCCATGGCACTCTCCCATTCTAAGTAGACATGTGGGTTGTGGGACCCATCAAAGTTTGGGGCTTCCACCCTAATCATCTTTAAGAGGTAATCATCCGGGTCTTCTCGAGGTCGCCTCTCATTATGTCGAGGTTGGCGGGGCCTCTCATTCTCTTGGTAGTGGTCGTTCTCCAAACCCTCTCTATCAAATTCAGCTTGTGGAGGGGGAGCTCTTTGGACATGGTTCCTAGGTGGAGCCCTAGCTTCCTCAAGTCTATCCATCCGGGTGGTAAGGCCAGCTAGCTGTTCGATGATGATGTTGAGGGTAGTCTCCACCCGATCCATCGGAGCTTGGGGTGCCTCCCTAGGGGTATCTTGGTTGCCTTGGGAATTGGGATTCATAGGGGGAACCGAGGTTGAGGGGTCGGCCTGAAACAAGGCACCACTACGGGTAGACATGCACAAAGAGGACACACGGATGAAGACTATGCAATGACCCTAGGACCTAGGCTTGTAGAGACAAGTCTAAAACTTGCTCTGATAACAATTGATGTGATACAAAGTGATGGGGGTATGCAATAAGAGATTATGAGCCCTTGGACCTTATCCGCAAACACAAAGTAAGACCCGAGATTATTTGGAAATCGCCAAACCACCATGCACACCCGTCTCCCGTGGTGACTCGGTGATGCCGAGTCGACGTGGTGGAACAAGAACCTTGCCGGTAGAGGGCCAGCAAGAGTGTGTTTTCCCCTCCCGAGGGTACATGCCCACATTCAAGGGCGGGCCAGGTGCCTTGGGGCACGGGGTCACTCCTTCTCACTATAGCCCACAGTGACCGCACTTAAAATGGAATTGCAGGAACGAGCGCTCTCTCACCAACCAGTAGATAGCTTCGCAGATACTAAAAGAACAAACCCTAATGGGGAGCAAGGGCAGAAGCTCACCTGGTCGGTTTGAAGAAACCAACCCCGTTCGGAGACGATGGGCGAGCGGGGAAGTGTGGGTTCCCCGCACATTGGGCCGATGAAGCTTGATCCCTAAAATTTAGTTACAAGCACTACGCCTCGCAAAGAAGGGGGAACTTGGGGTGGGGAGATTATAGTTACAATCAAACACTACCTCCACACAGGGAGGGGTGGTAAGCCGGCCAGGCGGGGAGAGCCAAGGAACTATGAACGGGACCGGTTCGCCCTTCCGGAGTGCTGCTTGCCGGTTCTGCCCGCTGATAGGTACTGGATGTCGACTCCGCTGCGCTCGCTCCCGGACTTGAAATGGGACGAGATCAGCGTTGAAACGTCGGTGACTGGCCCAGGATGGACCCTGAATTTTGTTGCCGCCAGACATTGCCGACGCTGGCCGGGACAGATGGTGGACTGGTGCTGTTCCGCTCTGCCTCGGACAGGGTGCAAGTTGTAGCAGCATGTTGGCGACATCACTCCTATCTCTCCCGTGATCCAATCAAGGCAGGATCAGGACAGTTGCGAGCGTGGTCAAATCCTCTTCGATCAGCAACTGAGATGGGCTATTGGCGACGTCGGAGCAGGGAGGAGGAGCCCGAACAAGGAGAGGGGGTCTGACCAGTCCCTGGCAGGACAGATCTGCGCACCTGGGGGAAATAAATCGGAACGGGGAGCTCCCAACTCCGAACGAGGCCCCGCTTTCTGTGCTGGACGGAGGACAGAGGGATCTTCACCTCGGCCAAGTGGCGCGCTCAGGAGATCAGAGGTGAGGGCGTGGCGGATTCTGAACTGCAGCTCTGGTTCAGGTTCTGGTCCTGGTTGCGCAGTCGTACGAGAACGGCTCCTCCGGACAGCAACGACGACGGATGCTGGCGAGACCACCTCGGCTAAGAATCTGACTGGGGAAGCTTTCCGTCGATGTAAGGTACGCCTGTAGACGATGTCGGACAGCCATGGTGCAGGGTCTGCAAGTCAGGCTCCACTGCTGCCTGCGATCTGGACAGGGCCAAAAGGGGGGGGTGTTGGTGTAGAGGGGTTGAAAGGGGGGGTGGAGGGGCAGCAAGGAAAGTGACAAGGTGTTGGTTGGGGAATGTGGGAGGTGTGGTTTTAGGGGTGTGAGAGGGGAGAGGGAGGGCTTGACAGGGGCGGACCTTGTGGTGGGAGGTGGTGGAGGTGGAGGAGCTCACTTGGAGGGGTGGTGGATGGGGGGGCGCAAATGGACTAGGGGATGGGGGGTGGTATTCTTTTGAATGGGGTGGTGGGTTAATGGAGGGGTTAATGGGGTCTAGGGGATGGGAAGGGTTGCTTTGGGAAGGGGAATGGGTGCTTGGGAGAAGGGATTCTCCCTTGGGGATATGAAAGGCTGTATGGGGAAGGGTTGCTTGGAGATTGGTGGAAGTAAATGGTGGGAGTGATGGGGCCTTGGGAAGGTGAAGGGTTGAGGTGATGTGGATGGTGAGGTGGCAAGAGAGGGAGGTGAAAGGGCAAGGTCGCCCAAGGGAGAGAGAGAGGGGAGGAGAGAGAGAGGGGGCCGCCCCCTTTAGAGAGAGAGAGAGAGAGATAGAGTGAAAGAGGGAGGGAGATCTCAAGAAGTTTTCACAACTTAATTCAAACTTTCATTACTTCCAAATGAAGGATTTGGGGTCCTATTTATAGGGAACCCAAAATTTACAATAAGTCCCTGCTAGAAAGACTAATGACACATATCTAGGGGGAAAGGGGCGCAAGTGGGCCAAGCCCAAGGGATTGGGCCCAAAACCCACATGATGACCACATGACTTAGGAAAATAAACACATAACGTAGGTACGGGACTCAAATAAAAGACAAATTACATCAAAATGACCCAAAATAAAGACAAAAAGTATGCCAAAATGATCCATCAGAGTGCTGAGGAGGCCTGGATAACATGGAGCTCAAGTATGGTCCTCATCGAACGGAAAGGAAGTCCCGAGCCAGATGGAATCACGGGTGATGTCCCCATCACCTAATCAAACTCTCAATCCATACAACCCCATAGGAAATGGGCCTAGCTTAGGACCAATCGGCCTTATACACAGACACACACACACACACACACACACACACACACACACACACACACACACACACACACACACACACATATATATATATATATATATTTATGCAAAACTATTAATAGATATAAGCCACGTATATGTGGTTTAGTAAATAACGAATGAGTTTAGTTATATATATATGAATATATGAATGATAAATCAAATCCAAAACACCCACCAACTATTACCCTTGGATTTCCACCTATTATATATATATATAATAATAAGACTTTTAAAACTCATACACAAGAACCTCTAATCTACGTACATAAATAGGCCAACCTCATAGTATGGGTTAGTATGACCCACGTGGAGAACTTAAACCCATTATTATAGACACTACCAACAGCAACCCAACCCACATTCAAACATGGCCTACAACCCATATATATATATATAATCATAACAAGGGCCACATATATATAAACATTTGAATATGGAATGACCAAATGGGCCTTAACAGCCTCAAACCCACATACATATATTGGCTAAAAAAAAGTGAATGGGCCTTATTGCGTATAAAGGAGAGGTGAGATGTATATACATACATATAATATATATATATGTATATCTCAGAAGACCATTTTGTTACGACGCCAACTTGCAACCGCAGGGTTTCATACCCAATGAGGGTAGGTGGCTGATGTTTAGCAGGGAAGAGATGTGCATGGAATGTTTAAGCCTCGTAGGACATCTTACGTGGGAAAGTTCTTTCCCTTTAGGATTGAAAGACCTCCAGGAAACCCTCACCCTATAAATACCAATCCCGTCGATCGAGCAAGCCTGTTGGTGCTTTCTCTTCGACGTTGACCTTCTGTCGATCATTTTCCCAACGCTGTGGAGGTGTTACTGCCGACGCTGCAGTTCTTCATCCTTGTTATAGTTGTAGTGCTGCCGTGAGGTTGGCCACTGCGGTTGCATCATCCTCTTCTCCTCAATTGTTGCTGAACGAAGGAGCCGAGTTGCTGCTTCTTATATTACCATTGCAGTTGCCATAGCAGCCTACTGCTGCTATTTCTATTACTTCACCTCCTCCGTTCGTCGTCTAGATCAACCCACGAAGGTAGGTTTTCTCAAAGAATTGAAGCCCAAGATAGTAGTAATTAAGTTGCATGCTTAAAATTCATGTTTTCATTTTCCCTGCTCATCATTTTGTCTAAGTTTTGAGTTTACTGTTGCATGATTATCATAATTGATTAAATATTCACGTCACGTTAAATTTTTTTATATCTATGTAACCACTTTGTTAAAAATCACAAAGTGCATTTGACGTGAACCCCCAACCCCCATGATTTATCATAAACTTTCATGTGATTATATGATCTGTTAACTAATTAATAATTGACTTTAATAAATAAGAGAAATTATTAAAGTTACACGGTGAATCATGATTTCCACTGTAGCACAGTAGTCGTAGGTTTTTACTTTGATAGCCTATTCTAGGTCACCGGAGCGTCCTGTGGTCATAAAATTTCACGGGCGTGTTATTGGGATAGTGATCGAGGTAGTGGAGTTGGTACCTCCGTTTTCCGATCCTCCTAGACCAAAGTAGCCCTCCTCTCGAGTAAAATTTTTTTTGAACATCATGTTAGGTAGAGTTTTTTGGGCTCTTCATTTCGATATATAGATTGCATGATTCCGACTTGTATACATCGAGAATGAAACGTTTGAAGTAGAGAAATACTATTCATTACTTTACCTAATTAACGACCTTTGCCTTGTCGTTATTTAAATGATTAATGACTTTGTGCTATGTCGTTATTTAATTAACGACTTAATCCCTGTCGTTATATATATAATAATTACTTTGAAATTAAATAACTATTGAACCATATATCCTAAAATTATGATATTTATATTTCTGGAATCCCTGTAATTTTCTTTATTGTTCTATATTTTTGTTCCCGGAAAATCATTGTAATTTGAAAGTGACACTATTCATTAAGGAAATAATGACAACGTGCGTTGTCGTCGTTTCTTTATATATATATATATATATATGTAAACTGTATACCTTTTTACGCAGATCTTTAAAAATTCATATTTATAAAACTATGTAAAATAAAATTATAATATTTATATATTTGGAATCCTTAGATTTTTCTATTAATTATCATATATTTAGTTCTGACAATTTTCTTTTATTGGAAAAATATATTACTATGAAATTAAAAACTACATATCATGATTAAATCCTAGAAAATTCATATCTTATGATCAAAGTCGGTAAAAATTATAATATATATATAGTCGTGATCCTTGTAAATTTCCTTTATCTATCATGTACTTAGTTCCAAAAATAATACCATGTAATTAGTTCTAAAAATAGTATCAATCCTTTTAAATAGATGTTATTTTTTAAATTATTAGATTAAATAGAAGTTAAGATATGAATTGACACCTACTTACATGGACGCGATTTGTAATGCCCTGGATCTCGTTGGACCTCGTTGGATCTCGTAGGATCTTTAATGGATCTTTCGGATCTCTTTCGGATTGGTTTCGTTGAGTTTCGGTTCGCTTTTGTGGCTTCCGAGTTGAGTTTGACGAGCCGTGTGGGTTTTTCTCACGTACTAGTTACGGAACCCTACGGTGAGCTTATTTGTCAATTCTCGAACTCGTGGATGCTACAGCGACGATGTACTCCTCGAGCCGGTCGTTTCGACTATTTTTGCGTATTTTTCTGAATTTATGTATTTTCGGCGCATTTTTGGAATTTTCGGAAATTAGGAAAATTTCCTAATTTCTTTTCCTTTTTCTTTTCTTTTTCTCTTTCTTCCCTCATTCGGCCGCGACCGTTTCTCTCTCCCGTTCTCTCTCGTTTCTCCCCCTCTTTGGCCCCGGCTGCAGACGGAGCGACCGTGGGTGAGTTGGCGAGGACGTGGAGCTGGATTGGTGCGCGATGAGGCGAGGATCGGATCGATTCTGGCGCGATCCCGAACGGTGGATTCAAAGCCGGTGAAATTGGTTCGCGAGTGGTTTTCGGCGTGGTTTAGTCCCTTCGGGGCACGGTTTCTTCGGTGGAGGTAGGGTGACGGATCCTTGCTTCCTTACCTTCGTTTTCCCTGCCATTGCACGGCGTTCGGCTAGGAAACGAGTGTGTTTGGGCTTGTTTTGCCTAAACCGTGATTTTCGTGGTTTTTAGGGTCGGCCGGTAAACGGTGACCGTTTGCGGTTCAGTTAGTTTCTAAATGACCGCAGGGATGTTAGAATCTCATCCACGTTGATTTCGTGCGATTCGGTGTTCATTCGAGGCCGGTAGAAGCCCGGGAAACTCGGTGACCCACTTAGGGTGGATTTGTCTAAATCGCCCGGATCGAGCGTTTTTGGTGTTGCATGTGGGCATTTTGGCCCTTGAATGTTGTTATTCGGTGTTGCGGTGTGTTTCCCCTGCGTTTCGGCGTGAATGGGGCGTGGAACGGGCCGATCCGGCCATTCCTATGTTTTCCCGCCGTAACCGAAGTAGCGGTCATGCCAGCGACCGTTACTTGTCTTTAGCGGCCCTACGACTGACCGTCGTTTGGTCTGCATTGTTTTAGCGCTTTGGCTTCTAGGTGAGTGACGGCCCTAGAGTGGCGCGTCGCTTCCTTGTAACGCGCCTAGGTTAGTGCGTTACTTCGCCTTCGTCGTTTTATGTTGGGGTTGAGTCGGTTAGTCTAACGCGCTTGACCCAGTGCGTTAGATGGAAGTGGTGCGCCTTGCCCAGGCCGTTACTTGCCAGTTGACTGACGTTGACTCGTTGAGGCGGTGCCTCTAGCGGTCGTGCCCCTATGCGTTGTTTGAGTGTGACGTGCCCGCCCCTGGCCGTTACATTCTCTTTTGGTCGAGGTTGGGTTGACTGCACCGTTGGGTGTGACGGTGGGGACCCCGTGCGTCGTTTGTGAGTAACGCGCATGCCTCCGACCGTTGTTTGCTGTGGTGTTGGGTTGAGGGTGGCCATGCCGTCTGTGAGTAACGGATGGGCTCCTGTGCGTCGTTTGGTTCTGACGGCCCTCCCCTGCCGCGCTGTTTCGTGAGTGACGCACCTGGCTTAGCGCGTTACTTCGCTTTGGTTTGGGTTTGCTGCACCGTTGAATGTGACGGTGGGTGCCCTGTGCGTCGTTTGCTTGTAACGCCCCTGGTGCCGTGCGTTACTTGGCTTTTGCGTGGTTTGTAGGTTATCAGGGTGGTGTGAGTGACGGCCTGGTGTCCGTCCGTCGTTTGGGAAATAACGGCCCGAACCTAGACCGTCGCTTGCTTGTAGCGGTCTAGAGCTGGTGCGTTACTTTCCTTGTGCCTTGGTTTTCCGCCCGATGATTCTGTGTGTCTTGGCTTGGCCTTGTGGTCTGCCCGTTGTCCCGTGGATGTCTCTTGACGTCCTATGAGGGTTAAGACTACGTTGTAAGGTAGCCAGGAGTCTTCTTGCTTGTGGTAGGGTTCCTTATCCTACCTTTGCATGTGCTTGTTTGGGTTTCGGTCAACCTGGTCTGACCCAGTGGTTGACATGTGACCTTGTTTGCGCGTGTCTTAGCGGTTCTGTCCTGCCTAAGACACTGCTTCTGGATGCTTCGAGGTATTGTTCTACCTCGGTTTGCGTGTCCAGGTGTGCTGAGGGTTCTTGATGTCTCCCTCAGGTCTCCGTGTGTCGTTTTCTGCGGAGCGTGGTTTTTTTGGCTTAGGATTAGACCGATTGGCGGCTTGTTCCGCTGTTGTGACGATCTTACCTTTGAGTCGTTTGGCTCAGGATCGTTACGTAGGAGGTCTAGTGCTTGTCCTGAGTTGTCGGCAGTGGTGATACTGTCACTTGGTGCCTCGAAGTGCGTGTTGAGGGGCGTGGTTGCCCGTTAGTACTTCGGCGCTTGTGTTTTGAGCTTCTGTGTCGTGTGAAGCCTCCACTTGTTGTTGCCTAAGGCCGCGGGCCGACCCGCTAGCGGATGGCGGAGGGTTTTTCCCAGTGAGCGGTTTTTAGTTAGTTCCGCGGGCTCCTAGCCAACGGTAGCGTCCTGCCGAGGGAGAATACTAGCTAGAGGACCTGGCTTAGGCTATAGCCAGTGTGTGCACACGTGGTCGGGGGTTAGGACTTACGTCGACGGGCGTGACCCTGACTAGTTACTTGTTTTGCTGTTACTGTTTGGTTCAGCTGGTGTCTACATCTCTGCTGTTGTTACAGCAGTACTGTAGGTGAGACACTTGAGGTGCGGCGTCAGACGTCAGTGGACGCAGCTGGCTTTTTAAGGGGGTGCTTCCGTCACGTGATGCGTAGCTCTTCGCGTTTCCTTGCGCGTTGTGACCTTTGCGAGTTGCCCGTTCGTGGCCGTGCTCGGGGTCAGTGTTTTGTTGTCCGCACGGTGTTCTGATCGTGCGTGGGGCTTTGTGCACGACGTTCCCTGTCGTGTTTTGTCCGTTTCCCGGTGTCGGCGTTCGCCTTCGCCTTTGTTTTGGGCTGGTTGACAGACTGGTGTACCCTTCTGCGTGAGTTTAGGGTCATCCATCTGTTGCCTTTTTGTCTGGAGTAGTTTGGGATACCGAGGTTAGTTCGGTAGCCGCTTGTTTGGTGCGGTTTCCTACCCCTCTCCTGCTTGTCCCCTACTCCTACTCCCCGTCTGTTCCTTCACAGCTTTGTAGTGTAGCTTTTCCTGCTTTGCTACACCTGCTGTTCCTGCTGCTTTGTTGTTGCTTCCGTTGTCTTCGCTTTGTGCGGTTTTCCAGTGGGGATCCGCGTGACCCCTACTGAGTTTCTGTTGAGACTCACCCCTGCTGCTTTTCAGGTGGGTTTCGCCGTCTGCCTCTGCTGTTCCTGGCGGAGTGCTCGCTTGCTGTTGTAGCTGCCAGCTGTACCTGCGGTCGGGCTTCTTCCGACTTCTGTGTACGTTTCTTTCTGTCGTACTGTACTGTGCTAGACTTGTTGTCTTTCCTTGGGCTAGACTCTGGTGTATAATTGAGAACTTGAATATTAATGAAAAGGTAATTTTATTTCTGCTACTTTAGCAATCCATTGTAATGAAATTTAATTGCTTACTGTTATATCTGCTGGCTTCAATGTATTTCCCACACAATCCTTTTTCCCTTCGGCGCTTTCCCGCGCTTGGGAGGCCTCGCGGGTCCCATGTGGTATCACGTGTATTCGGTATTTATACCGGGTGCACCGGGTATCCGGAATCCGGGTCGCTACAGGTGGTATCAGAGCAGTGTTCTGAGATGTTCAGAGTTCTTTTCTGAGCTATCAGATCATTGTCGTGTGAAATACATGGAAATCCAGATATACAGTTACCAGAGTCTTTAGGCCCAGTACAGTCTCTTGCTGGCGTAGGTGTTGCGATGGTTTATCGCGGTGCTTTTTTCGTGTGGTCTTGTACGTGCTTGGTTGGCACTGTGCGAGATGGTTTTGCTCTCGTCTAGATGAGACGATGTGCTTCGTTCGGTTTTGAAGTTGGTCTCGATCGTGGTGCACTTTGCAGTGTTTGTCGGTTGGCATGAACCTGCAGTGCCTTGTTCGAGCTATTTTCTGTATTTTGCTCAGGTGGCTTGTGACTTTTAGCGTTGGTGTGATGGCCACGCACGTTCTTACGTTGCTTGGGTTGTCCCAGCTTGAGTTTGTGTAGCTCCTGATGCTTCGTCGTTTTGGTTGCTTCGATTGTCGTGTTGCCTCGATTGAGAAGTTGCTCGAGCGAGCCTTGGATTTTCCCTTCCTGGTGAGCTGTTGTTGTTGAGCTTGTTGCTTCTCATCCCTCTTTGGTGAAGCTTTCCGAGGTTTGCCTTGGAATTGCTGTCTTGGTTGTGCCTTTGTCCTGTGTCTGCTTAAGTATAGACAGCTTTGTTTTGAGCCTGATCTGCTCCTTGTTGTACGGTTGCTTAGCTTTGGACTCCATGATGGTGTTAAGAGCTGTTGTGTACCGTAGTTGTCGTGCTGTGTCTAACGGCCGATGCGTTGTGAGGGCTCATTTATCGTGTCAGGACGTGATGGTGAGCTGAGATTGATGCTTTCCTTGTGCTTTGCGCTGAAGCTGGTGCTCTTCTCTTGTTGCACTTAGGCTCTTTGTGATCGGTTGTTCGCCTGATCAGTGCTCGTGGCGTGTTAATTGCGATCTTTGTTGATTGCGATGACGCCTGGTGTGTGCTGAGATGCGATTATCGATGTTGTTCTGTTGCCTGTGCACGTTGTTGAGAGTACAGCTGGAGTGTGTGGGCTGGCTACCCATTTGTCGAGAGGTCTTGTTCCTTTCTCGAAGTGGCTTTGTCTTGGCTTCTTGTGCCTTGACTTTGGTTGTTGCCGTGCCGTTGTTCGTGGTTTTCTTGTGTTGGCATCGGCATTGTGCGAGTGTTGGGGAATTTGTCGGCATCTTTGCGGATTGAGTACCCTCTACTCTGTATTTTCTTCTTGGGTGTTGTGCTCTTGAGGCGTGTTGCTAGTCCTTGAGTTGCATTCCCCGAGATCATTGTTGTTGTTTTTCGTTGTTGTGGGTCTTTCTCTTGGTGAGCAGTCTGATGCGTGACCTGTCTCTTGTGGTCGTGTGCTCAGCTGTTTTTGTGCCTTGTTGTGACCCTGCTTGCAGTTGTGTTCCGTGGTTCTGCGTGTTAAGTAGAGCCGGAATTCTGCAGGTGTTGCCGTTGTGTTGTTTTGGCGCTGTTTCTTTATGATTTTGTGTCTCTGCCTTGGACCATGGTCTTGTCAGTTGGCTTGCTGTGCTCTCTTTCCCTGGTGGAGTTAGCTTGCGACTTGATCAGATGTGATGTCTGAGTGAGTACTGACTTGATTGTGTTTCGGGTCCAGCAGCGTTGTTGTTGTCGTTGGTGTCCTGTGTGCCAGGTGTTCCCTGTTGCCTTTGGCACTGGAGCCGATGATGTTGCGAGCTGTCAGCTGTGGGGACTGCGTTCCTTGTGTAAGCTGCCGCTTGCCGTGTTGTCGTTGTGTTTCTCAGTTGTCTGTTGTTGTGGCTGTCGTGTCTCTATTTCTGGTGAGACGTAAACGACGTTGCCCTTGCTTCGGAGGTGTCAGATGTATTCACTTTGGTGCCATACTCGTGCTGTAGACTTGCTGTCTTGGAAGCTGAGTGTGTACCTGTAATTGTGATCTGATGGTGTTCCTCTGAGCTGTGTTTTCCGAGTTCTGTGCTGTTGGGTTGTTCTTCCCTGCTTCTCCTTTGCTAGTCCTGAATTTCGGGGGCGAAATTCTTTGAAGGAGGGGAGGATGTAATGCCCTGGATCTCGTTGGACCTCGTTGGATCTCGTAGGATCTTTAATGGATCTTTCGGATCTCTTTCGGATTGGTTTCGTTGAGTTTCGGTTCGCTTTTGTGGCTTCCGAGTTGAGTTTGACGAGCCGTGTGGGTTTTTCTCACGTACTAGTTACGGAACCCTACGGTGAGCTTATTTGTCAATTCTCGAACTCGTGGATGCTACAGCGACGATGTACTCCTCGAGCCGGTCGTTTCGACTATTTTTGCGTATTTTTCTGAATTTATGTATTTTCGGCGCATTTTTGGAATTTTCGGAAATTAGGAAAATTTCCTAATTTCTTTTCCTTTTTCTTTTCTTTTTCTCTTTCTTCCCTCATTCGGCCGCGACCGTTTCTCTCTCCCGTTCTCTCTCGTTTCTCCCCCTCTTTGGCCCCGGCTGCAGACGGAGCGACCGTGGGTGAGTTGGCGAGGACGTGGAGCTGGATTGGTGCGCGATGAGGCGAGGATCGGATCGATTCTGGCGCGATCCCGAACGGTGGATTCAAAGCCGGTGAAATTGGTTCGCGAGTGGTTTTCGGCGTGGTTTAGTCCCTTCGGGGCACGGTTTCTTCGGTGGAGGTAGGGTGACGGATCCTTGCTTCCTTACCTTCGTTTTCCCTGCCATTGCACGGCGTTCGGCTAGGAAACGAGTGTGTTTGGGCTTGTTTTGCCTAAACCGTGATTTTCGTGGTTTTTAGGGTCGGCCGGTAAACGGTGACCGTTTGCGGTTCAGTTAGTTTCTAAATGACCGCAGGGATGTTAGAATCTCATCCACGTTGATTTCGTGCGATTCGGTGTTCATTCGAGGCCGGTAGAAGCCCGGGAAACTCGGTGACCCACTTAGGGTGGATTTGTCTAAATCGCCCGGATCGAGCGTTTTTGGTGTTGCATGTGGGCATTTTGGCCCTTGAATGTTGTTATTCGGTGTTGCGGTGTGTTTCCCCTGCGTTTCGGCGTGAATGGGGCGTGGAACGGGCCGATCCGGCCATTCCTATGTTTTCCCGCCGTAACCGAAGTAGCGGTCATGCCAGCGACCGTTACTTGTCTTTAGCGGCCCTACGACTGACCGTCGTTTGGTCTGCATTGTTTTAGCGCTTTGGCTTCTAGGTGAGTGACGGCCCTAGAGTGGCGCGTCGCTTCCTTGTAACGCGCCTAGGTTAGTGCGTTACTTCGCCTTCGTCGTTTTATGTTGGGGTTGAGTCGGTTAGTCTAACGCGCTTGACCCAGTGCGTTAGATGGAAGTGGTGCGCCTTGCCCAGGCCGTTACTTGCCAGTTGACTGACGTTGACTCGTTGAGGCGGTGCCTCTAGCGGTCGTGCCCCTATGCGTTGTTTGAGTGTGACGTGCCCGCCCCTGGCCGTTACATTCTCTTTTGGTCGAGGTTGGGTTGACTGCACCGTTGGGTGTGACGGTGGGGACCCCGTGCGTCGTTTGTGAGTAACGCGCATGCCTCCGACCGTTGTTTGCTGTGGTGTTGGGTTGAGGGTGGCCATGCCGTCTGTGAGTAACGGATGGGCTCCTGTGCGTCGTTTGGTTCTGACGGCCCTCCCCTGCCGCGCTGTTTCGTGAGTGACGCACCTGGCTTAGCGCGTTACTTCGCTTTGGTTTGGGTTTGCTGCACCGTTGAATGTGACGGTGGGTGCCCTGTGCGTCGTTTGCTTGTAACGCCCCTGGTGCCGTGCGTTACTTGGCTTTTGCGTGGTTTGTAGGTTATCAGGGTGGTGTGAGTGACGGCCTGGTGTCCGTCCGTCGTTTGGGAAATAACGGCCCGAACCTAGACCGTCGCTTGCTTGTAGCGGTCTAGAGCTGGTGCGTTACTTTCCTTGTGCCTTGGTTTTCCGCCCGATGATTCTGTGTGTCTTGGCTTGGCCTTGTGGTCTGCCCGTTGTCCCGTGGATGTCTCTTGACGTCCTATGAGGGTTAAGACTACGTTGTAAGGTAGCCAGGAGTCTTCTTGCTTGTGGTAGGGTTCCTTATCCTACCTTTGCATGTGCTTGTTTGGGTTTCGGTCAACCTGGTCTGACCCAGTGGTTGACATGTGACCTTGTTTGCGCGTGTCTTAGCGGTTCTGTCCTGCCTAAGACACTGCTTCTGGATGCTTCGAGGTATTGTTCTACCTCGGTTTGCGTGTCCAGGTGTGCTGAGGGTTCTTGATGTCTCCCTCAGGTCTCCGTGTGTCGTTTTCTGCGGAGCGTGGTTTTTTTGGCTTAGGATTAGACCGATTGGCGGCTTGTTCCGCTGTTGTGACGATCTTACCTTTGAGTCGTTTGGCTCAGGATCGTTACGTAGGAGGTCTAGTGCTTGTCCTGAGTTGTCGGCAGTGGTGATACTGTCACTTGGTGCCTCGAAGTGCGTGTTGAGGGGCGTGGTTGCCCGTTAGTACTTCGGCGCTTGTGTTTTGAGCTTCTGTGTCGTGTGAAGCCTCCACTTGTTGTTGCCTAAGGCCGCGGGCCGACCCGCTAGCGGATGGCGGAGGGTTTTTCCCAGTGAGCGGTTTTTAGTTAGTTCCGCGGGCTCCTAGCCAACGGTAGCGTCCTGCCGAGGGAGAATACTAGCTAGAGGACCTGGCTTAGGCTATAGCCAGTGTGTGCACACGTGGTCGGGGGTTAGGACTTACGTCGACGGGCGTGACCCTGACTAGTTACTTGTTTTGCTGTTACTGTTTGGTTCAGCTGGTGTCTACATCTCTGCTGTTGTTACAGCAGTACTGTAGGTGAGACACTTGAGGTGCGGCGTCAGACGTCAGTGGACGCAGCTGGCTTTTTAAGGGGGTGCTTCCGTCACGTGATGCGTAGCTCTTCGCGTTTCCTTGCGCGTTGTGACCTTTGCGAGTTGCCCGTTCGTGGCCGTGCTCGGGGTCAGTGTTTTGTTGTCCGCACGGTGTTCTGATCGTGCGTGGGGCTTTGTGCACGACGTTCCCTGTCGTGTTTTGTCCGTTTCCCGGTGTCGGCGTTCGCCTTCGCCTTTGTTTTGGGCTGGTTGACAGACTGGTGTACCCTTCTGCGTGAGTTTAGGGTCATCCATCTGTTGCCTTTTTGTCTGGAGTAGTTTGGGATACCGAGGTTAGTTCGGTAGCCGCTTGTTTGGTGCGGTTTCCTACCCCTCTCCTGCTTGTCCCCTACTCCTACTCCCCGTCTGTTCCTTCACAGCTTTGTAGTGTAGCTTTTCCTGCTTTGCTACACCTGCTGTTCCTGCTGCTTTGTTGTTGCTTCCGTTGTCTTCGCTTTGTGCGGTTTTCCAGTGGGGATCCGCGTGACCCCTACTGAGTTTCTGTTGAGACTCACCCCTGCTGCTTTTCAGGTGGGTTTCGCCGTCTGCCTCTGCTGTTCCTGGCGGAGTGCTCGCTTGCTGTTGTAGCTGCCAGCTGTACCTGCGGTCGGGCTTCTTCCGACTTCTGTGTACGTTTCTTTCTGTCGTACTGTACTGTGCTAGACTTGTTGTCTTTCCTTGGGCTAGACTCTGGTGTATAATTGAGAACTTGAATATTAATGAAAAGGTAATTTTATTTCTGCTACTTTAGCAATCCATTGTAATGAAATTTAATTGCTTACTGTTATATCTGCTGGCTTCAATGTATTTCCCACACAATCCTTTTTCCCTTCGGCGCTTTCCCGCGCTTGGGAGGCCTCGCGGGTCCCATGTGGTATCACGTGTATTCGGTATTTATACCGGGTGCACCGGGTATCCGGAATCCGGGTCGCTACACGATTTATTCTATTTTTCTCTAGATTTGATCTGTACTGTGGATCATATTGGCACTATGTCTCAGTCTGTAGACGTAGTCCCACGTTTCACATTAGTTTTCCGATACACTCTCAACTCTCGGTGACATACGAGCCCTCCGTTGGACATTCCGTTCCTTCGGACTGGCAAGTTAGTCATTGAGACCTCCGTAAGTCTCCTCGTAGCCTTGGATTCCATCAAGGTCGACTGAGCTGGTTGTACCTTAAACACCTTGTACCCGTTTTAATTACCATGTCACTCTGGACAAACATGGTAACCCGACCCTTTCATGGTGCTACGCTTGGCCCATGAAAGAAATCTCTCAAGCCGGTGGAGTGGGTGACCGTTCCACTAGGAGAATTATTGAATTGGGTAACCTATGGTTAGGTGCCAACTCTTCAGCTTGCTTCATGTCCATTGAATTCATGACTCTTGTTAGTCATTTATTCAAAGTATCATGGCAACCTATCTAAGTGTCAATTCCACCTAGTTTATCGACATATCACGGTTTGTCTATGCGCTTTGCGTGGATTTTATCGCTAGTCTGTCCTTACCCAAGGGCCTTGCCCTTGAATTCCATAAACTCTATTTCTCATTCTATTATAGCTTGTTCTTTGGAACTCTCTATTGGCTATGAACTATAGTAGATGACTAGATCTATTTTTAATGCTGTGCATATAGGGCCCGATCTGGTCCTGGGAGGAGCACCCAAAAGTACTTGTGCCCATGGGAGTTGTAATGATCATGGTGTCTGACATTGCATCGAAGTGCGTGACTAGTTTGATCTATTGGCATTCCACACACACACACACTCTCTCTCTCTCTCTCTCTCTCTCTCTCTCTCTCTCTCTCTCTCTCTCTCTCTTTTACGTGCATGACTTGACTTGCGTGGCCCAGAATGGGCAATGTACTTGCGTGAAAGTAGCCAATAAATCTTCAATTCTCTCTCTTGACTATCTCTTGTTAAAGACTTGCTTAATCTCTTGCTAGTTTCCCACAGTTATCTCTACATGCATAGCTTTATTGCATTTACATGCGAAGACATAATTATTTAAATCAATTGCTTGTTCTTGAGATATAATTCCTACTGAGCGTTCGCTCACCCAGTTTTATTCCAATATTTTTCAGGTAGTCCAGTGGCTAGCGAGACCGAGACTCACATGGGAGGGACAAGTGTGCAAGCGAGCTCTGGAAATTAGTGAACCCAAGTCTGTTACTTTCTTGAGACTAGATGATATTCCCTATTTAGATGGTCATGTCTAGATCCGTTAGTGTGTCTCTAATTCCTTTCTTTCTTGGTATTGTTCCTCAGTCTTTTTATTAAAGTTGGAAATTTATAATAGACTTATATTTGGAATAAAATTTTCATTTATTGCCTCAAATTAGTTGGTGTCATGTTTCATGCTCTTGATTATTCACGACTGTTAACTGTCACGTTCTGAGCAAATGACACGTTCCGCTGCTATCGGTTCGGGACGTGACAGAAGTGGTATCAGAGCTTCGGCTTTCATATCCTCCAGTTATTAGGTTCCAATGATAGGTCAAGTATCCTTGTCAGTCATATCAGAGCCTCATCTTTTCAACTCCATGGGTCATTAAGTCCAAGTGATAGGTTGAGTCTCCTTGTCAGTCATCCTATAGAAAATCCCGTGAGAATTGGGTAGAGTTTGGGGTTAAGTTATAAAATACTTAAGTTTGGTCATTACTAATTATCAAGATTCTAGGATTGATAATTAATCTCCCCAATAATCCTTGCAGGAACATAAATAAAATGGAGGTATTCAAACCAACTTTTGTCCCTGAGTTGGTATTGGTGGATGTCCATGCTTATGCGGACCTTGTTCGAAGAGTCCAAGAGTTAGAGAAGACGGTAGAAGAAAAAGAAAGAATAGAAGGAAAGGACCAAGTCAAAAATTCTGAGAAGTTCGCCGTAACCAACAAGAGGCCAAACATGAGCGATTGTTCCTGAGGGTGTAGGAAGTGCAAGAAATGCAAGAAGTGTAAGAAAGAGAAAGATTCCTCTCAGGATAAGTGTGAGTTTTATGGTCGATATAGTCACAAATCGGAGAAGTGGTAGCGGAAGTCGGGAGCATGCCTTCGTTGTGGGAGCTTAGACCACAAAATCGCTATATGCCCTGTTCCGATCAAGAAGCTTTTAGGAGAAACTCAAGTTTTAATAGGAGCCGAGCCAGCCAAAGGAAAAGCCATGGAAGGTAACCACATCCTCGATCCTACTTTAAATTCTTTTCTAATTGATATGTTCTACATTTCTTATTTTACTTATATAGTATTATGATGGGTTATGGCTAGTTCCCCATCTTGAGTAGAAGTTCATGTGAATTTGGGGACCAAATTCTTTAAAGTGGGGGAGGGTGTAACACCCGGTAATTTTGAAAGGCTAAATAGGAAATCAATATTTATTATATTTAAAAAAAGATAGCTTACACTTGATGATAATTAATTTTTCTCCTATAAATAGATGATAATGTTGAATAAATAAGAATTTGGGTATATTATTATTAGGATAAACAAATGGCTAGTTAATTTTTCTTTTGAATAAAAGTGAATATTTTCCTATGATCGAACCTATCTCTGATAGCCAAGACAATAATTAATAAGGTAAATAAAGTGACGAAAATTATAAGAAATGAAATCCTTATATGAAATACTACCCTAATTAAACTCTCAATCGATATCATGACCCATCTACAGTATAAGTTTAATACAACCCCATAGGAAATGGACTTAGCTTAGGATCAATGGGCCTCACACACACACACACACACACACACACACACACACAGATATATATGTATATATATATATATATATATATTTATTTATTTATGCAAAACTATTAATAGATATAAGCCACGTATACGTGGTTTAGTAAATAACGAATGGGTTTAGTTATATATATATGAATATATGAATGATAAATCAAATCCAAAACACCCACCAACTATTACCCTTGTATTTCCACCTATTATATATATATAATAATAAGACTTTCAAAGCTCATACACAAGAACCTCTAATCTACGTACATAAATGGGCCAACCTCATAGTATGGGTTAGTATGACCCACGTGGAGAACTTAAACCCATTATTATAGACACTACCAACAGCAACCCAACCCACATTCAAACATGGCCTACAACCCATATATATATATATATATAATCATAACAAGGGCCATATATATATATATATATAAATATTTGAATATGGAATGACCAAATGGGCCTTAACAGCCCCACACCCACATACATATATTGGCTAAAAAAAAGTGAATGGGCCTTATTGCGTATAAAGGAGAGGTGAGATGTATATACATATATATAATATATATATATGTATATCTCAGAAGGCCATTTTGTTACGACGCCTGCTTGCAACCGCAGGGTTTCATACCCAATGAGGGTAGGTGGCTGATGTTTAACAGGGAAGAGATGTGTATGGAAAGTTTAAGTCTCGTAGGACATCTTACGTGGGAAAGTTCTTTCCCATTAGGATTGAAAGACCTCCAGGAAACCCTCACCCTATAAATACCAATCCCGTCGATCGAGCAAGCCTGTTGGTGCTTTCTCTTCGACGTCGACCTTCTACCGATCTTCTTCCCGATGCTGTGGAAGTGTTACTATCGACGCTGCAGTTCTTCATCCTTGTTATAGTTGCAGTGCTACCGTGAGGTTGTCCACTGCGGTTGCATCGTCCGCTTCTCCTCAATTGTTGCTGAACGAAGGAGCCGAGCTGCTGCTTCTTATATTGCCATTGCAGTTGCCGTAGCAGCCTGCTGTTGCTATTTCTATTACTTCACCCCCTCCGTTCGTCGTCTAGATCAACCCACGGAGGTAGGTTTTCTCAAAGAATTGAAGCCCAAGACAACAGTAATTAAGTTGCATGCTTAAAATTCATGTTTTCATTTTCCCTGCTCATCATCTCATCGTTTTGTCTAAGTTTTTAGTTTACTGTTGCATGATTATCATAATTGATTAAATATTCACATCACGTTAAAATTTTTTATATCTATGTAACCACTTGTTTAAAAATCACAAAGTGCATTTGACATGAACCCCCATGATTTATCATAAATTTTCATGTGATTATATGATATGTTAACTAATTAATAATTAACTTTAATAAATAAGAGGAATTATTAAAGTTACACGGCGAATCATGATTTTTACTGTAGCACAACAGTTGTAGGTTTTTACCTTGATAGCCCGTTCTAGGTCGCCGGAGCGTCCATTGGTCATAAAATTTTACGGGTGTGTTATTGGGATAGTGATCGAGGTAGTGGAGTTGGTACCTCCATTTTTCGATCCTCCTACACCAAAGTAGCCCTCCTCTCGAGTAAATTTATTTTTGAACATCACGTTAGGTAGAGTTTTTCGGGTCTTTCATTTTGGTATATAGATTGCGTGATACCGACTTGTATACATCGAGAACGAAACGTTTGAAGTAGAGAAATACTATTCATTACTTTACCTAATTAACGACCTTTGCCTTGTCGTTATTTAAATGATTAACAACTTTTTGCTATGTCGTTAGTTAATTAATGATTTAATCCATGTCGTTATATATATAATAATTACTTTATCTTTGAAATTAAATAACTATTGAACCATATATCCTAAAATTATGATATTTATATTTCTGGAATCTCTGTAATTTTTTTTGTTTTTCTATATTTTTGTTCCCTGAAAATCCTTGTAATTTGAAAGTGACAGTATTCATTAAGGAAATAACGACAACGTGCGTTGTCGTCGTTTCTTTAATATATATATATATAAATATAAACTGTATAACTTTTTATGCATATCTTTAAAAAATCATATTTATAAAACTATGTAAAATAAAATTATAATATATATATATTTGGAATCCTTAGATTTTTATCTTAATTATCATTTATTTAGTTCTGACAATTTTCTAATATTAGGAAAAAAATATTACTATGAAATTAAAAACTACATATCATGATTAAATCCTAAAAAATTCATATCTTATGATCAAAGTCGGTAAAAATTATAATATATATATAGTCGTGATCCTTGTAAATTTCCCTTAATTACCATGTAATTAGTTATAAAAATAGTATCAGTCCTTTTAAATAGATGTTATTTTCTAAATTATTAGATTAAATAGAAGTTGAGATATGAATTGACACCTACTTACATAGACGCGATTTATTCTGTTTTTCTTGAGATTTGATCTGTACCGTGGATCATATTGGCACTACGTCTCAGTCCGTAGACGCAGTCCCACATTTCACGTTAGTTTCCCGATACACTCTCAACTCTCGGTGACATACAAGCCCTCCGTTGGACATTCCGTTCCTTCGGACTGGCAAGTTAGTCATTGTGACCTCCGTAAGTCTCCTCGTAGCCTTAGATTCTCTCAAGGCCGACTGAACTGGTTGTACCTTAAACACCTTGTACCCGTTTTAATTGTCATGTCACTCTGGAGAAACATGGTAACCCGGCCATTTCATGGTGCTACGCTTGACCCATGAGAGAAATCTCTCAAGCCGGTGGAGTGGGTGACCGTTCCATTAGGTGGATTATTGAATTGGGTAACCTATGGTTAGGTGCCAATTCTTCAGCTTGCTTCATGTCCATTGAATTCATGACTCTTGTTAGTCATTTATTCAAAGTATCATTGCAACCTATCTAGGTGCCAATTCCACCTAGTTTATCGACATGTGACGGTTTGTCTATGCTCTTTGCGTGGATTTTATCGCTAGTCTGTCTTTACCCAAGGGCCTTGCCCTTGAATTCCATAAACTCTATTTCTCATTCTATTATAACTTGTTCTTTAGAACTCTCTATTGGCTATGAACTATAGTGGATGACTAGATCTATTTTTAATGCTGTGCATATAGGGCCCGATCTGGTCTTGGGAGGAGCACCCAAAAGTACTTGTGCCCATGGGAGTTGTAATGATCACGGTGTCTGGCATTGCACCGAAGTGCATGACTAGTTTGATCTATTGGCATTCCACACACACACACACACTCTCTCTCTCTCTCTCTTTTGCGTGCATGACTTGACTTGCGTGACTCGACTTGCGTAACCCAGAATGGGCAAAGTACTTGTGTGACTTGACTAGCGTGGCCCGGAATGGGCAATGTACTTGCGTGAAAGTAGCCAATAAATCTTCAATTCTCTCTCTTGACTATCTCTTGTTAAAGACTTGCTTAATCTCTTGCTAGTTTCCCGCAGTTATCCCCACATGTATAGCTTTATTGCATTTACATGCGAAGACGTAATTGCTTAAATCAATTGCTTGTTCTTGAGATATAATTCTTACTGAGCGTTCACTCACCCAATTTTATTCCAACATTTTTCAGGTAGTCCGGTGGCTAGCGAGACCGAGACTCACATGGGAGGGACAAGTGTGCAAGCGAGCTCTGGAAATTAGTGAACCCGAGTCTTTTACTTTCTTGAGTCTAGATGATATTCTCTGTTTAAATGGTCATGTCTAGATCCGTTAGTGTGTCTCTAATTTTTTCTCTTTCTTGGTATTGTTCCTGAGTCTTTTTATTAAAGTTGGAAATTTATAATAGACTTATATTTGGAATAAAATTTTCATTTATTACCTCAAATTAGTTGGTGTCATGTTTCATGATCTTGATTATTCACGACTGTTAACTGCCACGTTCCGGACAAACGACACGTTCCGCTGCTATCAGTTCAGGGCGTGACAGAGGTGGTATCAGAGCTTCGGCTTTCATATCCTCCAGTTATTAGGTTCCAATGATAGGTCAAGTATCCTTGTCAGTCATATCAGAGCCTCAGCTTTTCAACACCTTGGGTCATTAAGTCCAAGTGATAGGTTGAGTCTCCTTGTCGGTCATCCTATAGGAAATCCCGTGAGAATTGGGTAGAGTTTGGGGTTAAGTTATAAAATACTTAAGTTTGGTCATTACTAATTATCAAGGTTCTAGGATTGATAATTAATCTTCCCAATAATCCTTGCAGGAACATAAATAAAATGGAGGTATTCAAACCAACTTTTGTCCCTGAGATGATATTGGTGGATGTCCATGCTTATGCGGACCTTGTTCGAAGAGTCCAAGAGTTAGAGAAGACGGTAGAAGAAAAAGAAAGAATAGAAGGAAAGGACCAAGTCAAAAATTCTGAGAAGTTCGCCGTAACCAGCAAGAGGCCAAACATGAGCGGTAGTTCCCGAGGGTGTAGGAAGTGCAAGAAATGCAAGAAGTGTAAGAAAGAGGAAGATTCCTCTCAAGATAAGTGTGTGTTTTGTGGTCGATATTGTCACAAATCGGAGAAGTGTTAGCGAAAGTCGGGAGCATGCCTTCGTTGCGGGAGTTTAGACCATAAAATCGCTATATGCCCTGCTTCGATCAAGAAACTTTTAGGAGAAACTCAAGTTTTAATAGGAGCCGAGCCAGCCAAAAGAAAAGCCATGGAAGGTAACCACATCCTCGATCCTACTTTAAATTCTTTTCTAATTGATATGTTCTACATTTCTCCTTTTACTTATATAGTATTATGATGGGTTATAGCTAGTTCCCCATCTTGAGTACAAGTTCATGTGAATTTGGGAACCAAATTCTTTTAAGTGGGGGAGGGTGTAACACCCGATAATTTTGAAAGGCTAAATAAGAAATCAATATTTAGGATATTTAAAGAAAAAGATAGCTTACACTTGATGATAATTAATTTTTCTCCTATAAATAGATGATAATATTGAATAAATAAGAGTTTGGGTATATTATTATTAGGATAAACAAATGGCTAGTTAATTTTCCTTTTGAATAAAAGTCAACATTTTCCTAGGATCGAACCTATCTCTGACAGCCAAGACAATAATTAATAAAGTAAATAAAGTGACGAAAATTATAAGAAATGAAATCCCTATATGAAGTACTACCCTAATCAAACTCTCAATCGATATCATTACTCACCTACAGTATAAGTTTATATACAACCCCATAGGAAATGGACTTAGCTTAGGGCCAATGGGCCTTATACACACACACACACACACACACACACACACACACACACACACACACACACACACACACACACACATATATATATATATATATATATATTTATGCAAAACTATTAATAGATATAAACCACATATATGTGGTTTAGTAAATAACGAATGGGTTTAGTTATATATATATGGATATATGAATGATAAATCAAATCCAAAACACCCACCAACTTTTACTCCTGCATTTCCACCTATTATACATATATACTAATAAGACTTTCAAAGCTCTTACACAAGAACCTCTAATCTATGTACATAAATGGGCCAACCTCATAGTATGGGTTAGTATGACCCACATGGAGAACTTAAACCCATTATTATAGACACTACCAACGGCAACCCAACCCACATTCAAACATGGCCTACAACCCATATAAATATATATATATATATATATATATATATTTATATATATATAGATATATATATAATCATAACAAGGGCCATATATATATATAAATATTTGAATATGGAATGACCAAATGGGCCTTAACAGCCCCAAACCCACATACGTATATTGGCTAAAAAAAAGTGAATGGGCCTTATGGCGTATAAAGGAGAGGTGAGATGTATATACAGATATATAATATATATATATATATATATGTATATCTCAGAAGGCCATTTTGTTAGGACGCCTGCTTGCAACTGCAGGGTTTCATACCCAATGAGGGTAGGTGGCTGATGTTTAGCAGGGAAGAGATGTGCATGGAAAGTTTAAGCCTCGTAGGACATCTTACATTGGAAAGTTCTTTCCCATTTGGATTGAAAGACCTCCAGGAAACCCTCACTCTATAAATACCAATCCCATCGATCGAGCAAGCCTGTTGGTGCTTTCTCTTTGACGTCGACCTTCGGCCGATCTTCTTCCCGACGCTGTGGAGGTGTTACTGCCGATGCTGCTGTTCTTCATCCTTGTTATAGTTGCAGTGCTGCCGTGAGGTTGTCCACTGTGGTTGCATTGTTCGCTTCTCCTCAATTGTTGTTAAACGAAGGAGCCGAGCTGCTGCTTCTTATATTGCCATTGTAGTTGCCGTAGCAGCATGCTGCTGCTATTTCTATTACTTCACCTCCTCTGTTCGTCGTCTAGATCAACCCACGAAGTTAGGTTTTCTCAAAGAATTGAAGCCCAAGACAATAGTAATTAAGTTGCATGCTTAAAAATCATGTTTTTGTTTTCCTTGCTCATCGTTTTGTCTAAGTTTTCAGTTTACTGTTGCATGATTATCATAATTGATTAAATATTCAGATCACATTAAAAATTTATATATATATGTAACCACTTGTTTAAAAATCACAAAGTGCATTTGACATGAACCCCCATGATTTATCATAAATTTTCATGTGATTATATGATATGTTAACTAATTAATAATTAACTTTAATAAATAAGGGGAATTATTAAAGTTACACGGCGAATCATGATTTTTACTGTAGCATAGTAGTTGTAGGTTTTTACTTTGATAGCCCGATCTAGGTCGCCGGAGCGTCCTTTGGTCATAAAATTTTACGGACGTGTTATTGGGATAGTGATCGAGGTAGTGGAGTTGGTACCTCCATTTTCCGATCCTCCTAGACCAAAGTAACCCTCCTCTCGAGTAAATTTTTTTTTGAACATCACGTTAGGTAGAGTTTTTTGGGCTCTTCATTTCGGTATATAGATTGCGTGATTCCGACTTGTATGCATCGAGAACGAAATGTTTGAAGTAGAGAAATACTATTCATTACTTTAACTAATTAACGACCTTTGCCTTGTCGTTATTTAAATGATTAATGACTTTTTGCTACGTAGTTATTTAATTAATGACTTAATCCCTGTCGTTATATATATAATAATTACTTTATCTTTGAAATTAAATAACTATTGAACCATATATCCTAAAATTATGATATTTATATTTCTGGAATCCCTGCAATTTTCTTTATTTTTCTATATTTTTGTTCCCTGAAAATCCTTGTAATTTGAAAGTGACACTATTCATTAAGGAAATAACGACAACGTACGTTGTCGTCGTTTCTTTAATATATATATATATATATATATATATATATATATATATATATATATATATATAAATTGTATAACTTTTTATGCATATATTTAAAAATTCATATTTATAAAACTATGTAAAATAAAATTATAATATATATATATTTGGAATCCTTAGATTTTTCTCTTAATTATCATATATTTTGGTCTGACAATATATTTTCTATTATTGGAAAAAATATTACATTGAAATTAAAAACTACCTATCATGATTAAATCCTAGAAAATTCATATCTTATGATCAAAGTCGGTAAAAATTACAATATATATATAGTCACGATCCTTGTAAATTTCCCTTAATTACCATGTAATTAGTTCTAAAAATAGTATCAGTCCTTTTAAATAGATGCTATTTTCTAAATTATTAGATTAAATAAAAGTTAAGATATGAATTGACAGCTACTTACATGGACGCGATTTATTCTATTTTTCTCGAGATTTGATCTGTACCGTGGATCATATTGGCACTACGTCTCAGTCCGTAGACGCAGTCCCACGTTTCACGTTAGTTTTCCGATACACTCTCAACTCTCGGTGACATACGAGCCCTCCGTTGGATATTCCATTCCTTCAGACTGGCAAGTTAGTCATTGGGACCTCCGTAAGAATCCTCGTAGCCTTGGATTCCCTCAAGGTCGACTGAGCTGGTTGTACCTTAAACACCTTGTGCCCGTTTTAATTGCCATGTCACTCTGAAGAAACATGGTAACCCGACCCTTTCATGGTGCTACGCTTGGCCCATGAGAGAAATCTCTCAAGCCTGTGGAGTGGGTGACCGTTCCACTAGGTGAATTATTGAATTTGGTAACCTATGGTTAGGTGCCAATTCTTCAGCTTGCTTCATGTCCATTGAATTCATGACTCTTGTTAGTCATTTATTCAAAGTATCATGGCAACCTATCTAGGTGCCACTTCCACCAAGTTTATCGACATGTCACAGTTTGTCTATGCTCTTTGCGTGGATTTTATAGCTAGTCTGTCCTTACCCAAGGGCCTTGTCCTTGAATTCCATAAACTCCATTTCTTATTCTATTATAGCTAGTTCTTTGGAACTCTCTATTGGCTATGAACTATAGTGGATGACTAGATCTATTTTTAATGCTGTGCATATAGGGCCCGATTTGGTCCTGGGAGGAGACCTCAAAAGTACTTGTGCCCATGGGAGTTGTAATGATCACGGTGTCTAGCATTGCACCAAAGTGCATGACTAGTTTGATCTATTGGCATTCCACACACACACACACACACACACACACACACACACACACACACACTCTCTCTCTCTCTCTCTCTCTCTCTCTCTCTCTCTCTCTCTCTCTCTCTCTCTCTCTCTCTCTCTTTTGCGTGCATGACTTGACTTACGTGACTCGACTTGCGTGGCTCGGAATGGACAAAGTACTTGCGTGACTTGACTAGCGTGGCCCGGAATGGGCAATGTACTTGCGTGAAAGTAGCCAATAAATCTTCAATTCTCTCTCTTGACTATCTCTTGTTAAAGACTTGCTTAATCTCTTGCTAGTTTCCCGCAGTTATCTCTACATGCATAGCTTTATTGCATTTACATGCGAAGACGTAATTACTTAAACCAATTGCTTGTTCTTGAGATATAAATCCTACTGAGCATACGCTGACCTAGTTTTATTCCAATATTTTTCAGGTAGTCCGGTGGCTAGCGAGACCGAGACTCACATGGGAGGGACAAGTGTGCAAGCGAGCTCTGGAAATTAGTAAACCCAAGTCTTTTACTTTCTTGAGTCTAGATGATATTCTCTGTTTAGATGGTCATGTTTAGATCCGTTAGTGTGTCTCTAATTCCTTTCTTTCTTGGTATTGTTCCTGAGTCTTTTTATTAAAGTTGGAAATTTGTAATTGACTTATATTTGGAATAAAATTTTCATTTATTGCCTCAAATTAGTTGGTGTCACGTTTCATGCTCTTGATTATTCACGACTATTAACTGCCACGTTCCGAGCAAACGACACGTTCCTCTGCTATCGGTTCGGGGCGTGACACACTTCATGTTCTTCAGCCCTGACAGCCTTTGTAGGCGCCACCTCAACGGCAAGTGCCAAAATGGTCGTTCCGACTACTACCTCTTTGGGTGGCTCCGCTTGTTCTGGTTCGGTGATGGCGGCGTCTCCAGTTGGCCTATATTCAATGCTCAGCAGTTGGGGCCACAATTGTTCCACTATGCGATCGAGCTCTGGAGTTTCTGTAGGCATTTTGGGGCCCGCCACTAAGGGACAGCCGGCTAGGAATCTCAGAGCAATAGGCCTCAGTATAGGTGATGCCTCCCCAACAGGCGGGAATACCATCGGCTTTATGCTCAGAGAGGGTAGCGACACCACCATGCTTACGGTGGGTGCGACCGGCTCTGCTGGAGCGACAAGAGTCTTCAATGAAAATAGAAGAAAAGATGTTAAAGGGTTTGCGCTTCAAACGATAAACAAGACTGGAAGGAAAGGGAAATGAAGAGACTCACCTCGGCTGGCACAAGGCTCAACTCAGCAGCCTTGGGAACCTCCATAGAGGGGCGTTCCACGCCTGATGTGACCTCTCCTTCTTCCAAGGAGGGACTCGACGCACTGAGAGAGCCCAGTATGAGCTGTGGCAGGCTAAAGGCCGGAAGATTGCTCCCATAGGAGAACGAGAGGCTGGTGTCTTCTGCCTCCGCCTCCGTCCCAAAGAGCTCCTCATCACTAGAGGCACAGTAATCTACCTACTCATTAAAGGATGAGCTCTTTGACAAAGTTGTCGCTGCCCTGGCTGGCCCTTGTAAGCATGCTAAGATATCTAAAGTTGTCTCTGATAAACTTCTCCTAGGCCCGAGCGCAGCTAGCCGCTCTAAAGAACGACATGTCAATAGTGCACCTTGTTTGGTGGGGGCCCGTTCGCTTCTCCTCGGAGCATGAGGGGCAGGCAAAGGATCCTCGGCAGCAGCTAAGGGTCCTGCACCTACTCGATAAAATATGCCAATAAAAGGGCTACTTCATGAAGAATCTGAAGAATAGCAATAGATTACCGTCATCCTCATGGCTAGTGGTGGGAGACAGTATATTCCCCTCTGTCGGGATGGCAGCTGTCGCCTCATCCTTTCCCTCTTCGGCTCCCACAGTAGCGGCCACCTCTTTTGCAACTGGGACCAACGAAGTCACATGAGCTGCAGCATGAAGATTAGCGCATATTGTAAATAGGGTGATAAGACAAGAGATTGTACCCGCAGCTGGGCGTGCTTGCACGCGAGAAGCCACGAACTCCTCAAGCTATGGTATGGTAGGGACTATCACCGCCGATTCAGTCGCTCGCATGGGCGCCGCCGGCTCAGCCATTCGAGAAGGCTCCCCGCCGATTCAAGATGCGCACGGGCTCCGCCGATTCAGCCACTCGCGAAGACCCTTGCCGATTCATTGAGCGCTACGTGCCCCGTCGATTCACCTTTGACTGAAGTCCACCGATTCAGATGCAAGCCCACTGATTCACTGAACAATACAGGCCCTGCCAGCTCAAATACCCTTGGCCCTGATGTAGACAAGTACAGCTCCACCAGCCCAAAGTCCACTTGGGTGCAGTGCACCCACCATATTAAGAGTCAAATTGTGTCACAATGCACGATATGAAGCCATGGCATCCGAAGACTGTAGAATGGAGAAAGGTAATCACCATGAAGAAGATGCACCCACAGGCCCTGCGCCATTCGTCCCTCACCTGCGACACCTGCGGCTAGGGGGCATTTGTTGACATCTGAAATATCACCATACGGCAAGCACGCCCTGGCAGCCAAGAGCACAACCGACCGGTGCGAAAAAGCCAAAAGAAATTGAAAGGAGGTCCACTCGTACGGCTGAAGCCCCAGAATACTTAATGGAGTACCAGGGACCCCATAACTCATCGTCTCGGGACGTCTGAAGAATTTCTGCAACAAGTCGGTAATGCCGTACGGCAAGCCGAAATCAACAAACTCAACAAGCCGGCATCGACTCGATCGTGCCGAACAAACCCCACACTCCGTCCGATAATTATGAAAATACCCTTGGTGGTCCGCCACCTGATAAGGACATCTCTCGAGGTGAAGAAAGGCTCTTGGTCACACAGAACAGGGTTCCAAAGGCAATATCAGTAGAAGAACCGGAGTGACCTGATCGGAGTACGGGTCGCACCAGAAAGGCCCATAAGAGGCCGAAAGACTTCCCGATGAGGGTAAAAATACTTCAGGTAGACGCCCGTTGGACGAAGATGCTCTACATATCAACGGGGTAGGCTTGGCACCACGAATGGTACTGCCAAAGGCCAAATCAAGATAAAATGTGAGCAATCTGACGCAGGTAGGACACGCGTTAGAAATCACTTAGAGCTACATTCTGAAGCTCGAAAACCTCGAGGTTCCCCCCGGAGACAATTCGGCAAGCCAGGAGCGGTCTTGAGTGTAGGGCACTTGTATAGGTCAGTCTGGAGCCTACATAGCAGACTGAAATGTCAATCAGTAGCAAGATGACCTTGAATCGGCAAATGAACCGGTGACTCTCAGCGCGCTTTGAACCGGCGGCCCTTGCCACCTTGAATCGGAGGGGGCGTGAGGAAGCAGGCCGGTGATCCGGCGCCGAGCACTTCTGCCCGTCGGATCACCAGCAACCCTTCTTTCCTATAAGTAGGCCATTTCGACCCTAAAACAAAAAAAGGGGGAGAAGAAGAGAGGAAGGCCACAAAAGAATCTGAGAAGAAAAAGGAGAGAGCCAAGAGAGCTCGAAGGCAGCTACCATCCCCCTTTCAAACTGCCTCCCTAAGGGTTTCAAGAGTTCAATCAAAGAGGAGTTCTTCTGCTACAACATCAGGGTCGGAGCACCCTTTCCGATACTCTGTTTTAGTTCACAGGTGGGTTCCCACCGTGAATAGGGCCCCAAGGGCTAGCGATCGCTCTCGCTCTCCTATAATCTTCCCTTTCTCCTTAATGTATGCATGGCAATGAGATTTTGAGCCCGAACTCCATGATTCCTCACTTATTTCCATGATAATGCAATCTCTATTCTTCTTTTGTTTTAGCGTATGATGAGTTTGTAAAAGTCCCTCGGGGTGACATTCTCCCTACCCCCTGACCAGCTATAGTTCTAGCAATTGTTAACTGTAATCAACATTCAGAGATATCTCTCATCAATAAACATGTGTGGTGTTGTGGGAATTACTTGCTGTGCGGATCCTTATCTTCCCCTACCATCTACGTTCTTTTACATTCTCCTTTCTCTATCCGTCGGAAGTGAACCCTCCTGAGGTGAGGGGGGAGGGCCATTTCTGGGCTATAGATGCTTGTTCTCTGGTCTATCCGCGCGATCTTGGTTTGATGCCTTACGTTCCTTTGAAATTTTCATTATGTGCTACCACTACTTGTGGTCAGCCGCACCCCATGGCGAAAGGAGAGCTCACATGATGGACCAACGCCCCTCTTGGGCAATATTAATTTCATAGGCCCCCCTTCCCCAATGCCCCAGACGGGTCCAGGTTGTCCGCTTCTATATGCATCCGCTCCGCGCATTTGATATGTATGCTCTCGGCATATTCAATGTAAATGTCCTCTTTGTATTCAATCGAGATACCTTGTGGAACTGGCCGTTTGCCTTCTCATCCCCGCCCATGGGTTGTGGGGGCTGCGGTCCATTCCCAGATTTACCTGAATTTACAATCCCTTCATTTAGTTCTTACCCGTTAGAAGGCTGTTACTTATTTCACACCAATCACTCCGGCCCTTAGGCCGATCACACACATGAGCACCCTCCTGTTCGCTCAAATACTCATGGGAATTTCACCTCTGAGAACTTCCTGCACGTATGCCTGTTGCATCCCCACTTGTGCATGAGTTAACAGCATGTTCCATCCATGCATCTTGCACTGTAGTTAGCATTTAAATCTCATATTCCATGGGTCAGCATGCGAGTCGCGTCCCTGTTTCGGGTGTACATCTCATTGACATCCAGTCTGCCGATGCATTAAACGTCATATTTTCTCATCCTCGCTTGGGACACAGATTTGCTAGCTCCGTCAGCATGATCTGTGATCCCGTATTCTGGGGTAATAACTCGATTTCTCCGTTTTCACCAATATTATTTTTCTTGTTATAAATATGGACCCGTCACTGGGGAGGGGTACATCCCTTCGCTCAAGCAATTCCATAATGCTTTGATTTAATTCTGCGCCTATTTCCTGACATTCGGATTTTCTGATCACTCTTGAGTCCCCGAGGGCTTGCTTCCTTTAGGCATGATCATTAAAGGACCCCCTTCGAAGGGGTGAATATCAATAGCCATATGATTGGCGATAGCTTAAGTCCACATCTCAGAATTGAGGTTCTGGCAGCCCTTGGGTCATCGGAACCCCTCGTAGGCTAGTCCTCGGGGCTCCCACACCCAATTCTGGTCATGGGGTTGCCGCTCTCGGCTTACCCGGCAGTTAAAGGGACCATCCTAGATCCTTCCATAGGTGAGTCTCTATTTTTCCCCCTCGCAGTCCTCCGGGATAAGGGGAGATGTTGCCGAAATTCACCCAGCACTCTGCAATTTTTCCGTTTATTTCCTTCCTCGCTCCGAACACAATCACAAGCCTTTTAGATGCCAAAAGGGGTAATATTAAATAATAATAATAAAAGAAGAGAATATATGGGGAGAGAAAATGTCCAGGTTGACTTACCCTTGGAGCAAGTCGACCAGCCCCTTTGAGCAAGTCGACTTGCTCCTCAGCAAGTTGACTTATCCCTAGTTCCGGTCGATCCCTTTCACCCAGGCCTTGAGTCGACTTAGCAATGGTATGGGTCGACTTGCTCTTGCTCAGTTAGTGGCACTGAGTTGTTTTGGGCCTGCATAACCCACGCCAACCCCCTTTTTTGTGGGTCTTGTGCATTAAAAGAAGTGAATGACAAAGAAAATGAAGGAAATGAAATAATGAGGTAGAGCAAAACAAAACAACAAGCTGAAAAAAAATTGAGCTCTGTTGACAGAGGCTCTCCCTAGACAGACAAAAAAAAATAAAGAAGGAAAGAATAAAATGGGCCAGATTTGGCCTTTAATTCCTTTCAGCAAATCAAACTGGAGGCACATGGTTCATCAGGGGCCTGGGCCAACCTGAATCGGCGGCCACCCTCACCTGGAAGGTGATCCGATGGGGGGGGGGGGGGGGGGGGCAAATGATCCTTCGCACCTCCTCCCTGCGAGTTCACCTCACCCTTCTCTCTCTTTTCTCCTTAGTACCGATACAGCCCCCCACCGATCCACCTTTCTTTATCTTCCTGTGCCTGCCGCCGATACAACCCTTACTCCTCCCCTCCCTTTATCATTCTCTCTCTCTTCGTCGAACCACTCGATCCCCATATGCTCCAAGTCGACTCATTTAAGGTTCGAGTCGACCCATTGGTTCTATCAGCTAACTAGCAATTGATTCATCAGCCGACTGACTCGCCAGACCCCTCGGTCAACTGGCACCCCCTGTCTTCCTTCACTATTTCATCCTGACTGGCCCATAGCCGCCCACATAATAGAGAAAATAATAATAGTGGAATCAACCTGGGTATACTTTCTTGAGCCCGTAAGCATACATATGCGTATGTAAATATACATTTATCCTACCGTGTGCCTGTATGTCATGATTCCCTGGTATATCAAATGGTGATTCATGGAAAGTCAGATCCAGTATGGTTGAAAGCTTTCACTATGCGTGAATAAAAATTCCGCCTCGTATCAGAAATTGATTTAATCGAATAAGCATCGTTACGTTGCATGTTTGGATGCGTGATTAAACCCTGCTTTATGTAATAAACATTTCTTAAACTCATGTGTTCCCTTTCATTTATTAGCCCTCGAGGGCTCCTCTTGCTTGGCGATTAATCAAGGGTTTTCTCCTTTCAGAGGAGATATAATTAACGCCGACACCTATATGGTGCGGCGGACTTCCGGTACCGACACGAACATCATTTTCGTCTGATCGGTCAGACAGAGTGTACAATAAACTTGTCACAAGTGTGACTGGCATGCCACACAATTAATGATGAACAAACCAAAAAGATATCATAAATTTCTTAAAATAATTCTCATTCCCACAATGGTTCAAATACCAACAATTGTCCAAAGAAAGGGAAGAAAAGATCAAGCTGATCAGAATTAAAGACTACTATGAGATCAGCAAGGAATTCATCAAGCTACAGTTGCGACTTGCCGGATCTTCTAACAGCCACTCGAGGGGTCGTCTTATGCCGGATAGGGGCAGCAGGAAGGTGGAACAGGCCCGGGCATGGCACCATGGACTTGGACCCTCCTAGAGTCGGGCGGGATGCCGGCCTTCTTCTTGTCCTTTTTAGTCGGCGATGCTTGCCAATTTTTTTTTTTTGTCCTTTCTTTTCTTCTCTTATTTTTTTTTTGTAATAGACCAAAGGCGGGTGCGCAGGAGAGCGCTCACTCCCTCAGGGAGGGGATGAGTGGTTCACTCCACCGCATCAATCCCACAGTGGTAATCTTCATTCAGCACGAGTCCCGACGGATATGGCCGTACAACCCTATCTTGCCGATTCTTTCTCTTCCCCCCTTTTGTTTCTTCTTTTCTTCTTCTCTCTTTTTTTTTTGCGGAAAGGGGGGTTTGATTTCCCCTTCCTCTCCTCTTTCTCTTCTGTCTTTTTTTTAGCGGCCTTCATGATTCCTGGAGGCTGCACATGCCTCGGAGTAGCGTCCTGGAGGCCCTAAAGATAATTGCGCCTTGTCCGACTTTTCCCTCCACAGGGCTGGCAAAGACAACACCTGTAATTCATCAAAGCAGACAAACATTGTTTATTAGGAGGCCATGAGGCCCCGAATCCCGGCGAAGAGATGAAGGGTGGTTCCAGTCCCACCGGGCGTGCCAGACTTGTGGACGCACTTGTTATTTATTATCGTTGTTTATTTGTTTATTGGCGTTTATTAAGTGCGTGGGCGTGCCAGTCACAAAGTGACGATCTATTGTGCGCTCGATCTGACTAATCAGACGATTGTGTGATTCGTGTCGGGACCAAAACCCGCCGCGCCATAAAGGTCACAGCTTCATTTACATCCCCTCAAAGAGGGGAACACCCTTGATTAATCGTCGAGAATCAGGGCCTCATGGCCAGGAAACTATATCGAGAGAAACAAGTCGATAGAGATCTCGAATCAGTCGGAAAGCCCTATGTCTAGGGAAGCAAACATTCGAAAGATGTCGATCGTGTGTTGACCATTTGATATTCGGACGAGTGTCCGGCTTGAGAAACGCGTAATCGTCACGGGAAAACCGGAGCATATGTATGTCGCGATGCGATAAATTTATTGTTCGGAGGAATGGGAGATATTCGGTTAAATCTCAGTTAGAGGGGTCGGAACCCAATAAGTCTGTCGGCCCGGTGCAAGATCAAGCTACGACCATACTGCAGTGGGCCCCCCGCGGTCGAAGTCAGGCTCGCGTGGGCATCGTTAATATTTCTGACGCTGAAGGGTAGCGGAAAAGTGTCCCGAGACTAGATTCCAAAACAAAGACGTATACAGAGATAGCTGGCTATAGGCCTAGATGTGGGTCAGGCAATGACCATGGTTGGGGCGAACCCGAGGTCCAGACGTGACTCACGAAGGTCTTATTGATATTCCCACACGTAGGGTTCGGGGAAGACGAGAGCCGTCTCGTTCCGTTCAGATTTTGTTGGTCATTCATGGACCATTTTATGTTCGGACAAAGATTTGTATTGAAGACGTAAACGGAAATAAACCCGTGTAAATGTCTGACGTGAGTATGGCAAGTTTAATGCAAGCGCGGGATTAGATCCCGGGATATATGTCGGTCACTAACGGACCATACACTGTTCGGACGAGAGTCCACATTTGAAGCATCGAAGACAACAACAAAGCTGTACGGATGTCTGCCGTAGATACGTCAAGTTTAATGTGGATACGGGATTGGATCCCGATAGAGGTGGGTCAAGCTGATGAACTATCGGCCCGAGATGGTTTCAGACTATGGCCATAATGAGGTTCCTGAGGTCCACGTCCGATGCCATTGGGTGCCATTGCTTTTCTCTTCACATACAGTCCGGGGAAACGAAGGTTCCAAGGTATGCGTGCATGTCGGTCACGGTCGGACCATTCATTGTTCGGACGCGAGTCCACGTTTGAAGCATCGAAAACGACCATAAAACTGTGCAAATGTCTGCCATAGACACGACAAGTTTAATGTGGGGTTGCGGGATTAGATCCCGGGAGAAGCGGGTTGAGTTAGCGAACTATTGGCCCGAGATGTGTTCAGATCATGACCATGTCGGTCGTTCCGAGGTCCACATCCGATACCACAAGGCATCATTGGTTTTCGCTTTGCACCCAGTCCGGGGGAGTGAATTGTTAAGTGTAGAGCCCGAACTCACCAACGTGCGCCCTCACACGCGGATCGACCTGCGCGGTCAGGTCGTGGGGTTCAAGGGGGCAGCGCCCCTTGAGGGGGTTTCCGGGGGTAGCGCCCCCAGAACAAAATTTAATTGAAGCACGGACAATAGAGTTCCTTTCATTCTTTTATTAGCATTGACCTTTATTATTATTTTCTTTGGGCCCTTCTATTTTGGCTATTTATTCATTTTTGTATGAAGGAGGCGCGCCGGATAAGTGTGTCAGGTGCACAGGGACAGCGCCATTTTAGTGCAAGAACCGCGCTGGGTTAGCAATCTACAAAGGGGAGAGGGGCGCCCCGTGTTCGGGCAACGAGATGGAGATGGGCGCGCCGTTTTAAGATGTAAATGGAGATGGAGGGGGGGCGCGCCGTTTTTAGGTGTTCACAGAAGGAGATGGAGGGGGTGCACCGTTTTTAGATTGCAAATGGAGATGGAGGGGGCGTGCCATTTTTAGATTGCAGATGGAGATGGAGGGGGGCACGCCATTTTAAGATGTATAGAGGAATGGGATTCTGAGAGTGATGTTAGACCGGCGCGGTGGAATAGTCACCGCGCCGTATTAAACTCTCCCGAGGGTTTGTTTCAAAGCGATTGACTGTATGTTTCTTTTCTTTCACCTGCTGGTTGGGTTAATGATCCGTTTGTTCATTCATTTGGTGGATTAAGTTGGTGAAGAGGGGGTTTAATTGCTCTAGTTGTTTATTAAGAGGAATTAGCATGAATGCTTAAGTGTTCGTTCGAGGGGTTTGATTCACAGAGCTTGCTGCGTGTTGTTCTTGTTCGTGGAGGTGGTTTGTTCGTTTGTTCTTGAGTGTTCTTAATCTCCAGGCAAAAATTGGGCAGCATCTCCCCTAGACCGGGGCTTGCCAGAGAGAAGTGAAGGCCACCAAACGGATTGCTCCGGGGTGGCCCTCAAAAATCGGAGTGGCCTCACGGCGGTCCGAACCCATGTGTGAGTGTGGAGCGCTCGAGGGCTAGCCTTCAAAAGCGACCACGACTCACGGGCCATAAATCTTCGACGCGGGACAGATGTTTGCCATGAGGGCCATGAATGTTCATCCGGTGACGAACTCCTTCGAAGGCCGTGCTATGGAGAAGCAAGCTTTGAAGGGTCTTGGATGAGGAGGAGGAGGAGAGAAGGAGAAAGAACTGGGGATTAAATCAGAGGATACTAAGATCGCAAAAGGCCCTTTTCTTTTTATTCATCCACATAACCGGGGAAGATTTTAAAACAGCAGGGATTCATCTCTTGATAAAGAAGAAATGCATCGCGAGGGGGGAAAGAATACATTGACGAGGGAGAGAGAGAGAGCACAGGCTCTTCCCCCTCCGACTCACCTCTCCTCTCTCACACTCACTCACTTCTTCTTCTTCACATTACCGGCGCGAGCGGGTGGAACCTCTCCTTCTCTCTTCTTCTTCTTTTCTTCACTGCGCACAGCCGAGGGCCCTCTCTTCTCCTAGCTCCTTCTATCTGTGAGCTCCTTCTGTCTGTCCACTCTCGGCTTCACAATACTGCCCCTTTTATAGAACGACCATCCTGGGAGCGTCCCTGCCAATTCCACCTCGTCCGCAATGAAGTCGGGAGTTGACTGGCTGTACTGGACACCGTTGATTCGTCTCGTACACTACTGCTCGTCCGAGGATGGGACGCTCAGAGATTTGTCGGAGCTTACCTTGCTGCTGCTGCTCATGTGCTGTCTAACGGAGGTAGAAGAAGGGCCATGGGCATTGAATGTTCTCTGCATGCCATAATGATGCAAAACAGAGCATCAGAGTGTAGATGGGATGGCTTGTTTGCACGCCGGGGAAGCGCTTCAAAGAATAGAATGAGGGGTTAAAACGGCGCCACATTCAAAGGGGCACCGTTTTAAGCATCAAATGGGGAGGCCCCTTCGATAGGAGCGCGCCGTGTAGCCAAATAAAAAGGGGGCGTGCCGTTTTAAGAGGGGGGCACGCCGTTTTAAGGCGCGCCATTTTAGGGCCACTTCGTGCCGTTTTAAGCACCAAACGGATTCCTTTCGAAGTCGCGGCCATTTATATGAATGTCGGCATTCCCAGAACGTTCCGGTTGCGACGTATGGCCTCCATAATATTCCGTTTGTAGCCTCTGGGACTCGGTCCCAGATTCTGCGTGACTTTCGGTGCATGCCGAGACTGTGCCGGAGTTTCCGACTTTTCTCTGATTCAGGCATGGCCGGTCGGAGCATTGTAGCTGTATCTTCTGCTTAGGGGGCTTCCTTAGCGGGTAGCGGACCACCAAGCGAGTTCTCGTCCTGATCGGGCGAGGCATGAGGTTTATTCGGCATTTCTGTCTTCGACTCACGCTCAAATGTGTAGACGCGAATGTCGCCATGATCATCATCGTCATATTTTTGGCGTCCACAGACAGACAAATAGATGGCTAAGGCTGACAAATAACTCTTCAAGACTATTAACATTGCAGCATCACTTCCTTACTTCTTGGGACATCCACCTTGATGTGCCTCTGCTGGCCCCTCCGAGGATGATTCACTGGTCCAATCCCCCTTCGGGTAGGCTGAAACTCAACATCGATGGCGCCTTCAAGTGCAGCACCGATGCAGCTGGTGGTGGTGGGATTGTTCGAGACTCGGGTGGACAGATTGTCTTTGCTTTTGCTGTAGCTTACCCATATGTCTCCTCCAGCCTTGATGTCGAAGCCCTGGATCTTCGGGATGGTCTATATATCTATTTACTGCGACCGAGGTATCTGCTCCGTAGCAGTCGAGACTGATTCCCTAGTGCTGGCGTAAATTGTGAACCGGCGGTTCTCATGCCCATGGCAACTGACCTATGTCATGCATGATATGACTGTCAAGCTTGGGTTGTTGCAGGTTTCCATTTCCCATGTGTATAGGGAAGGTAACCAAGTGGCGGACATGCTCGCCAACCTTTGTTGCTCTCAATCGTCTCTGCTTCTTTGGACTATTTGGGCTGAGCTTCCTCCTTCTGTGAAAGGCCCCTATCGTCTTGATAAGATAGGGTGTCCTTCCTTCAGGCCCTAGTTGCTCTTTCTACCCCACCTCATCTTGGTTTGCTTTAATAAAATTCTCTTGTTTGGTGAATGGTAGTGGGGTGGTCATCTCATCCTTTCCCTGAATGGGTGAGCGCTGTCCTACCTTCCCTCTCGAGTATTGGCCTTATTTTTTTACAAAAGACTATTAACATTGATTCAAGTCTGTTTAGGAGTCAAGCCATGAAGAGAAGGCAATGTCAAAGTAAACGCCTAAAATAGCTCAAGTCCTGTGTGTTCCAGGTCAATGCAAAGCATAAGACAGAAGAAGAACAAGTTTTGCAGAAGAAGAGACGATTCTACTTTAGCCAACAAAATAAAGAAGACAAAGTTAAGCGCGACAGCTAACACCGCATAGTGGTGACAAATAGGTCATCAGTGGTGACAAATAGACGGTAAGGCTGACAAATACCTTCCTAATGGTGAAAAATGGACAACAGAAGGAAACGCTTAAAAAGTGTACAAGTAGAGTCGACTTCAGTCACGTGAGCTAAGAAGCTAATCAAAGGTGACGGCTAGCGAGCGATAAGGGTGACAAATAGCTCGTTATGAGTGACAAATAGCCGTTAGCAGTGACAAATAACTCTCTAGCGGTAACAAATAGCTTATGGCAGAAAACTTGAAGAAACTCAAGTTCGTTTGAAGGATTTAACCATGTTTGGGATTCCTAACTCTACCAACACGGATCTAAAGCTTTCCTAATCATCAAACGACACTGATTAACCTCATCTAAGATCAAGGAACGAGATTTATTTCTAGTTCTACTAATTTACGGTGGGATCAACCCAGATAAACTTCTGAATAGATAAACTGCTATATTTTATAGATGAAAGAGTTTGAACAGGATTCTCTCAAAGATTCCTTCTTTGTCGTAACTATGTTCGTAGGTCTCTATACCCTGCGAAGAGAGAGTGCTTATATAAATGAAGAGAAAAGTCACACAGAAAAATAACAGAAGAAAAAAGAAAGAACAAGGGCGTACAGTTAGGAAGAACCAGAGTGAGTTCATGTGTCTACGAGAAGAAGGCAGAGCCATACTCAAGCAATGTCAAAGGGAATTCTTGCTGGCATAGTTTAAAAGGTCTTGAGGCGTTTATGAGGCGCTTTCTGTCAGCCTCATCAAGTGTAAGCCTTAAGGCACAATGAGACGTAAGCCTTAATAGACTAAGAAAATAATCTTAAAATCATCAAAAAAACTAAAAACAATAATGATTTTCATATGTTAATATTATATCAACTCAAAGATAGATTCTTGTTATTTCAAAAGTACTAAATTATGAACTAGCTACCTAGCACAGTTGGTTCGCCACCCTTCCCCATATGAGGGAGGGCTCGAGTTCGAGCTCAATTATCCCCTCCCCGTTAAAAAGAAAGTACCTACCAAGAAAAAAGTGTTGAATTATATTTTAAGGACAACAAAAAAAAATATAAATCTTAGGTCTATCTTACAACACCTCATTACACCACTTTCTCGGGTGATGCACAAGTCTTAAGTAAATGCCTTGAGGCAATGAAGGCAATGAGGCATACCACCTCAATCAAAAAAAGGTGTAAGCCTCAAGTAAAAGGCATGAGGCACATGCCTCAAGGTATTTTTCTGGTGTCTCACCATGAGGCTTAAGCCTTGGTGCCTTGAGACATCGCCTTTTTAAACAATGCTTGTTGGAAGTTGAAATTTCAAGCGCTGAGTTCTGAATTGGAGTGTAACGACATCAACTGATAACATAGATCGCATCTGCTACTTCAGGAGAGAATTTCTCTAAACTTGTTCTGTGTTTCAGAGTGTTTTTTATACTTTTCTTCTTTTCGTTTATTTGATTCGTCAAGAACAATCGTAGAAGTGCAAGATGTGAGTCAGCGGTCTTAAGAGAAGATGTTCTCTTGTTAAGCTGTGGATCAGTGGTGTGTAGTTGGGTTGTTTCCCAACGTTAAGTGCTTGGCACTAGTGGAAGCCTCACTTGGTTGAGTGAGGGGTGGACGTAGGCCTCTGGATTGAGGACTGAACCACCTTAAAAATTCTTATCTTTTTGGTGTGGTGTGTGTTTTCATATCTCTCTGTGTATCTTTGAAACGCTAGGTGCTATCTAGGACCGAGTACATATAATTATATCTATTCCGTGCATTAGCTTCATATCAATAACATTTGAGAAGTTAAAAAGGGGGCAGATCTATTCAACCTCCCCTTCTAGATCAGCCTCTAGGCACCCAACACATGGTATCAAAGCTTGGTTCTCCTTTGTGTGGTTTAAACAACCCGGAGAGACTAGGTGCAATGGAGGCTAAAGGTTATATGGCTGAGGGACATTCAGTGAACCGTCCCCCGTTCTTTGATGGCACTAACTATGTATATTGGAAAACTCGTATGTAGGTCTTCCTGAGAGCCCAAGATCATGAGACCTGGATGGTGGTTAGATGTGGACCATATGAGCTACCAGCTGATGAAGACAACTGGACTAGAGAGCATATACGAAAGTCCAACCTCAACTAGGGAGCAATGAACGTCATGTAATGTTCTCTCCATCCAACGGAATTCTCTAGAGTCTCCTCATGCGCTACTGCTAAGGAGATGTGGAAAAGACTAGAGGTAATTTATGAAGGTACCTTTGAGGTAAGGGAGACTAAAGCAAATATGCTAATATCTGAATATGAAATGTGTAAAATGAAAACTGATGAATCGATTTTAGAGATGTATACTAGACTGACTCAATTAACCAACAGTTTAAAAAGTCCGGGAAAGACTTATTCTGAACAAGAACTGGTGAGAAAAATCTTAAGGTCTCTGACACCAGTATAGCATACAAAAGCAACAGTTATTGAAGACTCGCGCCATCTGTCCACCATGACAGTTGATGAACTAATAGGGTCTCTAATGACATATGTGTTAAATCTCAAAAGGAAGGAAGAAGAAGTCAAGAAAAAGAAACCAGTTGCATTGAAGGCAAGTCCTGGTGATCTAGAATCTTCAAATGATAGTGAGACCTCTAGCACAGAAGAAGAGACTGGTGAGTTTGCCATGCTTACTAGAAAATTCAGAAAGTTTCTAAGAAGAGAAGGTAAGGGCCTGTGTTGGCCCAGAATAGATGGCGGACAAGAAGGGGGGTTGAATTGTCCCCCAGCAGAGATGGCGGATTTTAAAAACAATCTAAGCTAATTATAGCAGAAACATAATTAACTATGTTAATTAGCTCAAATTAAACTGAGGTGAGATTTAGGTGTTGTGCCCCTGTGCCTTGATGATATTTTGCTTCATGAGTTTTGATGATAGTAACACTATGAGTCACCACTTGAGAATGAATGGTTGAAGAATGTTTTGATGATAGCTGAGTCACTTCATGTGCTTGATTGAATGTCACAGTTGCATATATATATACATTGATGTGCGTTTAACAGATGGTCTAGGTCTGAGCATGTCTCGAATGCATATATTGTACTTCATGGCTTTAAATGTCTATGCACACACGCAATCAGTTAAGTCGGTGCATTCATGTTATATCTAAGGCTCGTGCATACATGTCAGTCAGGCTGTCCAACAAACCCAGTGCATATCATTGTTCATAGGCATTAAGGTCTGTGCATTCCATTCTCTATGCACGCAGCCTTGGCGAGTGTTAGGTCGGTGCATTGCTAAGCTCGCGTCTCAAAGTCTGTGCAACTCATGTTGCTGCGAGTACTTAACCTAGTGCATTCTTAGCGTGCTCATTCTTAAACTCGGTGCATTGTGCATTTCTTGCTTTCACATGGTCGATGCATCTCATGCTGTGACATGTAATTGAGTCGGTGCATTTCTTCCTCCGTGTGCATAAAGCTTGTGCATCTCTTTCTTATATACTCAAGTCATACATGTGCATAGTTTCCTTATCTCTATTGAGTTTGTGCACATTGGCAGGTACGTATAGCTGAGTCGGTGCAATCGTATGCTGTATGAGCAAATCTTCATACGGATGAGCTTCAAAGTCAAAGCACTTCTTCTCATTAAGGGCAGGCTTCTCAGCGCGAGCAGGTCGGTGCAGTGTCTGGTCAAGAAAATGAGCTCGGTGCAACCTCTGAGGATACTCGGTGCAATGCGTGACTTCAGAAGAAGTCAATCAGTGCAAACCATTCCTCAGGACACCAATCTAAGATGGTGCAATGCTTTTACCAGCTCGACCAGGTCGGTGCAATGTCCCATTCCGATAGAACAAGCTCGGTGCAATCTTCCCCAGTACGTGCAGTTTATGGAACATGTGCAAGCCAGGGAAACCATAGTTTGAGCAACGTATGTGCACTTGCGTATCTAACTTATAAGGGACAGAAGAACAAGGGCACGTGAGAACAACAAAACAATTAACTGGCACGTGATCCAAGGGTGATCCTTATTGGAAGAAGCCGCCATGTGGGGTCCCAATCATTCAGATTCTGACATGTGGAAAGATTCTCCTGAAGCTTCCAGGGGGGAGTGTTCCCTCCGCTTGCCTAAGGCATGAGCGCATGACCTCAGTCTGAGGGAGTATATAAGTCATCCTTCTGCAAGTCAAGAAGATAACTCTCTTGGGTGAGATCAAGAAGAACTATTGGGGAGTAGAAGAAGGGAAGAGAAGAGAAAAGAATAGGAGAGTTCAAGAGAGAAAAAGAGAGAGCAGTAGAGAAACGCAGAAGAAGAAGAAGTAGATAGAAAGAGAGAGATATCGAGAGTTTGAGAAGAGAAGAAGACAAGCTTCATCTGAAGATTAGTCCCCACTGGAATCAGGATCAAATCCTATCTGGTCAGCTCCTTGAGAGCCATATCTGTGCATTAGTGTTTACATCTTTCAGTCGTTGTCATTTTCCGTTTCTTATTTTCCTTTTTATAGTTATTTCAAGCTGTTTGTCAGCAGAGCAAGCTCTGTCGCTCAGCTGTAGCAGAGGATGATTCCTCTGGACGGGTTAAGCTGTAAGCCCCAGTGTTTGCAGAGGTGCGGTATCCTTTAGACGGTGAAGCTGTAACGCCCAGCGGTCAAGCTGTGTGTCAACGGATGGCTAAGCTGTATTGCCCAGCGGAAGCAAGCTGTGATGCTCAACGGATGTAGGCAAGCTGTGAGGCCCAGCGGTTAAGCTGTGTATCAACGGGAAGCCACACTCTGGTTGGAGTGTGGGGTGGACGTAGGTCTTCGGACTGAACCACCTAAAAAATTCCCTTGTCTACTGTGGTTTGATTGCCTTGTTCGATTCGATAGATGTATGCATAGGCACGATCTATTTCTTTAGTCTAGTGGGAATTTGGTTTGCATACTGAACACTTGATTCAGGTTCGATTTTGCTAGATGAATGCTTAGGCCCGATCATTCTATCTTTCCAATCTAGTGAGTGTTTAAATTGCACATTGCACGTTTGTTTTTGGTCTCATGTGAGCTGGGTGATTTTGGGTCTGTTCATCTGTTTTCTCTACAGTGTTCAGAAATTCAGTTCTTTTGTTATCCTCTCGTCATTCGGAGAGACCACCCAATTCAGTCTAGGCACTTGCTCACATTGCTTCCGTATCTTTGCCTTTCCACTGGTTTTTATTGGGCGTAATTTTTAATAGGGGATTCATTCAACCCCCCTTCTGAATCCAGGCCTAGCACCGCTTCTGTTTGTGTCAGAGCCTCCATAGGCTCCATCAATTGGTATCAGAGCTTACCATATAGGACCCTTCGGGATCCATCAATTGGTATCAGAGCGGGTCTCTATACATACAGATCCAACGATCTTCATAGGATCCTGCTGTTTAAGGTGCTACTCTTGTTGCTATCTGTTCGGTTTTGATCGAGGGATTTTGGTGCATTCATCGGTGATTGCTTTGTGTGCTAAGGCTATTTTTCTATCTTTCCATATGGCTCGTCCTTGCGTCTTTGATGGTTCTAACTTCAGTAAGTGGTTGGGAGGTCTCTAATTCCATTGACCCGAGTCTATGGAAACTCGTATCGAAAGGCTCACATAAGTTGCCCCGAAATGAGGCTAAGTGGTCTAGTGAGGACAGATCGAAGAACCGTGAGAATATCACAGTTCTTAATATTCTAAGAGATGCAGTGAATGCTGACAAATTTCCTTTTATTCTCTGGTGTGCGTCGGGAAAGAAAATCTTGGACAGAGTAACTGCTGCAGACGAGGAGGAAGAGGATAAATGCTTGATGGCCAATCGGAGAGAGAATGATAATGATACTGCTTCTCAGGTAAGCTCCGGGTCAGAAGAACCTTCGTTTGATGAACTGGTTGTGATGTATGAAGAATTGTTAAAAGTATCTAAGAAAATGAAATCTAAAAATAAAAGATTGAAGAAAAAGATCGAACAAAGTAAATCTGAATTCTCTTGTGAAATTTGTCCTACGTTAAAATAATCTTATGATATGTGTTTGCTAGATGCTCAAAATTTTTAGGAACAAAATGTCTCTTTAAAAATCGAGAATCAAACATGCTTGAATAAGATATCCGAACTGGAGAATCAGATGAATGAAAAGAATGATGAACATCTAATGAGACTGCAAGAATTGAACAAAATTAACTCTGAAATGAACAAACTGAAACTAGTGAATGCAGAACTTCAAAAGAGTAATGAAGATCTTGAAGCTAGAATAAAGGAATTCAACATGGAAGGTTCACACGTCTCATCTGAAAAATCAGATTGCAACAAATGCTCTTTACTAAAAGAACGCAATGAGGAACTATACAGTGAAAATGAATGGCGGATGAAGTTGATTGCCTCTCTTAAAGAAGAAAACCAAGATTTATTGAATGAGAAAATTAAAGTCGAACAAAGAGAGGACGGATTAATTGAAAGACTGGAGTCTGTATCCAGTAGTGAAGAAATTGAGAAGCTGACCAAAGAGAACAAAGAACTGAAAGAACAAAACAAGAAACTCATGGTCATAAATACTGTTATTTCAAAGAGGCTTCTGGCTATCGAGAGAGAAAGATCTGCTAATAAAGAAATTCAAGCTAAAAAACTTGAGGAGGAAAACATTCAACTGAAAGTTGAAATTAAAAAATTAAAATGGTTAAACACTGGTATGTCTGAAAAACTTCTCACCGTAGAAAAAGAAAAAATTGTCTGTGATAAAGAATCTAAAAAATTGAGCAATCTGGAACAAGAAATTGAGAAGTATAAAACTGCAAACAAAGTACTAAGCAAATGCGTTAATTGCAGTGAACAGGAGATAGCCAGTTATGAAATTCACATTACCTCTTTGGAAAATAAAATTCATTATCTGGAAAACTCAGCATCCGAGTATGCTAAAAATAAAGGAAAAATGAAGGTTGTAATGAAAGGTGAGGATGATAATTCAAGAAAGGGGATAAGTTACAGTTTTGATGTTAAGGATACTATTAGAAACCAGCTATACACCACTTTCGTGCAAAACTCTGATGTCGCTGGTACCACAAATCAATCCCCCCCAAAAAATAAAAATCAGAAATCACCTTCATCATCAGTATTCCAATTTAAGGCTCAGAGAAATGAAAAACAAACAAATGCCTTGAAAAAGGGTAAACAACTGAAAAAGAATGCTTACATGAATAAAGTCAAGGTTGTCCCTGCCTGTGATGTTAACTCTGCTAGTTCTGTGAAATCTGATGGGTTAATGCATGCTGCTCAACAATCCCCTACTCATTCCCATGCACATGAAAATGATATTTCATGCCATTACTATGGCAAGCTAGGCCATGTAATGGATGTCTGCAATTTGATGGCTGAGGATGAGCATCACTGTGAAATAATGCATTCTAAGAGTTCATTTGTTAGAAACCATGCTACTAGGAAATCTGATGCTTCATGCTATTACTGTGGTAGGTGTGGTCATTTAATGAATGACTGCTCTGTTATGAAATTTGATGATAGGATGCATGCTAGATATTCTGCTAATCATCATGGCCCCAAAAGAAACACGTTTGCTTCAAACCAGCACATTATTTGTTTTAACTGTAACAAATGTGGTCACAAAGCCATTGAGTGCTGGTTTGGATCTACTTGGGGTAAAAATGGTTCTAAAGGTAAGCACATCAGGTGCTTCGAGTGTGGGAAGCATGGCCATACAGTCGAGGACTGTTGGCATATTCAGGAAAATTCTGTTAATCCCTATTTTGTCAAATTCTCTACAAAATGACCTGTGAACTTTTCATGCTTTAACTGTGGTAAGCCAGGTCAAAAATCTGCTGAATGTTGGCTGATTAAGAATAAGAAACAATATGTCCATGGAAACAACAGAACATTTCATGCTCAGGTTCATAGGTCTCATGCTGCTGTTGATATGCATCATAGGACCAGAAAATCTGCTGTTTCATGTAGATATTGTGGTAAATTCGGTCACCTCATGGGCAATTGTTATCTGATGGACTTTGATGACAATGTCGTTAAGAAACTGTTCTTAACTTCTGTTAGGGCTAATACAAGACCCAAAGCTGCTTGGGTTCCTACAGGATCAAAATGATCACTTTGCTGCAGGTGTGCCTTGGAATGAATAAAGAGGGGTCAATAAACTAAGGCACTCAAAAATTGAAAGACCCCATGATCCTGCTCTTCAGGTTTGTTCTGAGCACTTACTTCGAATTCTGTCATCTGAAATTGTGAGTTTGAAAGGTTTGAATATCATGTTGATTCGGTCTGTGCTGAATTGAAATCATTTGAAAATTTGAATTGCACATAATGTTTATGGTAATCTCCTTTTGATTGAATTGCATGTCTGTTTCATGAGCTTTCATCATAAAATCATGTGTTACGTTATACCATGCACTTAGTCAGGGGGAGATTGACTACTTTCGTTTATTTTTCATGCTGCTCATGTGGAGTCTTATTACATATTGTGTCTAGACAGGGGGAGCATTCTTGTTTCATCACCTCTTCACCTCTTGAACTATTTCTGTCTAGCAATCTGATCCATTCTCTACATTTAGGTGGTTCACTTAAATTCTCTGCTGTCTCTACTTGCTTAGCTGATCTGTCTGTATTCCAGACTCAGCTACTGAAATTGATTCTTCTCTGCATATATTTGATGCTCTTCTCTCCTACTGTTATTTGCTCTACCAGCTTGTACCTATCCAACACTCACATCCTTTCAAGCTGATCTGATTAATCTGGTTCTTGTTCCAAGAATGATAAGTTGTTCAGTTGCATTGATTGGACTGATATGAGGTCCTTATGTTGAGTACCATGTTTTAGTATGAATTCTTAAAAGAAATTCCTATCATATAGGTTTAAGAATGTCTACTGATTCAGACTGATATAAGTTTAATGTAGTCTCAGATTTGTATTCAAATGTATTGAAAGTATCTGAATGATGAGTTTTAATAAATTTTAACCAACTGTGTCACGAATATCCTAGTCTCACTCATCTGTAATCTGAAAATGTGATATCAAGGCTACTTTGGTAGAGACACATAGAGTGAGTATTATTTTTAAATATTAACCTGAAAAATGTTGACTAAAAGGAAAAATTGAATTCAGAGGAATGACTTGGTCACTGAGAAACTGGGTTCTCTATCAATGAAATAGACTAAACCTATGTCATGAAGTGCCATAGTTATCTCTGGTGAAAATTTAGTGAAAAATCTGATAGAGCAATAGCATGTCTGTGTTGAGTAACTGGGGAGTCCGGCCTCTAATCAATGTGTCTCCTCATGTAAAAAGACACTTCTATTGCTAACTCTGCTCTCAAAGTTGAGAGGCAATGAAAGTTATTACACTGAGTAACTGGGTCACTTCACCTAAGACGTGTTGTGTCTCATGTAAAAAGGTGTTGATCAACTTAAATTACTCAAGAAAAATAATATGCTAATCAAAAGAAAATATCTTACAAAAGCAGTCATCTCACATTCTCGTAAGGGTGTTTAATCTCAATACTACTCTATGTGACTCTCAAAGGAGTCATCGAGTTCATTTGAGTAAGATGGAAGGTGGTTGTTCTTGAGTATTGCTTGATTAATTGGTTCACCTTTATTAAAATCTATCTTCAGATATGAGTATTGAATTTAATTAAAAAATTTGGTATACATCATGGTTAAATCAGTTGGGTCATGTCGATTATTTCATAACCTCCTATGATAGGAGAGTCTTTCATTGTGAGGACTTATTACTGTGGTACCTGCCATAAAATTTCCTCTGATCAGGTTCACCTCTGACAACTTAATCATCGTGCTAACTCACCTGTTGGATATCCTGTGCCTTACTTGCTGTTATCTACTCCTACCCTTGGCCACATCTACTTCATTTACATCATCAGTTTCACTCTCCACACTGTTGGAATCTTCCATCTTGTTTCTGTATCCCTGACGAATGACTCCTGTAACCGGTTCTGGTTCTGTAGGACTTTCACCTGCATTGTTCTGTCCATACAAATGTAAGGTGCCACAACCAATTTGGCTTCAGAATTCTTGTGGTGGTGGATTCCAGATTGATTCATTGGTTAACTAGAGTTCATCCCTGTAGATACATCCTGTGCTTGCATTTTCGATTCCTTTCATGCTCTCAGGGGGAGTTCTGGGCATTATAGATATACATTGATTATGTCAAAGGGGGATGACTGTATCTCAAAGGGCGAGAGTAGTCCTGCATTCATGTTGATAAGGGGTGTATTACTCTTTCATTATCAAGATCTGTTTGATTATTTTAAAAGGGGGAGAATAGGTTCATACATTATATTTATTCTCGTAAACTACCTCTTTTTGCTGAAGTCAAAGGGGGAGAATAGTTTAACGAGTCAGTGTGACTCATTTCAGAGTCAGTGTGACTCATTTCATTGTGTTGCCATCATCAAAAAGGGGGAGATTGTTGTGCCCCTGTGCCTTGATGATATTTTGCTTCATGAGTTTTGATGATAGCAACACTATGAGTCACAAATTGAGAATGAATGGTTGAAGAATGTTTTGATGATAGTTGAGTCACTTCATGTGCTTGATTGAATGTCACGGTTGCATATATATATATACATTGATGTGCATTTAACTGCTGGTCTAGGTCTGAGCATGTCTCGAATGCATATATTGCACTTCATGGCTTTAAACGTCTATGCATGCACGCAATCAGTTAAGTCGGTGCATTCAGGTTATATCTAAGGCTCGTGCATACATGTCAGTCAGGTTGTCCAACAAACCCGGTGCATATCATCGTTCATAGGCATTAAGGTCTGTGCATTCCATTCTCTATGCACGCAGCCTTGGTGAGTGTTAGGTCGGTGCATTGCTTAGCTCGCGTCTCAGAGTCTGTGCAACTCATGTTGCTGCGAGTACTTAACCCAGTGCATTCTTAGCGTGCTCATGCTTAAACTCGGTGCATTGTGCATTTCTTGCTTTCACATGCTCGATGCATCTCATGCTGTGACACGTAATTGAGTCGGTGCATTTCTTCCTCCGTGTGCATAAAGCTTGTGCATCTCTTTCTTATATACTCAAGTCATACCTGTGCATAGTTTCCTTATCTCTATTGAGTTTGTGCACATTGGCAGGTACGTATAGTTGAGTCAATGCAATCATATGCTGTGTGAGCAAATCTTCATACGGATGAGCTTCAAAGTCAAAGCACTCCTTCTCATAAAGGGCAGGCTTCTCAGCGCGAGCAGGTCGGTGCAGTGTCTGGTCAAGAAAATGAGCTCGGTGCAACCTCTGAGGATACTCGGTGCAACGTGTGACTTCAGAAGAAGCCAATCAGTGCAAACCATTCCTCAGGACACCAATCTAAGATGGTGCAATGCTTTTACCAGCTCGACCAGGTCGGTGCAATGTCTAGTTCCGATAGAACAAGCTTGGTGCAATCGTTCCCAGTACGTGCAGTTTATGGAACTTGTGCAAGCCAGGGAAGCCATAGTTTGAGCAACATATGTGCACCTGAGTATCTAACTTATAAGGGACAGAAGAACAAGGGCACGTGAGAACAACAAAACAATTAACTGGCACGTGATCCAAGGGTGATCCTTATTGGAAGAAGCCACCACGTAGGGTCCCAATCGTTCAGATTCTGACACATGGCAAGATTCTCCTAAAGCTTCCAGGCGGGAGTGTTCCCTCCACAAGTCTAGGGCATGAGCGCGTGACCTCAGTCTAAGGGAGTATATAAGTCATCCTTCTGTAAGTCAAGAAGATAACTCTCTTGGGTGAGATCAAGAAGAACTATTGGGGAGCAGAAGAAGGGAAGAGTGTAGACACGCCAAAATTGATATTATTTTGAGTATATTTCATATCGCTCTGCGATGCCCCATTTGACCCTCAAATCAGCTTATTTGAGTGGTTTTCCCACTTTTCATGGATTGCCCCTGATTTCTCCTATTTTTCCCCATTTATCTCCCTTTTCCTATTTTTCTGGATTTTCTGGGCATTTATCTCTATTTTATGAATTCACGCCCTCATCAGGGGCGTGTTTTTGAAACACGCCCTTGTCTAGGGCGTGTCTTTCCCATTTTATCTATTTCTCCCCATTTTTCTATTTTCTGAATTTTCTGAATTTACGACCTGAGTAAGGGCGTGTTTTCTTAAAACATGACTTAATCTAGGGCGTTTCTTAAAGAAAGGACGACCTCACCTGAGGGCGTTAATTCTTTCAGGTTTGACCGACTTCCCCGTTTGAGCTCTTCAAATTCACGTCCTTCCACGGGGCGTGTTTTTAAAAATGGCTTTGATTGAGGCGTGTTTTTACATTTTTCAAATATGGGGAATTTTTATTGCTAAATTTGATTTTTGAGAAACGCCCTTGTGCAGGGCGTGTTTTTGAGAAACGCCCTCTGTCAAGTCGTCAATTCATAAATTGACGCCCTGAACTAAGGCGTGTTTCACCTTCTGGCTTCGCCGCCCTTTCCCCCGAGAGTCCTTGCTTCGATAGATGCCTACTTGGTTTGGGCTCTTGCCCATTCTTATCATTTCCCTCTTATGACTCTTGCCCATGTTTATCTCTTCCTCAACCTATTTAATAGAGCTTCCGAGCTCTGTTAATGGGTTGGACTCCTCTTCTTCGGTTCCCGTTTTCCTTCTTCCTCTTCTGTTGATTCTTCTATCGGATTCTTCTTCTGTTTTCTTATTCTACTTCTTCTATCTTCTGCTTCCTCTTTTCCTATCTTCTCGTTCTTCTTCTTTTTTTTCTCTTCTCCTTCTTCTGTTGTTTTCTTTTGTTTTGTTTCTATCTTCTTCTTCTGTTTGCAGGAACCGAAGGCAGGAACCGAAGCTTCCTTTTGGCTAAAGGAGGAGACCTCTTCTACAGTTAAAGCTTCATCTATAAAGTCTTCTCCCTATTGAGCATCCAAGCCAAGAAGGAGCAATCAGATTTTTCATCTCCTCTATTCTTTTATTCTTCTATTAGTTCATATATATTCATGCATATTACATCATTTTTCATTTAATCTTTATTCTCCATCATATTGAGAGCTCCTTAGTGCAACACTTGCACACCTCCCTATTTGCATATCATTCATCATATCTCCCATACCCTTTTGCATAGGGGTTTAAGGGCCAACACCCACAAGGTGTGTTCTTATACATGATTTTCATGTTCATCTTTATTATGAATTTGATGCTACACTCACCTTGATTCTAATTCTTATTTTTATTGGTTGTTGTCTTTGATCTTTGCAAGGGTAATCAAAAAAGGAAGAACTCTCTTCATCGGCCGGCCGATCTTGAAGAGAAAAGGAGTACTCACATCCCCCGCATCTTTTGAGGTATTTTTCGCGATCACCCTCCCTATTTGTTATTGATTATCTTTTGAGGCCTCGCGTCTCTGGCGATCACACAAACTCCCCTTGTGCACCTCGTGCATATTTTTCTCCACATCCTTGATTATTGCTTATTATTAATATTTTTCTTAAGTGGATTTTAATCCAAATCTACAAATTGGCGATCACGGTGGGACCCTTTCTTGTTTTTATTTTGATTACCCCCTTCCCTTTGGCACCCACGTGTGCCCTTTCCCATTGGTACCCTCGGTACCCTTTCCTTTGTGCCCCTCGGGCACCCTCCATTGTGCTTTGCACTCTCCCCTAAGTGATTTGTCAATTGAATAGATTTGTTTTAAAATTTCCACTTATTTAAAATTTTGATGAGCATGATTCTTTTAATCTGTTGATTGCCCTGCTGCTGTGAGTGCTTCTGTCATTTCTGGCCGTGAAGGAGTTTCTGAAGGAAGCTAATTCACGCCCCTGTCAGAGGCGTGTTTTCGTTTAACGCCCTCCTCCAAGGGCGTCTCTTTCATGAGTAACGCCTTCTGACAGGGCGTTTTTATTCATATCTCCTACACTGAGAATTCACGCCCTGGAGCAGGGCGTTTCTTTGTTGCGTAGCGCCCCACATCAGGGTGCGTTTTATAATTTGACGCCCTACCCCAAGGGCGTCCTTTCCTTTGTAATGCCTCACCCCAGGGCGTTTCTTTGACTTGGTTGGCATCTATTGCATTTTAACGTCCTCGCCAGAGGCGTTTCTTTTAGTTTTAGCACCTTGATCCAGGGCGCGTTTTACCTTGCCTGTGGGTCCCCACAGTGTTTCACGCCCTGCCCCAGGGCGTCTTTTTGATTAGTAGCGCCCTGCCCCAGGGCGTCTTCTTCCTGTGTTTTCGCCGTGCTTCCCGTTTATTTCTTCATATTTTATATTCTGTTATACATCTGTTGCATTTACACATATTTGCATTTGGGTTGGGAGACCTCCTCTCTCCTCATTAGGATCCACACACCCCCTTGGAATCGGGACGACCCTCCATTGAGCATTCCGTCTCTTTGGACCGGAAATCCCTTTTCCAAGCCTCCGTAAGTCCCCGCACCCGTGGATTCCCTCACGGACGCCGGGCAGGTTGTACCCTTTTGGAGTCCCGGATTAGTTGGCCTATACGGTGAGAAGGTGTTCCTAGTTGGCATTGGAGTGGAATCATATTGAAACTAGGTTCCCCCTTGTGTGAATCATATCCATTTGCATAAAATTCATTAATTCACCAAGGTTTAAACACATCAAAATCACGGTAACCATTCTAACTTGTGTGTTTATTTGCATATTGTTGTGAACTTAGTTTATATAATGACTTACCATGATAGAAATAACATGTTTAATTCAATTCATGAGGATGCACAACCTAGCACTTCTTATAATCCTCAATTCCAACATGTTCATAATTCTCACCATTCTTTTAGGGGATCCCGTCCTCATTCTTATGGTCATGCCCGACCCATGGGCAATGTCCATTCTTATGGTCCCCCTCCTCAAGTTCGAGCCACTACTCCCTCGGGATCCTCTCGTCCCAATGATGAGAAGGTCTCCCAGATCATTCATGCATTAGATCATCTTACCCCTCAACAGATCCAAGCCCTTAAGGCTGCCGTTGAGGGTGCATCTCCTTCATCTCCCCCTCCTTCCAATTCTATTCGGGTGGCCCATCACCCATCTCCCTCCAATTCTACACGGGTGGCCCATCACCCACCTCCTCCTTCCAATCATATTCGGGTAGCCCATTACCTATCTCCCCCTATTCATTCTACTCGGGTGGTCCGACACCCGCCTCCTTCTATTCCTCCTCCCTCACGGCCCCGAGGCCCATTTATTCCTTGCAATCCGGCCCGTCCGGTTTCTTTTACGGGTCATCCCGTCAACTCCCCTCCACGGCCTTTTTATGCGGCCCCTCCTCCTTCAAGGCCCTGCCAACCCTCTATTGTTCATGTTACTCCCCTCCAGCAAAACGTCTTGGATAAGATTGCTTCTATGGAGGAACAATTAAAGAGGGTCACCGCTCCTCCTACTCCGGTTAATCCTCTCTATGCGGCTTTGGATGACATTACAAAAATGGAGAGAGAATGGAAAGATAGGATGGACGACTACGGCGTTGATATTCCAAGTGAGCAAGAACCGGCAATTGAAGAATACGAGCCGGTATATGATGATGAAGCTCCGCAGGCACCCCTTCCGAGTTTCCTTAATTTCCCACTCCCCCCACTATCATTTGATGAACCTCCTGCTCAAGATGAAACCACTCCCGATCCAACCCCCATTTATGAGACCTCCCGGTGTTACGATGATGGGTCGATACTTCAATCACCCGCACCGGCGCCTATTGAGTCTCTTCCCATTCCCACTCCCACTCCTAACATTGCTCGCCCCGTCCGGCATTTTCTACGCACCAAACCTTCACCCATTAACCCTCCACCAACTACACCTCCACCCACTATACCATCAACCTTCACACCATTAGCCACCGCTGAGCCTTCCATTATAAAACCTCCACCTATTAAGTCAGTAACCTCCACATCGGCCTACACCGAGCCTACCACTGAACCACCTCCAATTGACCTCCCATTACCACCATCCCTAAAAATCGCCTTACCTACCCCACTATTTAACCCTCCACCTTTACCTATGGCTAATCCTGAGCAGGACCCACCACTTTTTGCACTCGAGCCAACCCCGACCGCTTGCAAGCAAAGGGAGAAACTTGATGTGTTTGAACCTCCGCCTCCACTTACGCCAACACCTTCCATTATAACTCCACCATCCACGGAGCCTCCCGCCTCCGCCTCACCTCCCTTTGTTACTCGGAAGGGGCGTGCTTCTGCAGCTACTCGCGCCAAGGATAAGCAAAAGGCGGGCAAGAAGACTTTGGCCACGACTGTGCCATTCAAGATTCAAGAATTTATTTACCGGATGCCAATCCGGGTTATTGTGCCGCGCATGATCGAAGAGGCCGAGTCACCGCCACTGCTCAACAGATGCCAAGCGTTAACGCCGTATGAAGGCCGGGCAGGGCACCCTTTCTTCAAACCTTCGAATTCCGAATTCATTTACAAGGGGCGAATGCCCATTTTATTCAAAATTCCATATTCATCACCATCAATGGGCAACATAATGCTTCCCGTTCCAACTCTACGACTCCCTCACTTTATTGATCTTCGTTTTCCAAAGGGGTTGTCATTTATTGAAGCTTCCTTTATTGGGCCAATTGGCCGTACATGTTCACTGCCATGGAGGGGCAGTTACCTTGATGCTAAGGGGCCATCCCTTATTTGTTCCACTTTCTATTCGTCCATCTCTATCACTTCTTCTTCATGGGCCATTCCCAGGGTTAAGAGGAGGATCTCGTTCTCTCACCCTTCATATTCTCCATATTCCTTGCATCTCATGCATTTTGTTGCATTCATGCATTCACAGCATTCATCGCATTGCATTCGCATACGATTGCATCTCCTGCTTCCCGGGTTTCCAAACCCGTACCTTCCTCGTCTTCCGGCACCGCCGGATATTTCGCATTTCCCATCTTATTCATATTCATCTTTTTGTCCACTCCCCTTGGGGCATCGCGCCCCCTTTCCTGCTATCTCCCTGGAACCTCCAGGAATTTTATCCCTCCTCTTTGGGCATCTTGCCCTTTCTGATTCTATTCCTCCGGAACCTCCGGACTTTCCCCTCGGGCATCGCGCCCCTTTTCATCTTCTTCCTCCGGAACCTCCGGACTTTTCCCTCGGGCATCGCGCCCCTTTCCATTCTCCTCCTCCGGAACCTCCGGACCTTTCTCTCAGGCATCGCGCCCCTTTCCACCTTCCTCCTCCGGAACCTCCAGATTTTCCCCTTGGGCATCGCGCCCCTTCTCATTTGCTACCTCCGGAACCTCCGGACTTTCCTCCTGATCCTCCTTCATTCCTCTCTCTTGGGTATCGCGCCCCTTTCTATATTCTTCCTCTGGAACCTCCGGATTCTCCACCTGATTGTCTCCATCTTTTCCCCGGGCATCGTGCCCCTTTCCATTTGCTTCCTCCGGAACCTCCGAATTCTCCGTCTTATTCTCTCTATCATCTTCTAGGGCATCGTGACCCTCCTGATTTCATTCCCCCGGAACCTCCGGACCCTCCATCTTTCTTCCGATTCATCTTTCTACTCCTCCGGGACATCACATCCTTCATTTTCTTCTTCCTTTTCCATCATCTTTTTCCCTATTTCTCCCCAGGGTATCGCATCCCTTCTTTCAATATTCCTCCGGAGCCTCCGGATTCCTCCTATCATGATTCTCCTCCTCTGCCTCCGGACCCTCCGGATCCACCTCTTTCCATCTACCAATTTCTTCTTCTGATTCCCCCTAATCCTGGGTCCGACCCAACTTCTTCCACATCTACTGCCTTGGGCATCTGCCCATTCTCTCACTGCTTTCGAGGCTTTAGTCCTCACTCCTCCTTCTAATTCTCCGCTTCTTCTGTAGACCTTTCATGTGATCAGGGTCTCCACACCTTAGTGAGGGAGTTCTAGCCCTCACCTCTCTTCCTTTTTTCCTTACTCGTCTGAGTCTGGTCTTGGCACCACTCCTTCTTGTTAAGCCACTTTCAAACCCTTTGCTTCCAATCCTTTTGATTGCCAAAGAGGACTATCCCACGATGATCAACCTCGCCTCTGACAGCTGCTTCTACAAAGGTTGCAAGGTAACATATTGGCGTAAGTACGCATTATTATGATATCATTATCTCACGCATGATTTTCAAAGTGAAGTGCTTCTTAACATGATTAAGAGTGATATTTTAAGCCTTTATCCTAGGAATTTATCTGTATTGAATTTCATCTTTAAAAAAAAAACTGAAAGAGTCTTTAGGCTTGCTCTGTAGCACCTTTGGTTAATAAAAAACCCACGCCGGGAATTCGACATTCTCTCCCCGCTTGTTAAGAGCAACCCTAGTTGGGCATTCCACACACTTCACGGCGTCCTTAGCCGGCTCCTTTGGTTAAAACACCGTCCCTACTTTGGCCATGCCATGAGTATATCTAAAAGTCTTTTCTCTTCTTCACTCGGCCGAATGCAGGGGCAAGAGACTGACGGATAAGATGACCCAACCTCGGTAATCCCCAATACGAGAGGAGTCTCAAATAGGGGCAGTCTTGACCCAAAATCAATATGAATTTTTATATGAGTTTTCATGATATACATTTCGCCAAAAGGGCTATTATGAAAATCAAGTCAGAATTTCAATAAATTCAAAATTATGAATTATGGCATGTCAAGAGTGGCAAAGTCCCCGCAGGGAAAACCCTGGTCGTATGCATGTCAAGGGTCTAAAAATTAAAGGCACAAAGCCCCGTCACAACAGACTACCTCTTTGAAGGGAACACCTTGGAAGGAATTCAAGTCTCAATATCTCCCATCCTGCACAAAGTTTATCCTCAATTATTCTTCTCTTCTCCCTCCAAGACCGAATGTTTCTCGAGTATGGCCTTGTTAGGGGCACCGTTGATCAAGGGCGGTCGGTCATAGGACGCCATTTTAATGCACGTCCAGCTTTGGGCAGTTTTTAGCGAAAAGGGAAGGAACAAGGACCCCTAGCTAGTGGTTCAAAACACCCCTTGATGCTGCATTAACAATGTCTAAGTCAAAATCTCCACAAAAATTTGAATATTTCCAAAATCTCCATAAAAATTCAAATATTTTCAAATTTTTGCATTGTATTGTCTGATGGTGTTTTGCAGGAACAACTTTGCAAGGACCAGGAGCACGGGATGAGTCCTATCTCCACTTATTGCTATCAATCTATTGATTCTCCCCGATATTTTTATAACATGCCACCCAGGGGCATTTTGATTGTCATCTCCCCCATATCTCCTGATTATCATTTATCTCCAAATCAACTCCTGCTAATCACTCCGCCAATGGGCCTTATCAGATCTTGATCTTTCAACTCCAAATCTTGATTAGCCAGATTGTCTCCTCATAACAAATAATGATGCTTTGCAATGCCATGCTATTCATGTTATCCATGCTTTACCCTACTATGTGTTATACATGGCTATGTTTGCTATGCTTTGAGTCATGCCTTATTCATTGCTTGTTATACTTTTTATATCTTGGCTAATGAATTTTTGAGCGCAGGATAAGAAGCTCTTGGTCCCACCGACTGGGCATCAACATCCAAGCCCCACGGTGTTTGCAGCTCATTTCTGAGTTCCCCAGGCTTATTGATATCACCATCTCCCTGTATGCATTCTACTATATGTTACATATGTTACTAGATTATATCGAGGACCTTGTGGCTTTGGTAAAACTGGAATTTGAGTTCCCCTTCATCAAAAACAATGATGATTCCAGAGGAGTCTTGTCACACGGATAGGCCGTTGAGCCGTCCAAGATTGGGGACGATGGTTCCCTTTTTACGAGTTGGTGCGTGAATAAACGGGCTTCGGCTTAGTATCAGCTCGCAGAATTGGTTTCTTGACCCAGTCTGGGCAGTTTAACAATATTATCCTTGATTATATTATATTTTCATTTGTTATTTTCCCTTTAGCCCAGCATGCATTCATGTAGGACTTTGAATTAACGTTGGAAAATCATTCTGATAAGCTGATATTGAGAGTTGAATTGATCTTAATCTTTCTCGATATGAGATTTTCATTGCCGAATTGGATCCTCAGTTCGTTTTATCGCTGTTTTGGGTCTTTTCTCGAAAGCTCCTTGTTTGGATTTTTATCATCTTATTTTTAATCTCCTTTCCTTTGATCCACCTTGGCTGCAGCACGTCCACTGGCTGGTAACCGCTCCCCAATGGTGAAACATACAGGTTTGTGACCTGGGGTACTTCCACCGCGTTGGTAGTTGATCATTTATTTTATCTCCTTCGTGCACCGCGTGCGCATCTCCCCTTTTATCCAAACATTGTTGATTTCATTGGATTTCCCGAGATTTGCTTCATCTCGTGCTTTTGATTTGATTCTCATCAAGTGATGTTGATTGCGTGTCTCATCACACCTTGGTATCTACTTTTCAGTTTGCTACGCTCCCTTGCGAAGCAGACGCCAAGGCGGGGCAGCTGTAGACACGCCAAAATTGATATTATTTTGAGTATATTTCATATCGCTCTGCGATGCCCCATTTGACCCTCAAATCAGCTTATTTGAGTGGTTTTCCCACTTTTCATGGATTGCCCCTGATTTCTCCTATTTTTCCCCATTTATCTCCCTTTTCCTATTTTTCTGGATTTTCTGGGCATTTATCTCTATTTTATGAATTCACGCCCTCATCAGGGGCGTGTTTTTGAAACACGCCCTTGTCTAGGGCGTGTCTTTCCCATTTTATCTATTTCTCCCCATTTTTTTATTTTCTGAATTTTCTGAATTTACGACCTGAGTAAGGGCGTGTTTTCTTAAAACATGACTTAATCTAGGGCGTTTCTTAAAGAAAGGACGACCTCACCTGAGGGCGTTAATTCTTTCAGGTTTGACCGACTTCCCCGTTTGAGCTCTTCAAATTCACGTCCTTCCACGGGGCGTGTTTTTAAAAATGGCTTTGATTGAGGCGTGTTTTTACATTTTTCAAATATGGGGAATTTTTATTGCTAAATTTGATTTTTGAGAAACGCCCTTGTGCAGGGCGTGTTTTTGAGAAACGCCCTCTGTCAAGTCGTCAATTCATAAATTGACGCCCTGAACTAAGGCGTGTTTCACCTTCTGGCTTCGCCGCCCTTTCCCCCGAGAGTCCTTGCTTCGATAGATGCCTACTTGGTTTGGGCTCTTGCCCATTCTTATCATTTCCCTCTTATGACTCTTGCCCATGTTTATCTCTTCCTCAACCTATTTAATAGAACTTCCGAGCTCTGTTAATGGGTTGGACTCCTCTTCTTCGGTTCCCGTTTTCCTTCTTCCTCTTCTGTTGATTCTTCTATCGGATTCTTCTTCTGTTTTCTTATTCTACTTCTTCTATCTTCTGCTTCCTCTTTTCCTATCTTCTCGTTCTTCTTCTTTTTTTTCTCTTCTCCTTCTTCTGTTGTTTTCTTTTGTTTTGTTTCTATCTTCTTCTTCTGTTTGCAGGAACCGAAGGCAGGAACCGAAGCTTCCTTTTGGCTAAAGGAGGAGACCTCTTCTACAGTTAAAGCTTCATCTATAAAGTCTTCTCCCTATTGAGCATCCAAGCCAAGAAGGAGCAATCAGATTTTTCATCTCCTCTATTCTTTTATTCTTCTATTAGTTCATATATATTCATGCATATTACATCATTTTTCATTTAATCTTTATTCTCCATCATATTGAGAGCTCCTTAGTGCAACACTTGCACACCTCCCTATTTGCATATCATTCATCATATCTCCCATACCCTTTTGCATAGGGGTTTAAGGGCCAACACCCACAAGGTGTGTTCTTATACATGATTTTCATGTTCATCTTTATTATGAATTTGATGCTACACTCACCTTGATTCTAATTCTTATTTTTATTGGTTGTTGTCTTTGATCTTTGCAAGGGTAATCAAAAAAGGAAGAACTCTCTTCATCGGCCGGCCGATCTTGAAGAGAAAAAGAGTATTCACATCCCCCGCATCTTTTGAGGTATTTTTCGCGATCACCCTCCCTATTTGTTATTGATTATCTTTTGAGGCCTCGCGTCTCTGGCGATCACACAAACTCCCCTTGTGCACCTCGTGCATATTTTTCTCCACATCCTTGATTATTGCTTATTATTAATATTTTTCTTAAGTGGATTTTAATCCAAATCTACAAAGAGCAGAGAAAAGAATAGGAGAGTTCAAGAGAGAAAAAGAGAGAGCAGTAGAGAAACGCAGAAGAAGAAGAAGTAGACAGAAAGAGAGAGAGATCGAGAGTTTGAGAAGAGAAGAAGACAAGCTTCATCTGAAGATTAGTCCCCACTGGAATCAGGATCAAATCCTATCCGGTCAACTCCTTGAGAGCCATATCTGTGCTTTAGTGTTTACATCTTTCAGTCACTGTCATTTTCCGTTTCTTGTTTTCCTTTTTATAGTTATTTCAAGCTGTTTGTCAGCAGAGCAAGCTGTGTCGCTCAACTGTAGCAGAGGAGGATTCCTCTGGACGGGTTAAGCTGTAAGCCCCAGCGTTTGCAGAGGTGTGGTATCCTTTGGACGGCGAAGCTGTAACGCCCAGCAGTCAAGCTGTGTGTCAGCGGATGGCTAAGCTGTATTGCCCAGCGGAAGCAAGCTGTGATGCTCAGCGAATGTAGGCAAGCTGTGAAGCCCAGCGGTTAAGCTGTGTATCAACGGGAAGCCACACTCTGGTTGGAGTGTGGGGTGGACGTAGGTCTCCGGACTGAACCACCTAAAAAAATCCCTTGTCTACTGTGGTTTGATTGCCTTGTTCAATTCGATAGATGTATGCATAGGCACGATCTGTTTCTTTAGTCTAGTGGGAATTTGGTTTGCATATTGAACACTTGATTCAGGTTCGATTTTGCCAGATGAATGCTTAGGCACGATCATTCTATCTTTCCAATCTAGTGAGTGTTTAAATTGCATACTACACGTTTATTTTTGGTCTCATGTGAGCTGGGTGATTTTGGGTCTGTTCATCTGTTTTCTCTGCAGTGTTCAGAAATTCAGTTCTTCCGTTATCCTCTCGTCATTCGGAGAGACCACCCAGTTCAGTCTAGGCACTTGCTCACATTGCTTCCGCATCTTTGGCTTTCCACTGGTTTTTATTGGGCGTAATTTTTAATAGGGGATTCATTCAACCCCCCTTCTGAATCCGGGCCTAGCACCGCTTCTGCTTGTGCCAGAGCCTCCATAGGCTCCATCAATTGGTATCAGAGCTCACCATATAGGACCCTTCGGGATCCATCATTAGGTTCACTCAATCTTTCTGATCTCACACGGATGATCTATGCACTGAACAATTGAGCCTAATCCAAACACGAATAGCAGAGGTAGCAGTGTGTAGTAGAGTAGTGAATAAAAATCTATAAATTGACCTGTGAATGGAGATAGAGGAAATGGACGATCACAGAGGCATTCACAATGGACACAGAGATTTTTAGGTGGTTCGGGACCATGACGGGCTCCCTTCGTCCACCCTGCACCGAACCCGGTGAGGCTTCACTACACGCTACGAGACGTAGCAACACGGGGACGAGCCCCAACACCACACACGCTGCTTCCGCAGTAATACACACACGGGGCCTGACCTGATGTGAAACAAATGCCGAAGTCGATTCTGTCCGGTTCTGGAATCTGTGACCAGCAGCTGTTGAAGTGGCTGTGGATCGCACTCTGGAATTTTGCCGGAGGCGCGGTTGGTGCCGTTGGCTTCGTAACAGGGTAGGGATACAGCACAATTTTTCTGAATTTTGGTTCCGCCCGAACCTGGTCGCCACGGACGACTGAGCGGGGACCCCGTTCTGGTTCTGTGCAGGGGCAGCTTCTGAACAGCGGCTTGACAGGGACACCACGAGCAACCCCGAACTCCGTTTGGTGCGCGGCAGGTGGCGTTGGAATCGTGGGGACGACTACTTTCCAGCGGTACTGGTCTCGCCTCAGTCGGATGTCGGTGTGGACGTGCAGGTCCCGTTGAGTGGGGACTGGTCGGAGGAGACAGACAGGAGGCAGAATGGGGTCGTCGGGGTATAAAATTTGTAACTCTGGCCACCGACCTCTGATTGCGGTTCCGTCTTCTGATCCCGGTAGCTGACTTGAGGATGGAGAACTTTGATGAAGATCCTGGAGCCTGAATCCTTCAAGAAGAGGTCGTGGTTGCTGCCCCAAACCGCTTCAGGTCGCTGTCAGGCCTTCTCTGCGCAGTCGGGGAAGAAAGTCCCTTGTGGGCGGCCACGAACTCGGATCGACACGATTCCAACTCGCTTGCGAAGAGGACTTGTGGACGATCAACTTTGCTGAAGACCTTGGATGCAGACTCCACCTGGAACGAGCTGGAAGTTACTCTGCAAATTGGGCCAGAAACTGCCTGCGGGTTTGGGATGGGCTTGTGGAGTGGGGGCTAAGTTTAGTGGTGGTGTTTGTGGGTGTAAGCTATGGGGATAGTGGGTGGACGTGGTTGGGGTTGCAGGGGGTTGTCTTGAGGCTGTGGAAAGGGGTGCAATGCGTGTATGACGGGAACGGAGGTAGCGTGGGCGTATGAGGTAATAGCATGGCCGGGAGGAAGAAGCTTAGAGGGTGGGGCAAGGAAGGTAGACTGCCGCAGCAGTGAAAGATTGGGTTAGAAGACAGGAGGAACTGGGGAACGGGAAGTTCGGCCAAGCTGTGGGGGTGAGCGGAAGATGCTGGTGGCTGGAGGAGAAGGGAGGAATGAAGGGCATCAACACCCGTGGCAAGGAGGGAAGAACTGGGCATCTCACCCGTGGAGAGGGAAGGAAGAACAGGCACTCACGGCCATGGGAATTAAAAGAGGGGGGGGGGAAGAAGATAAAGGAGGGGAAGGCCCCTCCTACGTGGGCATCACATGGGGGTTCCAAAAATAAGATTTCATTCACTGTTTTTCAAATGAAAGATACATGACTCTTTTATAGACTCTCAAAGAAGACCAAAAGACACTATCCTAAACACTTAATGTCTACTTATTATAGTTCTCTTGGGGAGACCAAAAGACACTATCCTAAACACTTAATGTCTACTCATTATAGTTCTCTTGGGGAGACTAAAAGACACTCTATTGGAAGACTTAAAGACAAAAATATGAAAGGACTATTACATAATTGCTACGGACATAACCCATAAGGCCCATAAAGAGGCCCAATTATCATGAGACAAATAGATTGGCCATTTGATTGTGTTGATGAAGTTGATTGCCGATCCCCGTCAAATTTTTAAATTTTGAATCTTGAACCGAGGATTCCATCATACTCCTCCGCTTGGAGGAGGTTCGACCTCGAACCTCAAAGCTCAGGATCTCGGTCCGATGGGACGGCCCGATTCCCTAAGCTCTGATACCACTTGATGTGAAACAAATGCCGAAGTCGATTCTGTCCGGTTCTGGAATCTGTGACCAGCAGCTGTTGAAGTGGCTGTGGATCGCACTCTGGAATTTTGCCGGAGGCGCGGTTGGTGCCGTTGGCTTCATAACAGGGTAGGGATACAGCACAATTTTTATGAATTTTGGTTCCGCCCGAACCTGGTCGCCACGGACGACTGAGCGGGGACCCCGTTCTGGTTCTGTGCAGGGGCAGCTTCTGAACAGCGGCTTGACAGGGACACCACGAGCAACCCCGAACTCCGTTTGGTGCGCGGCAGGTGGCGTTGGAATCGTGGGGACGACTACTTTCCAGCGGCACTGGTCTCGCCTCAGTCGGATGTCGGTGTGGACGTGCAGGTCCCGTTGAGTGGGGACTGGTCGGAGGAGACAGACAGGAGGCAGAATGGGGTCGTCGGGGTATAAAATTTGTAACTCTGGCCACCGACCTCTGATTGCGGTTCCGTCTTCTGATCCTGGTAGCTGACTTGAGGATGGAGAACTTTGATGAAGATCCTGGAGCCTGAATCCTTCAAGAAGAGGTCGTGGTTGCTGCCCCAAACCGCTTCAGGTCGCTGTCAGGCCTTCTCTGCGCAGTCGGGGAAGAAAGTCCCTTGTGGGCGGCCACGAACTCGGATCGACACGATTCCAACTCGCTTGCGAAGAGGACTTGTGGACGATCAACTTTGCTGAAGACCTTGGATGCAGACTCCACCTGGAACGAGCTGGAAGTTACTCTGCAAATTGGGCCAGAAACTGCCTGCGGGTTTGGGATGGGCTTGTGGAGTGGGGGCTAAGTTTAGTGGTGGTGTTTGTGGGTGTAAGCTATGGGGATAGTGGGTGGACGTGGTTGGGGTTGCAGGGGGTTGTCTTGAGGCTGTGGAAAGGGGTGCAGTGCGTGTATGACGGGAACGGAGGTAGCGTGGGCGTATGAGGTAATAGCATGGCCGGGAGGAAGAAGCTTAGAGGGTGGGGCAAGGAAGGTAGACTGCCGCAGCAGTGAAAGATTGGGTTAGAAGACAGGAGGAACTGGGGAACGGGAAGTTCGGCCAAGCTGTGGGGGTGAGCGGAAGATGCTGGTGGCTGGAGGAGAAGGGAGGAATGAAGGGCATCAACACCCGTGGCAAGGAGGGAAGAACTGGGCATCTCACCCGTGGAGAGGGAAGGAAGAACAGGCACTCACGGCCATGGGAATTAAAAGAGGGGGGGGGGAAGAAGATAAAGGAGGGGAAGGCCCCTCCTACGTGGGCATCACATGGGGGTTCCAAAAATAAGATTTCATTCACTGTTTTTCAAATGAAAGATACATGACTCTTTTATAGACTCTCAAAGAAGACCAAAAGACACTATCCTAAACACTTAATGTCTACTTATTATAGTTCTCTTGGGGAGACCAAAAGACACTATCCTAAACACTTAATGTCTACTCATTATAGTTCTCTTGGGGAGACTAAAAGACACTCTATTGGAAGACTTAAAGACAAAAATATGAAAGGACTATTACATAATTGCTACGGACATAACCCATAAGGCCCATAAAGAGGCCCAATTATCATGAGACAAATAGATTGGCCATTTGATTGTGTTGATGAAGTTGATTGCCGATCCCCGTCAAATTTTTAAATTTTGAATCTTGAACCGAGGATTCCATCATGACCCCAAGAAGCTGCCTCCGCAGCACTCACACACACACAGTCGGGGAATATACCCCGGACACTAAACCACATGGAGACGCAGCTCCATCTATACTCACAAACTCGGGGAACCTTGCCCCGCAATAGATCCACACACTCGGAGACCCAGCTCTGCCCACAAATGAAAGTACATCAAGTTCTATGAAAGGAAAAGATATACAATAAACGCCCACATCAGTATGTAGATGAGGATAGACTATGAAGCACTCATAGAAATAAACATAGAGAGGATGTAGAAATATCTTCTTGAATGCTTGATGACCTGTAGACAAATCTTCCTTGAAGTTCTTGCTGGTGGGAGGTCGATCTTGAACTATACGATGCCGAAGAAGCTCCTCCTTGGAGATTCGGCCATGATGCAGCTTGTATGCTTGACGATGGATGAAGCTTTGACCATCCTCAACCTAGATCACCCCTACAAGAGAAAGCCAAAAGATAAACACTCAAAAACATCTCCTCTCCGCCTTGTGGCCGCAGCCCTTCCTTCTCCCTGCAGAAGATAGAACACGTTAGCCCCTCTGGATAATTTTCGTCGATTGAACATTGCGGCTACATATACCAAAGGAATGAATATGCAAATAGACAACAAAGCCCTAATAAAAACCCTCCACAACCACACCTAAACATGTGGTGAACCCTAGGGTTAATAGGGTAAAAGCCTAAGCCAATCGGATCTCAACCCATCAGGTTCGCAACCAAAATGGCAAACCCGTTCCGGACGAACCAGAGAAAGTGTCGACTCTTAGAGTCGACACTTTTCTCAAAGTGTTCTGCCCCGAGGTAAAAATCAAGACCCAGTAAAAAAGTGTCAACTCACTGAGTCGACTCTTTTTGCAACCCATGCAAAAAGTGTCGACTCTTTTTACAGACAGTTCTGTCTGCTCTAAAAGCAGACCCCAGGCACCATGGAGTCGACTCTTGCAGAGTAAAAATAGAAAACAACTCAATGCATTGAAATAAAGCCAAAAAACATTTTACATGAATCAAATCTAATCTTGGCACATGGAAATACATATAAACATAAACCTATACCAGGGATCCAAGGGGTTGTAAACAAGAGTGAAGCTTACCATGGACTCTAAAGAATTGTTGGTAAAGTGGAACCTATTCATTCTAGAAATTCAGATTTATATCAGTCTTAAAGACAACCAACTGAACGCTCAAATACATTGGCATAGCTTGATTAACCTACATATCCTCATAAGTTAACATATCAATTAATGATTCAAGCAAGCCAACTATGAATGCCAAGTTCAGACTTTAATCTTAATCCAATGCAGCAAGAGTATAACTTCATACATGAAGGAGCTATTTCCTGTACAAATCAAACCATACATAGATTCAGTCCATGTCAAACTGAACCTTCACAACCCTCACATTTCAAATAGACTTAAACAGTCCAATTCTGAATTGAATACAACAGAACCATTTGTGATAGCAAGTTCAGTCCAAAAATAGTTAAGGGCATTCCAGAGCAATCTGAAAAACCTTCAACCTGCATATTCATATACTGAAGTGCAGCCAAATATAAGAGTGATTGACTCACTCTCAATCCATTTGAAGAACCCAATGTCAAAACACTTCTCAAGCCATGTTTTTCTCTTTAATTAAGACACTGCATATTTGCCTCTCAAAAATACAGCTATGAGCACAATAGAATCACAATTATCAAATTCAGATCATTCTAGAGTTCTCATTTCAAATGTGATTCCGGTGATCTAGCTTTAACACAAATACATCAAGCCTCCCATGTCTACAAGTTCAGTTGAGAACAATCTAAACTCATATTGGCATCATATATGAATTAAGCATGCAAACCAAGACAAAACATCCATGAGTGTATAAGCTTATCCGTTCAATGATTCCAGATTCAGTTAAAAACAAAGCAGCTTAACCAGTACAAGACCAGCCAAATAAGGATCATTAGACCTCATGTCAAAGGCACTTAGACATGAATTACCTTGACTTAAACCCATCATTTAAACCAACATGGAAACCAGTTTCACATATAAAATTAATTAGATTTCTACATGAAGGAACCAAGACTTGTTACCATCTGAACAATCTAAAACAAGGAACAAGGCTCAAAAGAGCCAGGGGTCGACCCATGGGGTCGACCCTTGCAGTGAAAAATAAAAAATCTGCCTAAAGGCAGTCCGGTTCAACCCAAGGACATCCAATGCCATTTAATCAAGATAAAAGGTCTTATGACCTTCTATGAAAACATGATTTCATCAATGAAAAACATCATGTATGGAGTGCATCAAGAGACCAAGGTCAATGCATATAATGGAAGCACTATAGAAAGGATAGTGCATATGACCCAAGGTCTAAGCATATGAAGCAAACATCAAATCCATAGAATAGAATTGCACCTATAAATGATATGCATGCCAAACCTGGAAAGCAAGATATCAACATGTGAGCATCAAGACGTTTTCCACAAAACACGCACACATGATCTTTACTTCAGCACAAACGCAAACCACACAATATATTGTAATCATCAAAACCATTAGCAAAGACCAAGAGGGAGTGCCACGAACCCAACAATCTCCCCCTTCTTGATGATGACAATATATTGTGGCCATCCAAAACTCTCTCCCGCTTTGACATTATCAAAAAGTGGGGGGCAGGGTGAACAAGTATGAAAATTCAAAAAGAAGTAGACGGATATGTAAAGCCAATGGAGCACGGACCCAGCAATGACCTACCATAAGGAAGGAAAATCCAAATCCTCAGTTTTTGAACTATATGCAGTGTATGATCGAACTATTCACTAGAGTATGACTCAACTAAACTATATGCAAATGTTGTGCTGAACAGCACATTATTCTCCCCCTATTGTCATGAACAAAAACCGACTGATAATGGGATTATTTAAGTTGATATATACAAGTATGATCAAAAGATGCATCAATATGAACTGATGTATTGCATGAACAGAAATGATCAAGTAATCAAGCACTCAAGTATGCAAAATAAAATATATACTCAAGCAAGTCCCTTCGGGACTGGTGTAAGAATTATGCAATCAATTTTGAACATGATGTGCATGAACAATACTAGGAATGTCATGCTTACAAAAAGATGGTACTACATAAACCATGAAAGTTGACAGATTCATAGAGTACATTCACACAATCAAACCCAAAGTGTATATGTGAAAATTGAGCAATGAATTCCAAAGCAATATGGATCATCAGATTTTCCAACTAACACTAAAAAGAACTTATCATCCATACACATTCATACACAATGCTCAAATATTGGTAGCTACGTATGACCCCAATTTTTTTTTAATTACTATAAATGGTGTGACTAACCTTTTGACACGAGTTGTATCCTTTGTCTCAGGGACACTTCCCGGTTACTCAGTTTCATCACTTATCTTAACTGTGGATTTTGTCACTTTTCGGCGCGAGTTGTATCCTTTGTCTCAGGGACACTTCCCAGCTACTCGGTGGCGGATCACACTTATTTTTTATGTGGATTGTTTCTCCTGTCGACATGAGTTTCCTCATTTATTTCAGGGGGGATTCCTGGTTACTCGGATTCACGTTCCACTAATACAACTTTTTGATGGGGCAAACGAGATATGTGATTTCCATGTAGAGATTCAAGAGTCCTATAAAGTGTTGAGAGGAATAACTGAAATCCTTATTAAATTGAATCATTTATCTCAAAAAGGTGCAAAGTGTGTGGGTGGTTGTATTGAATGTAAGACATGAATTAGTCTAATCATAGTTATGTCTCCCCCTAAGTGTATGCACAGTTATGAAAAAAAAATCTCCCCCTTAATATATGCCATGTAACAAACATGTCTAAATCAACGCACTTTCATTTAGTATGGTAAAAGGTCTTAGAAAGATATCAAGAAGTGGTTGTATCAAATATATACAAGCAATTAGGCAAGGACCTTTCAAAATTTTCAAACAAGGTGATTTTCGGTACGTGGCAGAGAACGTAGGTCCGAAGATCACCATCGCGCATAGTGGAAGTATCTAGTTGGACATAATCCAACCTTCTCTGACCACCATTTGATATATCGGATAATCATGGCATTCATGCACACAAGTATGGAAAGTATATGCAAATATATGTAGGTAAATAAGAAGATTGAAAATTATTCATATTTACAAGTATGCAAGGATATGCATGATATGAGCATGAAAGTAAGTATGGAACCTGTGTATGCATAAGTCAAGTATATATGCACATGTGAACTGTTATTTACAAAAAGTGATTAAAAGTGTAAAAAACTTTATGTGCAATCTAAAGCATTCAAAAATTGAATCGTTATTCGCAGAAAATGAGCAAAAGTGTGAAAGACATTAAGCACAGACATAGACATTCAAAAATAAAGCCATTTTTCTTCATGACTACCAAAGTCAATAGATTATAATATGAATTCAGATGAATGTCAGATTTGATTTTATTTACAAAATATGCTACCTAATAAGCATGGACAGTCAACATAACAGTAGATTTGGAATTAGAAGCACACTATTTTTCTTAAAACTCAAACTCTCACCTGAGTTGAATTATCCAAAAGGAACCAGTACCAAATTCATTTCCAGTAAAGCTCATCATTTCTCTTTCCTTGAAGGATCTTCATTTATCAACAGATTCTTCCTCCTTAAGGCACCCCTACAAAATAGATTCTCATTTTAGAGATTTGGGTACCCAAGCCATCATGGGTCCCGAGGGGTTAGTTCTGATACGCACAGCGGAAAGTGAGATAGAAGGGGGGGGATGAATAGATAACTCCCAAATTCGATAAACTCAGAAACAATTACTCAACCCCTCAAAATGCAGTGAAGAAAGCGTCGGAGATAGGCAATAGAGATGCCTAGACTATGGATCGAGATCGAGAAAGAAACTCACGATGAAGCAATAAATCAAGTAGATGGAGAGCAAGCACAAAGTAGACAGGCAAACACACAAGAGAGACAAAGAATTTTTAGGTGGTTCGATTGCTACCCGCAATCTACATCCATCCCTCACTCAGAAGAGTAAGGTTTCCTTGCAATGATCAATCGCACATAGCAGACTCAGTCTGCAACAACCGCTGCCAAACAGCTTGCCCTGAGGAACACCCTCCTCAGCCTTCTGATCAACCAGAAGAAGCACTGGAGAACAAATCTCTCTTCCTGTGCACGCAGCAAAGGGAACCCTGTGAAATTGCTCCCAAGCAACTCACAAAACTAGAGGATCAAACCTCTCTTCCTCCAAGAACATTGGAGGGAAACCGGAGAAATTCTCCCTTCCTCCGAACAAGCTTGGAGGGTAACAAGATGGAATGGGAAACAAAGAAACTCGAAAATAAAAGACCGATGGAAAACAACTATCTCTAATTCAAAACAATGTAGCTTCCGTAGAAGCAGATCTTCAGATTCATAGACAGCTTTCTCTCAGAATTATGTCTCTGCTCTAGATGGAGTGGTTTGTCTCTGGTTTTTCTCTCTTGATCCACAGCACTGCTCTCACGCTTCTCTCAGAATTTTCTCTCTGCTCTGGATGGAGTGGTTTGTCTCTGGTTTTCTCTCTTGATCCACAGCACTACTCTCACGCTTCTCTCAGAATTTTCACTTCTCCATCCACGCTTTTTTTGAACCCTTTTCCTCAGCATATTTATATATGTATGTTCCAGAAACTTAGGCATGTGGATACCACGTTTCCCGCCTGAAAGGTTGGGGCACATGTAGGAATATTCTGGGCCTCTTTCTTCCTCGGATCACGTGCCATTTACCTGGTGAATGCACAGACAAACTGTCAAAAAAGGAATAAACATTTTGTCACACACTTAGCACAAGTCTTACCGACGTAGCGAGTAAGTAAGCATAAACTGCACTGAGTAGGAGTTTCCAAGTCAGCCATTGCATTGACTTACTACAAGGTGAACAAGAGGTTGCACCGAGTTGAAGTGAGCAAAAGCGAGAGATGCACTGACTTGAGAAAACACATGACGTCATAAGCACGGACCATAGAGTCCAATCGTGCAACAGATATGCACCGATAAGAAACCACAGAACACAAAGATGCACTGACTTTATTTTTGCCAGAATGGAAAGTTTGCACCGAGTCTGATAGTCCTGAAACAAGAACAGCACAGACCTCGTTGCTCTAGGGATTTGTAAAGACTTGGTGTGCATGGAGCAAAATGTGCACAGACAGCTACAGTGAGTTGTATAGACTTGGCTATGCACCGATCATGTTTTTATCTTAAGGAAGGTATGCATCGAGTTGTGTACCTATACCTACGTCTAACCAAAAGTTGCACCGACTAGGTGCAGATCAAACCTTGCACCGAGTATGTTAATGCAATAAAAAGATGCACTAACTTCATGTTATTCAGAAAGAGAAAGACTACACGAGATGGGATATGCAGTCTAAGCAAAAGCTGCACCGAGATGGCAGAGAGAAATGGCCAGAACAAAGAGAGATGCAAGACAAAGCTTGCACTGAGTTGGATTTCCACTTAGATAAAGACGAGCAGACTAAACAATGCATTCTAGTCAAGAATTGCACCGACCCAAAAATTGCACCGACCTCAAGAGGTCAGATGCAGAGACAAGATATGCACGGACCTTGGTGCACACGACCTAGTAAAATGCACTAAGACAAAATATGAACGACAGATCCTATGCATGAACAAGGACTTGCACCGAGGCAAGCACTTAATGAATGAGACAATGCATGCACTGACTTAATATGCTTTAAACAAAAAGATGAAAGACAAATAATGCATGGACCTAAATCATGCAACAAGCACAGACCTCCTTCATGCTTAGAAACAAAGAAATGCACCATGGCAAAATATGCATGGACTTTATTGCAGTAATGTGATAAAATAAATTGATTTATAGTGTGAGACATTATCAAAACCGTAGGGATGCAACAATCTCCCCCTTTTTGATGATGGCAACACTATGAATCAAGCAATGTCAGGGGATTAAAAGGAGATCAAAAACAATCAAGAGCAAACCAAGATGTGCAAATAGACAAGCCGGAAGGCCTCTCCCATAACCACCATCTTCTGAACCTCTTCTCTCTCCAAATCCAATCCCCTACAACTCGGTCTTAGATGCCTCAGATGCCCTGAACCTCTCAGATGATCTCTCTCCCCCTTTGACATCATCAAAAGGAAATGAAAGATATATATCAATTGCTGGAGACATGAGGAAGAAGTACAGTGGCTTCCTTGTGTAGAAAGACTCATGAGCATATCTTAAGAGAATAAGTGAGGCGCTAAACTCAAGAGAAGAGACTTTAACTTTGGTAAGAAATAGAGAATTAGAATGAGAGGGAAGTTTATCCACATGCAGGGTATATAATGTAGAGCAGGGATGAACAAGTATGACAAGACATAGCTAAACAAACAACTATACTAAGTAGACGACAAGAGACAAAATCAGAGAAGGTGTGCTCAAGGTATTGAGGACAAGCATTCCATTAATTTGCACAATTATAAGGATATTATAGAGATTTTCAAGAAGACCAGTAAGTAAGTTGGTAAATCACATCTTTGACATTAGGGAGACACCTTGATCAGAGGCTGGAATCCCCAGTTACTCAATGTGAGAACCTTATTACCTCTCCTTTTTAGAGAACAGAGTTAGTAACTGTGGCTTTTTATGTGAGGAAACACCTTGATCAGAGGCCAGAGTCCCCAGTTACTCACCACCGTGTCACCATTGCTCTGTGAAGGTCAGAAACATTAAGTTTATTTTGTAGAATTTTTTTTGAATTTGACACCTCATGACATAGGAAAGGCTTCATTTCATTGATGAAGCTCCCAGTTTCTCAGTGATCAAACCATAGACCTTGTTCATTTAGTTGATCCCTTATATTGTGGAGATGGAGTGTTTGAAGACAATACCAGAAGAACTATTTCTTTGAAATGAATCTTGAAATCTAGATTTCAAGTTGTTCTGAACAGATATCAAGACATACAAGTTTTAACCTGAACCAGAATCATGAACAATGTAGGAAGATATACTTCGGACACTTAATCCAAGTCTCTGATAATCTACTAGAGAAAAGATTCTAGCTGGACTTTAGTTACACAAACTTATAGACTTAAGAGATGAATGAGATTCTACTATCTGAGAGAGAACCGTACTCGTTCAATCATGAGAACCAACAATGACACACATCTGGTCAAACTTTTGAATCAGTCAACCTTCACTAACTCCCCAACTCCCCCTCAATCGATGCACAGTGGGAAACTAATCAGCAAAAACTCAGAACTCCCCCTCACGGTTAGGACAGGCTTCTCACACAATCTCTTGCCAAAAAAAACATTTCAATATCAGAAGATTAGAAATTAAGATAATTTAAATAAGACTAATTCTCTCCTTAATGTGGTGAATTTGTCGTTGTCTAGAGGCTTTGTGAAAATATCAGCAATTTGATTAGCAGTGCCTACATGAATCAGTTCAAAGGTGTTCTTAGAAACCTCATCTCTTATGAAATGATGTCTTATTTCTATGTGTTTGGTGCAGGAATGCAAGACAGGATTCTTGGCTAGATTGATGGCACTAGTATTATCATAGTAAATGGGTGTACACCCCAGGTCTACTTGACAGTCCTGAAGCTGGTGTTTAATCCAAATGACTTGTGTACCACAACTACATGCAGCCACGTACTCAGCCTCTGCAGTGGAGAGGGCCACAGAATGTTGTTTCTTGGAACCCCAAGATACTAAACACCCACCTAGAAATTCACAATGACCACTAGTGCTTTTTCTATCTAGTTTACACCCTGCATAATCTACATCTGTGTATGCAATTAAATCTAGTGTGTGTGATGCAGAAAACCATAAACCAAGGGTGTGTGTAGCAGACAGATATCTTAAAATTCTTTTTACTGCAGCTAGATGCAATTCAGTGGGTCTAGATTGATACCTTGCACACATTCCTACACTGAACTGTATATCGGGTCTTGAAGCTATCAAATAGAGTAGAGATCCAATCATACCTCGGTAGAGCTTGGCGTCTACCTCTTTACCTGTCTCATCTGCATCCAATGAGGTACTGGTACCCATTGGTGTAGTAATGTGCTTCAAGTTGTTCATGCCAAAGCTCTTGAGAATGTCCAATGTGTACTTGGTCTGGTTGATGAAGCATCCTTCCTCCAACTGTTGTATCTGCAGGCCGAGAAAATACTTCAGTTCGCCTACCAAACTCATTTCAAATTCTGCTGACATCAATTTTGAAAATTCATTACATAGATCAGTGCTTGTTGAGCCGAAAATAATGTCATCTACGTATACCTGGACTATGATGAGATCTTCTTTAAAACCTTTTGTAAAAATAGTTTGATCTACCTTACCTCTTTGGTATCCCTTGCTGATCAAAAATTCCGTTACTCTCTCATACCAGGCTCGAGGGACCTGCTTTAAACCATACAGGGCTTTATTCAATCTGAAAACTTGGTCAGGTTTAGTGGAGAATAGAAAACCGGGGGGCTGTTCAACAAAAACTTCATCCTTGATAATTCCATTTAAGAACGCACTCTTCACATCCATTTGTTGGAGTTTTATATTTTTGGAGCATGCAAATGCTAACAATATTCTTATAACTTACATCCTAGCAACAGGTGCATAGGACTCATCGAAGTCAACTCCAAATTCCTGACAGTAGCCCTTGGCTACTAGTCTGACTTTATTTCTAGAAATAATTCCATCTTCATTCATTTTATTCTTGAACACCCATTTGGTTCCTATCACATTAGTGTTCTCAGGTCTTGGAACAAGTTCCCAGACATTATTTCTATCAAATTGACCTAACTCTTCAGACATGGCATTGACCCAAGATGCATCGTTTAAGGCTTCATCTACTGATTTTGGTTCAATTTGAGAAACTAAAGCAATTAAATCTTGATTTTGAACACTTTTAAAATGAGACCTGGTCCTAGGGGGATCCCTTAAATCTCCTATGATATTATTCTCAGGGTGGTCTTTCAAGAATCTAACATTGGTTGAGGACTCACCTGGTTCGGTTGAGCTTACTTGATTTTGATCGGTTTGTCCTTCGGGTTGTTCATTTTCATCCTTCAATTTCTCCTCAAGGAATTCTCCATCATGCTTTGAAGACCTGTCAGCATCATCAAGGTTGTTAGCATCTGTTGATTCACCAATTATCACATGAGGGGTTTCCTCTACAGTTTGGTCTGTTACATTGAAAACCCTATAAGCCCTAGTTGTTTCAGAGTATCCCAGAAAGATTCCTAGAGTACTTCTAGCATCAAATTTATCTAAGTCCCTTTTATTATTGTAATGGATGAAACATTTTGAATCAAAAATTCTGAAATATGAGACATTGGCTTTTTACCTTTAAGGAGTTCATAGGGAGTTCTCTTATGGACAGGTCTTACCATTGCTCGGTTAATTGTGTAGTAGGCTGTGTTGGCTGCCTCTGCCCAAAACCTCATGGGAAGCTGACTTTCGACCAGCATAGTTCTGGCCATTTCGATGATTGTCTGATTTCTTCTCTCAATAATTCCGTTTTGTTCTGGAGTCTTGGGAGAAGAAAATTTGTGAGTCAGTCCCTCTTTGTTGTAGAAGTCAGAAAATAAAGAGTTCTCAAACTCACCTCCATGGTCAGTTTGAATTATTGAAATATAGTGAGAGCCTCCTTGTTTGATTTTATTGAAGAAATGTTCAAACTTCTAAAATGCATCATTTTTATTTTCTAAGAAAAATAGCCATGAAAACCTAGTGAAATCATCTACAATGACGAACCCAAACCTTTTCCCATTCAAGCTCAGAGTTCTGGTTGGACCAAAAAGGTCCATATGCAAGAGTTCCATTGGTTTGGTTGATAAAGGCTCAGATCTGAGCTTAAATGACTTGCGAGTTTGCTTGCCTAGAGCACAGGCATCACAAATTTTTGAGATTGAATTAAACTTGATTTTAGGCATGCCTCTAACTAAATCATACTTGATCAATTTATTCAAGGTAGAAAAACTAGCATGGCCTAAACGTCTATGCCAATCAAAAGCGTTATTTTCAGAATTAGCAGACAAGCAGAGATTAGATTCAGACTCAACATTTAAGTCTACCATGTTGACATTATTGGTCCTGTTGGCTACAAATTTAACAAGATCAGAATTTATTTCGAAGATTTTGCATGAGTTATTATCAAACACAACCCTGTGACCCTTGTCACATAATTGACTGATACTAATGAGATTGTGTTGAAGACCTTCCACAAGTAAAACTTTCTCAATTGAGTTAGTGGAGGACTTACTAACTGTCCCAACCCCAATGATCTTACATCTGTTGTTTCCTCCGAATTTGACCAGACCCCCTACCTTCATTTCTAGCTTGCTAAACTTGGATCAGTCTCCTGTCATGTGCCTGGAGCAGCCATTGTCAAGGTACCATTTGTTGTTCTCAGCTGCTAGGCAAACCTACACAAAATAAATCAAGCAAGGTGGTTTGGAACCCAAGATAAGTTGGGTCCAATTACATCATTTAAATCTTTAAGCAAGTGTTTGGTAATCCAAAATTATTTCAGTTTATTTTTCTCTTGCATCTTATTTTCAGGTTTATTGAAATTGTGACCAGAGTTATGTCCAGCTGGTTTGGAGAAATGGAATCTATTCCAGTTATTAGACCTTTCATCCCTGGGGTATCTTCTGTACGCATGTTGATTACCAAATTTTTGAGGGTGTATGTTATTTCCCCAGTAATTTCTGTTCGGGCCCATTCTTTCATAGTAAGTCCAGCTTCTATTCTGATACATTTGCAAGTTCCAGCTACCATTTTTGTTCTATTGAATGGGCTTAGTGAGGTTCTTCCCTGTTTTAAGATGTTGTTCAGCATGGTTTGTTGCTTTCTCCCTTGGATGCTGGATATTTTGATGACTGTTTGAGCTGGATGGTGTGTCCAGCTTTTCTTTTCCCTTCTCTGGGTAGAAGGTAGTGGTCTTGAACCCAAAGGGTCTCTTATTTATCGGGTCATAGCCTAAACCTTCTTTATTGAAATTTACCCTTATTCCTAGTATAGAGTCTAGATTTGTTTTCCCTTGAACAATTTTTTCTAAGATTTTTTGTTTGTCTTCCAGCTCTCTTTGCATGGACTCACAATTTTTTAGAAGTTCAGTGTTCACTTTCTTAACAGCTTCATACTTCTCAGTGATCACACTGTTTCCATTCAGACTTTCTTCAAATTTTATCTTGAGTTCGTTGAGCTGTGTGTGAACTTCCTGGTTCTCTGATTTGTGCTTTTCATTTTCCTTCTTCAGAGAAATCATTTCTTCTAATTGTTCCTTTAATTTCTGATTTTCCTTACTGATTTGAGTTTGTTCTTCAGTATTAGCATTGACTTTTCTTTTCAGAACCCTATGCTCTTTACTCAGTGAGTTGAACTTATCTAACAGTTCAGCATAGGCATCTTCCCAATCATCAATAGAAAAATTCTCGAAAATGTTTGTTACCTCCTCATCGCTATTTGCCATCAGGTAAATTCCTTCTTCATCCTCCTCTGAGGAGTTGGCTTCTAGATCTTCTTCCTCATCACTCCACGTGCAGACCATTGCTTGTGGTTTCTTCTTCTGCACCTTGGAGCTCTTCTTTTGAAAGCCAGGACCCTTCTTCTGAAGATCAGGGCAATCCCCCTTCATATGTCCAGGTTTCCTGCAATGAAAACAAGTGATTTTCTTGGCATTCCTATTCTTATCATTGCTGGAATCAAAGTTCTTGCCAGAGGGATATGACCTCTTTCTTCTAAAGGTCTTTCCCTTAGTCCTCAAGAATTTTCTGAATTGACGAGTGATCATGGCTTGCTCCTCCTGGTCGAGGTCTGACAACCCGTCAGACTCGCAACTACTACTCCCGCTGCTGCTACTGCCTTTGCTGCGGGACACCTTGAGGGTAATATTCTTGCCCTTCTTGTCGCTTCCTTCACCATTCCTCTTGAAATTCATCTCATACGTCATTAGGGATCCTATAAGTTTGGAGACTGTCATTCTCGACAGATCCCTAGACTCCTCTATCACAATGGCCTTAGTGTGCCATGTAGGGGTTAGAGATCTAAGTATCTTCCTGACTATATCTCCCTCAGATATCTCTTTCCCAAACCCCTTAAGACTGTTCGTAATCAATGACAGTCTGGCATACATCTCAGTTATGGTCTCCTCTGATTTCATCTTAAACAGCTCATATTCAGAGGTGAGGAGATTTACCTTCGTTGCTTTCACTTGGGATGTACCTTCGTACATTAACTCCAACTCATCCCACATTTTCTTGGCCATTTTACATGCTAAGATGCGGGCGTATTCGTCTGGATGAACTGCACATTGGATGATGTTCAGGGCCGTCCAGTTGAGTGACGAAAGCTTGATTTGATCATCTGTCCACGCGTCTTCGTTCGGTGGCAGATCATATGGCCCTGTGGTGATCACCCTCCAAAGTTTGTGGCTCCGCGCTCTTATGAATACCTCCATCCTATTTTTCCAGAAAAGGTAATTGTTACCATCAAAGAACGGAGGGCGGCTGATAGATTGTCTCTCAGCCATGAAGCTCCGAGGAGCATTAAATCTGGGGTTACCTTGGCCATTGGACCACATAGTGAAAACCTGCTCTGATACCAATTGATACGCACAGCGGAAAGTGAGATAGAAGGGGGGATGAATAGATCACTCCCAAATTTGATAAACTAAGAAACAATTACTCAACCCCTCAAAATGCAGTGAAGAAAGTGTCGGAGATGGGCAATAGAGATGCTTAGACTATGGATTGAGATTGAGAAAGAAACTCACGATGAAGCAATAAATCAAGTAGATGGAGAGCAAGCACAAAGTAGACAGGCAAACCCACAAGAGAGACAAAGATTTTTTAGGTGGTTCGATTGCTACCCGCAATCTACGTCCACCCCTCACTCAGAAGAGTAAGGTTTCCTTGCAATGATCAATCACACACATCAGACTCAGTCTGCAACAACTGCTGCCAAACAGCTTGCCCTGAGGAAAACCCCCTTCAACCTTCTGATCAACCAGAAGAAGCACTGGAGAACAAATCTCTCTTCCTTTGCACGCAGCAAAGGGAACCCTGTGAAATTGCTCCCAAGCAACTCACAAAACTAGAGGATCAAACCTCTCTTCCTCCAAGAACAATGGAGGGAAACTGGAGAACTTCTCCCTTCCTCCGAACAAGCTTGGAGGGTAACAAGATGGAATGGGAAACAAAGGAAACTCAAAAATAAAAGACGGATGGAAAACAACTATCTCTAATTCAAAACAATGTAGCTTCCGTAGAAGCAGATCTTCAGATTCACAGACAGCTTTCTCTCAGAATTTTCTCTCTACTCTGGATGGAGTGGTTTGTCTCTGATTTTTCTCTCTTGATCCACAGCACTGCTCTCACGCTTCTCTCAAGATTTTCTCTCTGCTCTGGATGGAGTGGTTTGTCTCTGGTTTTCTCTCTTGATCCATAGCACTGCTCTCACGCTTCTCTCAGAATTTTCACTTCTCCATCCACGCTTTTTTTGAACCCTTTTCCTCAGCATATTTATATATGTATGTTCCAAAAACTTAGGCGTGTGGACACCATGTTTCCCGCCTGAAAGGTTGGGGCACGTGTAGGAATATTATAGGCCTCTATCTTCCTCGGATCATGTGCCATTTACCTGGTGAATGCATAGACAAACTGTCAAAAAAGGAATAAACATTTTGTCACACACTTAGCACAAGTCTTACCGATGTAGCGAGTAAGTAAGCATAAATTGCATTGAGTAGGAGTTTCCAAGTCAGCCATTGCACTGACTTACTACGAGGTGAACAAGAGGTTGCACCGAGTTGAAGTGAGCAAAAGCGAGAGATGCACTGACTTGAGAAAATGCATGACGTCATAAGCACGGACCATAGAGTCCAATCGTGCAACAGATATGCACCGATAAGAAACCACAGAACACAAAGATGCACTGACTTTATTTTTGCCAGAATGGAAAGTTTGCATCGAGTCTGATAGTCCTGAAGCAAGAACAACACCGACCTCGTTGCTATAGGGATTTGTATAGACTTGGTATGCATGGAGCAAAACGTGCACAGACAGCTACAGTGAATTGTATAGACTTGGCTATGCATCGATCATGTTTTTATCTTAAGCAAGGTATGCACCGAGTTATGTACCTATACATATGTCTAACCGAAAGTTGCACCGACTAGGTGCAGATCAAACCTTGCACCGAGTATGTTAATGCAATAAAAAGATGCACCGACTTCATGTTATTCAAAAAGAGAAAGACTGCACGAGATGGGATATGCAGTCTAAGCAAAAGTTGCACCGGGATGGCAGAGAGAAATTGGCAGAACAAAGAGAGATGCAAGACAAAGCTTGCACCGAGTTGGATTTCCACTGAGATAGAGATGAGCAGACTAAACAATGCATTCTAGTCAAGAATTGCACCGACCCAAAAATTGCACCGACCTCAAGAGGTGAGATGCAGAGACATGATATGCACGGACCTTGGTGCACATGACCTAGTAAAATGCACTAAGACAAAATATGAACGACAGAACCTGTGCATGAACAAGGACTTGCACCGAGGCAAGCACTTAATGAATGAGACAATGCATGCACTGAGGTAATATGCTTTAAGCAAAAAGATGAAAGACAAATAATGCACGGACCTAAATCATGCAACAAGCACAGACCTCCTTCATGCTTAGAAACAAAGAAATGCACCGTGGCAAAATATGCACGGACTTTATTGCAAGAATGCGATAAAACAAATTGATTTATAGTTTGAGACATCATCAAAACCGTAGGGATGCAACAAGTTCTAACATGAGTGAGGGTATTCTTATATCTCCTAAAACACCAATCATCATCATTTCTCATTATAGAACAATCATCCATAGATTGACCATTCTGACCACAATAAAAGCAGTGAGAAGATTTTCTCTTCAAAAATCAATTGTCATCATTTGTCATTACATAACAATCATTCATTACATGTCCGAAACTACCACAGTAATGACATGAAAATTTCTTTTTGATGAACCATTCATCATCATTTTTCTTTGTGAAATAATTTTCAAACACATGACCATGTAGCCCACAGTGGTAGCAATGAACATTGAAGTTTTTCTTCATAGGTTTTTCATGATTTTTAGATTCATCCACAATTTTCAATTTTGACTTCAATGTCTCATTATCATCAAATTTCATCTAAGAACAATCATAGATGTCATGACCAAATTTTTCGTAGTAATAACATGAAACATTCATTCTTTTTCTTGAAGCATGAACAAACTCAGCAGTGGGGGATTTTTCATGCACACAATGACAATCAATGATATTTTTCTATTTTAGATTTCCTTTATCACATAAAAGTACAGACTCATTCATACTCTTGATTTCATCTTCCAATGCCAAGATATGCATTTCAAGATCAGCAATCTCTTTTTCACATGAAGTGACTTTTTCATTCAATAAGACATTGATAGCTTTATGACTCTCGATTTCATGTAACAATACATGCACTCTCTCAGATTGATCAACAGACATGCATTTTCCCTTTTCAAGGGCAAGCAGTTTTTTAGACATAGCAGAATTTAAATGCTTCAATTCTTCATTCTCCTTAGCAAGTTTATCATTCATAACAAGTTCATTAAGCAAAATCTGATCACTATCAGTACAGCTCGACTTATCTCTAGGTTCCTTTTCAATGTTTTCAAGTTCTAAAATTTTAACAATTAAGGATTCATTTTCAGTTTTCAGAATTGAAATTGTTTCTCTATGATCATCAACCTCAAGCATGAAAGACTTTGACTGATTTTTCAAGCTCAGTGCATTTTTCACATGAAGAGTTATCAACACAAGAGTTTTCAATTTTCTTTTTCAATTTTCTGTTTTCAGATTTTAATGCTATCAAACAACTCATCATAAGTATTCATTAACTCATCGTAACTAAACTCATCTCCATCATCAGAATCGGAGTTTACCTTTTAGCTCTCCTCGCTTTGACGCTTGATCTCATTATTGGCCACGAGGCACTCACTTTTCCAGCTTTCTTCTTGGGCTTCACTTAGCCCATCCCAGATCTCTTTGGCTGACCTACAAGATAAAATAAAAGTAAATTGATTAGTGTCCACAGCAGTCTTAAGAGCATTCAAGACAAACAAATTATCAGAATTCTTTTTCTTACCCTCATCGGTCCACTTTGACTCATTTTTAGGAAGACTATGAGGACCATGAGTGATTAGATTCATAAGCTTCGGATTAGTATTAGTAATCCACACACATAATTTTCCAAGCCATAGAGCATAATCAAAACCATCAAAGACGAGAATCAAATTCATACAAGCCATCATAAAGTGATCTTTTCTCCTAGACCGTGAGGTCCGCTAAAAAAATCAGAGACTGGGCTCTGATACCAATTGTTGGCCCAGACTAGATGGCGGACAAGAAGGGGGGTTGAATTGCCCCCCAGTAGAGATGGCAAATTTTAAAAACAATCTAAACTAATTATAGCGGAAACATAATTAACTACGTTAATTAGCTCAAATTAAACTGAGGTGAGATTTTGGTTCACTCAATCTTTCCGATCTCACACGGATGATCTATGCACTGAATGATTGAGCCTAATCCAAACACGAATAGCAGAGGTAGCAGTGTGTAGTAGAGCAGTGAATAAAAATCTATAAATTGACCTGTGAACAGAGATAGAGGAAATGGACGATCACACAGGCATTCACAATGGACACATAGATTTTTAGGTGGTTCGGGACCACGACAGGCTCCCTACGTCCACCCCTCACCGAACCAGGTGAGGCTTTACTACAAGCTACGAGACGTAGCAACACGAGGATGATCCCCAACACCACACACGCTGCTTCCGCAGCAATACACACATGGGGCCTGACCCCAAGACGCTGCCTCCGCAGCACTCACACACACACAGTCAGGGAATATACCCCGGACACTAAACCACACGGAGACGCAGCTCCGAATATACTCACAAACTAGGGGAACCTCGCCCCGTAATAGATCCACACACTCAGAGACCCAACTCCGCCCACAAACGAAAGTATATCAAGTTCAATGAAAGGAAAAGATATACAATAAATGCCCACAGCAGTATGTAGATGAGGATAGACTATGAAGCACTCATAGAAATAAAAATAGAGATGATGTAGAAATATCTCCTTGAATGCTTGATGGCATGTAGACAAATCTTCCTTGAAGTTCTTGCTGGTGGGAGGTCGATCTTGAACTATACGACGCCGAAGAAGCTCCTCCTTGGAGATTCGGCCAGGATGCAGCTTGTATGCTTGATGATGGATGAAGCATTGACCATCCTCAGCCTAGATCACCCCTACAAGAGAAAGTCAAAAGATAAACACTCAAAAACCTCTCCTCTCCACCTTGTGGCCGCAGCCCTTCCTTCTCCCTACAGAAGATAGAACACGTTAGCCCCTTGGGATAATTTTCATCGAACGAACATTGCGGCTACAAATACCAAAGGAATGAATATGCAAATAGACAACAAAGCCTTGATAAAAACCCTCCACAACCACACCTAAACATGTGGAGAACCCTAGGGTTAATATGGTAAAAAGCCTAAGCCAATCGGATCTCAACCCATAAGGTTCGCAATTAAAATAGCAAACCCGTTTCGGACGAACTAGAGAAAGTGTCGACTCTTAGAGTCGACACTTTTCTCAAAGTGTTCTGTGCCGAGATAAAAATCAAGACCCAGTCAAAAAGTGTCGACTCACTGAGTCGACTCTTTTTGCAGACAGTTCTGTCTTCTCTAAAAGCAGACCCCAGGCACCAAGAGTCGACTCATGGAGTCGACTCTTGCAGAGTAACAATAGAAAACAACTCAATGCATTGAAATAAAGCCCAAAAACATTATACATGAATCAAATCCAATCTTGGCACATGGAAATCCATATAAACATAAACTTATACCAAGGATCCAAGGGGTTGTGAACAAGAGTGAAGCTTACCATGGACTCCAAAGAATTGTTGGCAAGGTGGAACCTGTTCATTCTGGAAATTTAGATTTATATCAGTCTTAAAGACAACCAACTGAACGCTCAAATACATTGGCATAGCTTTATTAACCTACATATCCTCATAAGTTCACATATCAATTAATGATTCAAGCAAGCCAAATATGAATGCCAAGTTCAGACTTTAATCTTAATCCAATGCAGCAAGAGTATAGCTTCATACATGAAGGAGCTATTTCCAGTACAAATCAAACCATACATAGATTCAATCCATGTCAAACTGAACCTTCACAACCCTCACATATCAAGGAGACTTAAACAGTCTAATTCCGAATTGAATACAACAGAACCATTTGTGACAGCAAGTTCAGTCCAAAAACAGTTAAGGGCATTCCAGAGTAATCTGAAAAACCTTCAACCTGCATATTCATATTCTGAAGTGCAGCCAAATATAAGAGTGATTGACTCACTCTCAATCCATTTGATGAACCCAATTTCAAAACACTTCTCCAGCCATGTTTTTCTCTTCAATTAAGACCCTGTAGATTTGTCTCTCAAAAATACAGCTATGAGCACAATAGAATCACAATTATCAAATTCAGATCATTCTAGAGTTCTCATTTCAAATGTGATTCCGGTGATCCAGCTTTAACACAAATTCATCAAGCCTCCCATGTCTACAAGTTCAGTTGAGAACAATCTAGACTCATATTGGCATCATATATGAATTAAGCATGCAAACCAAGACAAAACATCCATGAGTGTATAAGCTTATCAGTTCAATGATTCCAGATCCAGTTAAAAATAAAGCAGCTCAACCAGTACAAGACCAGCCAAATAAGGATCATTAGACCTCATGTCAAAGGCACTTAGACATGAATTACCTTGACTTAAACCCATCATTTAAACCAACATGGAAACCAATTTCACATATAAAATTAATCAGATTTTTGCATAAAGGAACAAAGACTTGTTACCATCTGAACAATCTAAAACAAGGAACAAGGCTCAAAAGAGCCAGGGGTCGACCCATGGGGTTGACCCTTGCAGTGGAAAATAAAGAATCTGCCTAAAGGCAGTCCGGTTCAACCCAAGGACATCCAATGCCATTTAATAAAGATAAAAGGTCTTATGACCTTCTATGAAAACATGATTTCATTAATGAAAAACATCATGTATGGAGTGCATCAAGAGACCAAGGTCAATGCATATAAATCAATGCTTATAATGGAAGCACTATAGAAAGGATAGTGCATAATACCCAAGGTCTAAGCATATGAAGCAAACATCAACTCCATAGAACAGAATTGCACCTATAAATGATATACATGCCAAACTTGCAAAGCAAGATATCAACATGTGAGCATCAAGATGTTTTTCAAAAAACACGCACACATGATCTTTACTTCAGCACAAACGCAAACCACACAATATAATGTAATCATCAAAACCATTAGCAAAGACCAAGAGGGAGTGCCACGAACCCAATATTTCACATATAAAATTAATCAGATTTCTGCATGAAGGAACCAAGACTTGTTACCATCTGAACAATCTAAAACAAGGAACACGGCTCAAAAGAGCCAGGGGTCGACCCACCCTTGCATTGGAAAATAAAGAATCTGCCTAAAGGCAGTCTGGTTCAACCCAAGGACATCTAATGCCATTTAATCAAGATAAAAGGTCTTATGACCTTCTATGAGAACATGATTTCATCAATGAAAAATATCATGTATGGAGTGCATCATGAGACCAAGGTCAATGCATATAAATCAATGCACATAATGGAAGCACTATAGAAAGGATAGTGCATATGACCCAAGGTCTAAGCATATGAAGCAAACATCAACTCCATAAAACAGAATTACACCTATAAATGATATGCATGCCAAACCTGCAAAGCAAGATATCAACATGTGAGCATCAAGATGTTTTCCACAAAACACGCACACATGATCTTTACTTCAGCACAAACCTAAACCATACAATATATTGTAATCATCAAAACCATTAGCAAAGACCAAGAGGGAGTGCCACGAACCCAAAAATCTCCCCCTTTTTGATGATGACAATATATTGTGGCCATCCAAAACTCTTGGTATCAGTTTATAGGATCATGCCCCAACCGTTGCGCTAAAAGCTCGAGTTGGTAGCGAAGGCGGACCGTATTTCCTTATGGCATTGCAGAACCCCACACTATCGTGTTGTGGGCAGACATGAGGGACTTCGCAAATGGACCCAATAATCCATGCGGCGGGATGGGCTGCCAACGCACCGATGCCCCATGTGGACCCCATAATCCACATGGAACAGCAAATCTCTAAGGGAGATGCTGGAAAATCCAACAATCTCCCCCCCCCCAGCGGCACCTCGGGGATTTGAACCCGTGACCTCGCTCTGATACCAGTTTACAAGATCATGCCCCAACCGTTGCGCTAAAAGCTCGAGCTAGTAGCGAAGGTGGACCGTATTTCCTTATGGCATTCTAGAACCCCACACTATCGTGCTGTGGGCGGACATGAGGGGCTTCGCACATGGACCCCATAATCCATGAGGCGGGATGGGCTGCCAATGCACCGATGCGCCATGTCGACCCCATAATCCACGTGGAACAACAAATCCCTAAGGGAGACGCTGAAAAATCCAACAGCCTGAATAAAAGGCCACAGGTAAGTAGAACTTCCAAGTTTAAATCAAATATAGTTAAAAAGTCTCACAAAATTGTGTGTTATAATTGTAGGAAGCCTGGACATGTCAAGTTTGAATGTCTAGAAGCAATTATGAAAACAAACTCCAATTGGAAGGGAAAAAGACCCAAGGCCATGATTAGCACTTGGAGTGATGAAGAAGAAGAGGAAGATGAAGCAACATCTGCTGAAGAAAGTGATGGGAAGATCTGTCTCATGGCAGAAGGAAGCCATGAGGGTGATGAGGTAACCTCTCCTTTTGAACACTTTACTGTGAGCGATAGGGAGGAAGCATATTCTGAATTGCTAGATAAATGTGGTGATTTCAGAAAAGAAAATAAAGCACTAAATAAAAAGATAAACAACTTTGTGCATGACACCTCACTGAAAGATAAAAATGCTTCTCTTGAAATAGAAATTTCAGATCTAAGAAAATTGGTGGATGAGTTAGAAAACAACAGATCAGATTCAAAAATTGTGGATGAAGAAAATAATTTTTTGAAAAACATAATTGATGAACTAAAAACAAGAATGTAGAAGTATGAAGATGAGTGTAAATTGGCATGTGAAAAGTATGAGGCTATAAAAGGAGCAAACAAAGAATTGCAAAAAGAACTTGAAAAATTGAGCAAAGAAAACGAAGATAAACAGAGCTCCGTAGAAAAAATTGTAAGTGGCAGAGACAACCTAGATGCCCTTCTAGGAACTAGGATGAACTTCAACAAAGAAGGTCTAGGTTATGAGCTAACCAAGAAGAAAGAATCTGGCCTAAAAACAATTTCATTTATCACTACCTGATGCGGGACAGATAGAGGGACCGACTCTACGTGATGCGAACCTCGGACTCTGGATGATGACGCGACCATGGACAACTCGACCAGAAATTACCCGACCATGAGAGTCACCTCGGCTCGACACAAAGAGCTCCTATGGGTTCGATGCCTAACAGAAATACAAGCTCACTCGTCGTCCCAAGCGAGAGAAACGCGAATCTTGCGCAGTTGAGGAACCGGCAAAGTCAAGGGTGGTCGACTCACTTCCGTGCTCGGACCGAGCCACGGGACGGGTCACTCTCTCGCTTACAGCGGTGACATGAACTCACGAGCTAGATACCTACACTCTCGAGCAGTGGCCTAAGATCATATACTAGTTAAGCAAAGTAATTCCAAGAAGTTACGATCGTTACCTCCACGCTCCCGGCGTGGGGAAGACAACCCCGGCCAAATCCATACTCCTAGTTAACAAATATTACAGCGGTACAAATGTTTTGACCCACTCCACGCAGGGAGGTAACAGGTCACATGTGGGGCCCGGGAGTATCAGGAATTGGGTTGACGGGCAGCATCTTGATGTCGCTCCGACGGTGCCGAAATCCGTGTTTTAGTGCTGTCCGGACGGCGTGATCTGCGGGTTCGTGGGGCCCATGTGCTGCTCAGTCCTCCGGACCTCATGGGGTGGGTTTCGCTGTGATGGTGACCTCTGGTGGTGCACTTCCCTGGATGGCGGCTGGGGTGGAACAGTGGTCGGAGGCCGGGTGGCTCCGATCTCCACTAGTCGGAGCTGTTGTCCACGGAACTGCGGCTTCTATTTTTCAGCGCGCGGTCCGGTGAGAATCGTTGCTGCGATCAGCACCGACGTCAGATCGGTGCGAAACCAGCGCCGTTGGAACGCTGGCTCGAAATACTACGACCCTCTGTAGATCTAGGAATTTCTTCAGAGCTGTAATTTTTATGGCCGAATTTTGAACCCGACTGATCTCTGCCTCAAATCTGGCCGGGTAGAAGCAAACTTTTCTGAGAGTTGACCGCGATGTAGACCTCCGATTTAGGTGTTGAGCTCTTCAGTAAAGTTATAGAGGGGAGAGAGAGGAAAACGGGGATAAATTTTATGAAAGATTTGGTGAAGATTTGGATGGAGAAAGGTATTTTATACTGCTGGATTGTTGGATCTGGATAGTGGCAGGTAGAACTGAGTTGGATCTGGTGTGAATTTTTTTAAAAATATGAACGAGATCCTAAATTCACAAGAGAATTTTTGGATGGTGGGGGTAGTGGACAGAACCTCCAGTAAATTTTGGGATTCAAACAAATAAGAAGAAGTGGGTCGAAGTGGGAAAACACATGGCTACTGTGACTCAAGACAGAGAACTGGCAGATCTGGAAGAAAAGGAAGAACAAAAATGGAAAAATGGAAAATAAAAGCTGGAAGCCCAACCAATTTTTATGGGATGTGGGAATGACCTCTGGAACTCACCCTGAAAGTTTGGGCTCCAGAAGATCTCGTGGATGGGAGCAGAAATTCCGGGATCAAGGGACTATCCTGGATGGACAGAACTCCGACGACGTTGGCGGTGGTGCGACGGCGGCGGCGATGATCTTCACACCTGATAGATGAGGCTTCACACATCTGATTCACAGCCTTCCCAACTGCAGAAGGGGGGAGATGAGAGGGAGAGAGGGGCCCACCAAGCTTGCTCTAAGAAAAATGCTGATTTTTTTCATTATTATTTGAAAATAGGAAATACAACCCTTTTATATGAAACCCATGGATCTTGGTTTACGTAGAGGAGATGCCAAATGCTATTTCCCCCATGTGGTCAAGCCTAAATAAAAAAATTTTAGCCTAATGAGGCCAAAAGAGGGGGGCGCCCCCCTTATTTTAAGGAGAGAAAGTGGGCTTTTCTCCCACTTTGTCTCCCTTGGTCAACAAGAGAGGCTTGGTCCAAGTTGGGCCATAGACTATCCAATTGGGCCTTCCAATCTAGGAAGCCCATGAGAAAGAGAGAAGCCCAATTGGACCTTAAGTGACTTAAAGGCCCATTATGAAGCCTAATGGTCCAATATGGTCACACTCCTTAATGGACTCTAAAGGGCCTAATCCAAATGGCTTATTAAGAGCCTTACAAAGAGCCCAAAATGAAAACCCAAGTAAAAACACACATTACAAGCCAAAATACAATGTAAATAAATGCTAAAAGTATCCAAACTCAAGGCGGAGACTCTAGACTATCTCCGAGCCAAAGGAAAGTCGATGTAGCCCGAGTGGTGCTCTGCGTATGGTTCCTACGGCTCACCGGTTCGTGCTTCTCGCTCGCTCTGGTGCCCGCACCAATTCTCCTCGGGTGGGAGAAACTTGACCCTGTCGAGTAAGGGTCTGCATCGCTCTGGTAGCACTCCAGTAGGTCCGGATCTATCCGATGCAACTCTCCACTGGTGATCCAAGTATCCTCGGTGGCGGGTCGCCCTCTCCAACGCACTAGGTAGAGTGGGTAGGATCCACTCCTGGTAACTGTCACCTGCTCATCCAGTATATGATCGATCTGCTCTCGCTACTGTGGAAATGGGGCCGGTGGTGTACACTTAGGTGTGGGATCACTCTCAATGGAAGGAGATGGCTCAAAAGGCTCACTAGGGATCACCGCTGGGTCCCTATAGGAAACTAGATCCGACACATTGAAAGTTGAGCTTATACCATATTCCTCGGGCAGGTCCACAACATACGCATTGGATCCAACGCGTTTCAACACTCTAAATGGACCGGCTCCACGAGCTTGCAATTTCTTTATGGTTCCAGAGGGAAACCGTTCAGGTCTTACCCTGATCATGACATATTCACCCTCTTGGAACTCACGGTGGTGTCGATGGGCATCGGCTAACTCCTTATACCGTGGGTTGCTGGCCTCAATGTGACGACAGATGTCGTCATGCAAACTCCTAACATGCCTAGCAAAAGACTCAGCAGACTCAGTTTCTCGTGCATGAATGGGCATGGGAACAAGATCCACTGGCTTCCTAGGCCTACAACCTGTGACAATCTCGAATGGACTCATACCGGTAGACCTGTTAACCGAATCATTATATGCTAATTCTGCCAATGGTAATATGAGATCCCAATCCCCTACACGGTCCTTGGCAAGACACCTCAAAAGGTCACCCAAACTCCTATTGACCACCTCGGTCTGACCATCCGTCTGAGGATGATATGCAGTGGAAAAGTTGAGGTGAGTACCCAACATATGCCACAGTGTCTTCCAAAAATAACTAGTGAACCTAACATCACGGTCAGACACTATGGTACGAGGCAACCCGAACTTGCACACCACATGAGTAAGAAAAAGGCGGACTACCCTCGAAGCATCCGAAGTCTTCGAGCAAGGAATGAAAAGGGCCATCTTCGAGAATCGGTCAACCACCACATAGACCGAGTCATGCTTCCTAGAGGTACGTGGCAAGCCCAAGACAAAATCCATGCTAACGTCATGCCATGGAGGATCAGGCACGGGAAGAGGCGTATAAAGACCCGAGCTTTGCTTCTTCATCTTGGCCGTAGCACATGTACGGCACTGGGCCACAATATGAGCAACATCTCTCTTCAAACTCGGCCAATAGAATTTGTGCTCAACAGCCTCAATAGTCTTGTTCCGACCAAAGTGGCCGGCTAGACCTCCCGCTTGTAGTTCCCAAACTAAGAAGTCACGAATCGAAGTTCGGGGAACACAAAGCCTGCCTCCTCGAAAGAGGTAACCCTCCTGAAGCACACAATCATCATGGTCTCTCGAGGGTCCGGCCTGGAGAGTGGTATAGATCTGACCGAAGTAAGGACAGTCAACTTTGGCCTCTCTCATCTTCTCTAACCCTATGACCTCGGCACTCATGGTGGTCAGCAGACAAGCACGCCGACTCAAGGCATCAGCCACCTTGTTCTCCACTCCAGCCTTATGTTTAAGCACAAATGTGTACTACTGGAGATACTCAACCCATCGACTGTGACGCACATTATGCTTCTTTTGGGAGTGGAGGTACCTCAAAGCCTCATGATCGGAGTATAAGACAAACTCCTGATGTAATAGATAGTGCCTCCAATGCCTAAGAGCCTGAACAACTGCGTAAAATTTCTTATCATAAGTGGAGTATTGTAGTTTCACGTCATTAAGTTTCTCACTGAAGTATGCGACCGGGTGGGTCTCCTGACTCAACACTCCTCCTATCCCAACACCCGACGCATCACAAGAGACCTCAAACACCTTCGAGAAATCTGGAAATCTAAGGATCGGTGTCTGGGTCATGCGCTCCTTGATGTCTTGAAGGCTGCAGCAACGGCCTTCGTCCATACAAACGTGCCCTTCCTAATACAATCCGTGATCGGGGCAGTGATGAAGCTAAATCCGCGGATGAAACGATGATAGAACGTCGTGAGGCCATGGAAGCTGCAGACATCTTGGACCATACGGGGTTCCGGCCACTCAATAATGGCCTGGACCTTCTCTGGATCAGCGGAGACCCCAGTACTAGACACAATAAAACCCAAGAAGGTAAGCTGAGGTGTCATGAAGGCACACTTCTATGGGTTCGCAAACAACCGCTCTCGCCTCAAAAGTAGATAGACCTGCTGTAGATGGTCCAAGTGGTCCCCTTTAGTGCGACTATAGATAAGGATATCATCAAAATATACAACCACAAAGACTCCAATGAATGGTCGAAGGACCTGGGTCATGAGTCGCATGAAGGTGCTAGGGGCATTGGTCAACCCAAAGGGCATAACCAACCACTCATATAGACCGTCCTTGGTCTTAAATGTGGTCTTCCACTCATCACCTGGTGGTAGCAACTCTTAAGATCGATCTTCGAGAAGATAGTGGCACCGGCCATCATGTCAAGTATATCATCTAGGCGAGGAATAGGGAACCTGTACTTCACTGAGATTTTATTGATGGCACAACTATCAATGCACATTATCCACGTGCCATCCTTCTTTGGGGTGAGTAGTGCGGGAACAGCACACGGACTCATGTTGTCCCGAACAGACCCTCTCTGCATCAACTCATCGACCTGCCATTTTAGCTTGGCATGTTCCGTGGGACTCATGCGATAATGAGGAAGATTGGGCAATGAGGAGCCCAGAATCAGGTTGATAGCATGCTGAATATCCCACATAGGTGAGAGTTCCTAGGGAAGCTCCTCGAGAAAGATATCAGTGAACTCCTACAGAATAGGAATGACATCGGGTGGGAGTTCACCCTCGGACTTGGACTCCACCTCTCGGACCGTAATAGCAAACACCGGGCAGCCCCTACTAGCCTCTCGCTCCATTTCTCGGGAGCTAATCATCATCAACCTCCTAGTCGAGGGCTCACCTGTGCCAGAGGTAACGGTCATAGCCCGGGCTGGGGATGGGGTACTGGGCCCGGGGACCGAAGGGTCCGGAGTACTAGGGCCAGTAGGACCCCTAACTGATGGGCTCTTGGGCTGAGTGGGGTGGAGGGTAATCCGTTGGCCAGCATGGTCGAAGGTACAGGTGTTCGACCGGCCATGGAGTGTGACATCCCGATCAAATAACCACGGCCTACCAAGAATGATATTGCCCACCTCCATGGGGAGGACATCACACCAGATCTCGTCACGGTAGGCATGGAACTGCAGTGGGACCAAACATCGCAGCCTGATTGGAATGGAGCTGGAATCCACCCATGATACTCGATAGGGGCAAGGATGGTCCACGGGAGTAAGACCAAGACATGAGACTGCGCCCGTGGAGATTGCATTGATGCAACTCCCACTATCGATAATCACCTTACACACATACCCCCCCAGCCTACAGTATGTATGAAAGATGGTGGTCCGACGCCAGTCATCACTGGCCTATGGCTGGGTGAGAATACACCTGACGACCCCCAAGTGGGTATCGTCCGAATGCTGGGCATCCTGGCCATCACCTTCAATCTCATAGTACTCGTCAACTAGCTCCTGATCTGCTTCATAGCTGACTAACACAAGATCTGAAGAAGTGGCGTACCCGACCTGTGTGTCCCCAATGACAAGAGACTGACGAGTGAGACACTGTTTCGCGAAGTGGCCAAAACCATTGCAGCGATAACACTACTGCCGTGATCCACTAGGCTCCCCGATCAAAGGTCCTTTCCCCTTATCCTCCCGACGGATAGGAGGTGTAGACAACAAAGGATGAACAACGGGTGCTGGTGGATGGGCCGTGGGTGCCGTGGGTTAGGGACGAGGAGGGATATCCCTCGGAGGTGGAGGGCGAGGCCTAGGAGCGAATGGCTCGGGACTAGTGGGCTCCTGAGGTCGAGCCATGGGGGCCCTCGGATACGTGCCTAAAGAGCCACGGGGCTCGACACTACGAGGGGGGAAGGGGCCCAATCGATGGGTAGGCTCAAACTCGGCCTCGAATTGCTCCAATTCGAGAGCAACCTGATACGCATGTTCCAAAGTGGTCACATTATGATGAAAAAGTTTATATTGATAGTTCATCTGTAGACCTCTTCGAAATCGTGATATGGTCATGGTGCTCTCTTCCGTAACTCCACACCGCAAATAATACTCATCAAACTCGGCGGTGTACTCAATCATGGACCGGTTCCCTTGGGAGAGACTTTGCCATTTGTCTATGAGACGCTGGCGGTATGTGGCAAGAAGGTATTTCTGCCTCAACTTGATTTTCATGTCATCCCAAGTACCGATCGGGGGTTGATGTCGCTGCATTAACAGGCTCTCCACATTTATCCAATAAGTTTGGGCCTGCCCATGCAACTTCATCTTCGCGTACCGAACTCTTCGGTGGTCCGTCATCTCAAACCACTCGAAGTACCGGTCCATGTCGGCCTCCCAATCTAAATAGACCTTCGGGTCCAGAGACCCGTCAAATAGGGGAGGGTCCGCACGCACGCTCCTAAGAACGCGGTCATCGTCATCATCACGATTCTGTCGTTGGTTTCGACGATCACGACCATAACCCCCTTGTTCATTATCAGATGCATAGTCATCCACCTCATGCACCTGCTGCCTCCCAACATCTACCCCTTGAGCCCTTGGTGCAGCAGGTTGCTGAGCCGGCTCTTGTTGGCCATTCGTCGGTGCGGGTTGCGCCACCACTGGGGCCCTCTCAAGGACAGCAATCCTCCCCACAAGACCCTGAATGGACTGGTCCGATGCTTCGGCCCGATCCTCTAGGGCCTTCATCCTCCCTTCTAGACTCGTCCCTACGCCATCTAGACGTGTACTAAGACCATCCATACGTGTATCGAGCCGATCCATGAGGACTCGGAACATCTCGGCTGTCGAGGGCTCATTGGAGCTACGTTCTCTTGAATCCGCCATATGTGGTGGTGGCGAGTATTGGGTGCCTCGACGGGTGGGCATGCAAAGACACACGGACTAGGAGACACAGACTAATGCAAACACGGACTAATGCACCTAGACTTAATCAATATCCGGTACGCGGTGGAGCTAATCGATCCGAAGATCACTCGACGCGAGTGTGCGGCCTTCCTGATAGGCGTAACCTAATGTTCGGGTGGCACCTTTTAATATACAGGGTTATTGGGATGAAAATGTAATTTTAAAACACTTTTTTTTGTTTTGAAAATAATGGTGATCCTAGACTCAACATAGAACGTGCAAGACTTATGCAACGACTACCCTAGACTCGACTCGCTCTGATACCAAACTGATGCGGGACGGACAGAGGGACCGACTCTACGTGATGCGAACCTCGGACTCTAGATGATGACGCGACCATGGACAACTAGACCAGCAATTGCCCGACCATGAGAGTCACCTCGGCTCGACACAAAGAGCTCCTATGGGTTCGATGCCTAACAGAAATGCAAGCTCACTCGTCGTCCCAAGCGAGGGAAACGCGGATCTTGCGTGGTTGAGGAACCGGTAGAGTCAAGGGTGGTCGACTCACTTCCGTGCTCGGACCGAGCCACGAGACGGGTCACTCTCTCGCTTACAGCGGTGACATGAACTCACGAGCTAGATGCCTACACTCTCGAGCAGCGGCCTACGATCATATACTAGCTAAGCAAAGTAATTCCAAGAAGTTACGATCGTTACCTCTACGCTCCCAGTGTGGGGAAGACAACCCCGGCCAAATCCGTACTCCCGGTTAACAAATATTACAGCGGTGCAAATGTTTCGACCCACTCCACATAGGGAGGTAACAGGTCACATGTGGGGCCTGGGAGTATCGGGAATTGGGTTGACGGGCAGCATCTTGATGTCGCTCCGGCGGTGCTGAAATCCACGTTTTAGTGCTGTCCGGATAGCTCGATCTGCGGGTTCGTGGGGCCCACATGCTGCTCAGTCCTCCGGACCTGACGGGGTGGGTCCCGCTATGATGGTGACCTCTGGTGGCGCTCTTCCTTGGACCGTGGCGGGGCTGGAACACCGGTCGGAGGTCGGGTGGCTTCGATCTCCACTAGTCGGAGGTGCTGTCCACGGATCTGGGGCTTCTATTTTTCAGCGCGCGATCCGGCGAGAATCGTTGCTGCGATCAGCACCGACGTCGGATCGGTGCGAAACCAGCGTCGTTGGAACGCTGACTCGAAATACTGCGACCCTCTATGGATCTAGGAATTTCATCAGAGCTGTAATTTTGATGGCCGAATTTTGAACTTGACTGATCTCTACCTCAGATCTGGCCGGGTAGAAGCAAACTTTTCTGAGAGTTGGCATTGACCACGAAGTAAACCTCCGATTTAGGTGTTGAGCTCTTCAGTAAAGTTATAGAGGGAAAAGAGAGAAAAATGGGGATAATTTTTATAAAAGATGTGGTGGAGATTTGGATGGGGAAAGGTATTTTATACTGCTAGATGGTCGGATCTGGACAGTGGCAGGTAGAACTGAGTTGGGATCTTGAGTGAATTTTTTTTAAAATATGAACGAGATCCTAAATCCACAAAAAAAATTGTGGATGGTGGGGGTGGTGGACAGAACCTCCAGTAAATTTGGGGATTCAAACAAATTAGAAGAAGTGGGTCGAAGTGGGGAAACACATGGCTGCTATGACTCAGGACAGAGAACTGGCAGATCTAGAAGGAAAGAAAGAACAAAACTGGAAAAATGGAAAATAAAAGCTGGAAGCCCAACCAATTTTTCTGGGACGTGGGAATGACCTCTGGAACTCACCCTAAAAGATTGGGCTCCAGAAGACCTCGTGGATGGGAACAGAAATTCTGGGATCAAGGGACTATCCTGGATGGACAGAACTCCAGCGACGTTGGCGGTGGTGCGACGGCGGCACGATGGCAGTGGCGGCGACGTTCTTCACACCTGATAGAAGAGGCTTCACACCTCTGATTGACAGCCTTCCCAGCTGCAGAAGGGGGGAGAGGAGAGGGAGAGAGGGGCGCACCAAGCTTGCTCCAAGAAAAATGCTGATTTTTTTAATTATTTTTTGAAAATAGGAAATACAACTCTTTTATATGAAACCCATGGATCTTGGTTTACATAGAAGAGATGCCAAATGCTATTTCCCCCATGTGGTCAAGCCTAAATAAAAAAAGTTTAGCCTAATGAGGTCAAAAGAGGGGGGTGCCCCCCTTATTTTAAGGAGAGAAAGTGGGTTTTTCTCCCACTTTGTCTCCCTTGGTCAACAAGAGATGCTTGGTCCAAGTTGGGCCGTAGACCAGCCAATTGGGCCTTCCAATCTAGGAAGCCCATGAGAAAGAGAGAAGCCCAATTGGACCTTAAGTGACTTAAAGACCCATTATGAAGCCTAATGGTCCAATATGGCCACACCCCTTAATGGACTCTAAAGGGCCTAATCCAAATGGCTTATTAAGAGCCTTACAAAGAGCCCAAAATGAAAACCCAAGTAAAAACACACATTACAAGCCCAAATACAATGCAAATAAATGCTAAAAGTATCCAAACTCAAGGCGGAGACTCCAGACTATCTCCGAGCCAAAGGGAAGCCGATGTAGCCCGAGTGGTACTCCGCGTACGGTACCAACGGCTCGCCGGTTCGTGCATCTCGCTCGCTCTAGTGTCCGCACCACTACCTCATCTTCTGAAACTTCAACCTCTTAATCTAACTCAACTGAAAATCCACCAGACACCATCCAACAAGAGTGAAATCCTAAAAGTCCAAGAAATCAAAGGGCCAAGGGCAAAGAGAAGGTTGACTACTCTCCTGTTCAAGACCAACACAAAACACCCAGTAAGTCAACCCACAGACCACCTACAAGAAGCCCGAAGTAGGACAAACCCTAGACTGGTCGACACAACTTTCATAGTATGTCGACATAAAGGCCAACCAGAAATCCTGCATGGACTAGACAGCCCTAGTGAGAAGGTCGTAGCTATCTCAGTAGGTCCTCACAGTTCCCTCATCAGACCTATCCTTTTTAGTCCTATGCTTGGAAAGCTCAGCCTCATCTTCCTAAGGTGTTCACCCATCAAAATCCTCTTTGGACCCAGCATTGGAAACAAAAATAGCCAGTAAAACAATGGGCTCCTACCCTATAAATCCCATGAAGGCAAGATATCTTGCAACCAACAAAGTGGGTAATCTGAAAATTAACTTTAAGGAAAATCACAAACCCACACACAGAACCCAAATCTAGATACCTGAAGAACTGATATCTTGTTTAATAGAATTAAAAGGCAGGTTGGGACCTAAATGCACCTGGGTTCCAAAATTCTTGGTTTGATCTATTTTTTGTAGGAATGCCTTGCAGCCGTACATAACAGGTGGTATCTAGATAGTGACTGCTGATGGCACATGACTGGGGATAGAGCCAAATTCTACTTGCTGGTTGAAAAAGAGGCTGGACATGTCACTTTTGGAGGAAATAACAAAGGAAAGATACTTAGAACATGTAAAATAGGTAAGTATCCCTACAACTCAATTAAGAATGTTCTGCTTGTTGAAGGCCTAGAATACAATCTCTTGAGCATTGCCAGTTGTGTGACAAAGGGTATAAGGTAATTTTTAACTCACAAACATGCAGAATCATGGAGCCTAATTCTGAAACAGTAAAATTTATTGGTAAGAGAGTTAACAATATCTACATGGTAGACTTGGATGATTTTGCACACAACAACCTATGCCTTACTGTAAAGAAGGATGACCTAGTGTCACTATGGCATCGTAGACTAGGTCATGCTAGTTATAATGTCATGCACAAACTGGTTAAGCACAACTTGGTAAGAGGCCTGCCTGAAATCTCATTCAAACACAACACTAAAATATGTGCTGCATCCTCCCAAGGTAAACAAACTAGAAAATCTTTTAAGAGCAGAATAGAAAATCAATCAACCAAACCACTAGAACTGGTTCATATGGACCTATTTGGACCTACTCGGACTACTAGTCTAAGTGGGAAAATATATGGTTTTATTTTGGTGGATGATTTTTCTAGATTCACTTGGGCATTCTTTCTATCTCATAAAAGTGATGCATTTATGGAGTTTCAGGCTTTCTTCAAAAGAATAAAGCAGGATGATAAGTTCCAACTCTGCACTATCTTGTCAGATCATGGTGGAGAGTTTTAAAATTCTGACTTTCATGACTTTTGCAGCAATCAAGGGATAAACCATAGGTTCTCAGCTCTAAGAACCCCTGCGCAAAATGGAGTGGTTGAAAGAAGGAACAAGACATTGGTTGAAATGGCAAGAACCATGCTAATTCAAAGCCATCTGTCTAGAAAATTCTAGACTGAAGCTGTCAATACAACATGTTACATTATAAACTGTACCATGCTAAGACCTTCTAGTAATCACACTACATATGAGCTGTACAAAGGTAAGAAATCATCCCTTGCTCATTTCAAGGTCTTTGGAGCAAAATGTTTCATCCATAATAATGACTAAAAGGTCTTAGATAAATTTGAACCCAAGAGTGATACATGTATCTTTCTTGGTTATTCTGACCGCTCATGGGCATATGAGTCTTCAACATTAAAGACCAAACTGTGGAAGAGTCTCCACATATCTCTTTTGATGAAACAAACTCTGAAACTGACAAGATAATGCCTTGCAGGAAACAAGATGATGAGGAATTCCTGGATCAAAGGAGGAGCAAGAACAACAAAATGAGGAAGAAGAGCCAACCATGATATAGGTGAGTCAAGTAATCAAAGGAACAACTCTGAAATGAAGGTAACGTTGCTTCAAACATCAGAGTTCTCAAAGATCATCTGTTAGATAACATAATTGGAAGCATGCATGATCCCCCTAGAACGAGGTCTCAGTTAAGAATTCTCGAAGAAGTAGTTCAGCTAGCCTTTGTTTCTCAGATTGAACCTAAAAACATTGATGAAGCTCTAAAAGATGAGAATTGGATAAATGCCATGCAAGAAGAGTTAAATCAATTTGAAAGGAACAAGGTGTGGAATCTAGTTCCAAGACCCACGACCCAATCTGCCATTGGTACAAGGTCGGTTTTCAGAAACAAACTAAGTGAAGAAGGTAAAATTGTGAGAAACAAAGCTAGACTAATAGCCAAGGGGTACAATCAAGAATTTGGTATTGACTTTGAAGTGTCTTTTGCCCCTGTTGCTAGGCTAGAGGACATCATGATTCTATTTACATTTGCATATTCCCATGGCATAAAACTTCAGTAAATAGATGGACTAATCAAGGAGGAAGTGCATGTTGAAAAACCTCCTGGTTTTGAATCTTCAGAACTCCCTGACCATGTTTTTAAGCTAGATAAGGCTATTTATGGATTAAAGAAGACTCCTCGTGCGTGATATGATAGGTTAAGATGCTTCCTCACAGGTAAAGGGTTCACAAGAGGTAAGGTTGACCAAACCTTATTTTCAAAAGTGGAGAAAGATGACATTCTCATCGCACAAGTCTATGTTGATGATATTGTATTTGGTTCACAAAATCTGACATGTGTAGAGAATTTGCTGATTTAATGACAAGTGAGTTTGAGATGAGCCTAATGGGTGAACTGCAATTCTTCTAGGATTGCAGGTTAATCAGACTCCAGATGGGTGCTTATAAGCCAGACTAAGTACATTAAGGAGCTGCTAAAGAAGTACAAGATGGAGAATGTGAAAATAATAGCAACTCCAATGGGCACAAATGCAAGCTTAGATGCAGACGAGAAGGTAAAATGGTCGATTCAAAGACCTTTCGAGGTATGATCGGATCCCTACTTTACCTTACTTCATCTAGACCAGACATACAATTCAGTGTGTGCCTATGTGCTAGATTTCAAGCAAGTCCTCGAGAGTCACATATGAGTGCAGCAAAGCATATCTTCAGATATCTTGCTGGTACCTATGATGTGGACTGTGGTTCCCTGCGTCTTGTGATTTCAATCTTGTCTCTTATTCTGATGCAGACTATGTTGGATGCAAATTGGACAGAAAGAGCACAAGTGACTATTGCCAATTTTTGGGTAGGTGTTTGATATCTTGGGCATCTAAGAAACAACACTCGGTTGCTCTCTCTACTGCAGAGGTTGAATATGTTGTTGTAGGGAGCTGTGGCACCCAAGTGTTGTGGATCAAACATCAACTCTAAGACTACCAAGTGGATCTTGGATGTGTCCCTATTTTGTATGATAACACTAGAGCTATCAGTTTGACCAAAAATCCCATTCAGCACTCTAGGACCAAGCATATTGAAATTAGGCATCACTTTCTCAGAGATGAAGTCATTAAAAAGAGCTTTGAATTTCACTTCATTGAAACTGAAAAATAGCTTGCTGACGTTTTCACCAAGCCTCTCTGCAATGAAAGATTCTCTTCACTTAGAAGAGAGCTTGGACTGTGTAGGCTACATGAAAAATCTAAGTGAAATAATATGTATTTTTATATTGTGATTGTCAATTCTCTGGTCTTTGCATAGCTTGCTTATAGTATCATCCTATTCATGTGTTCTTGCATTTAACTGAATGGTATAGAAAATGGTGACTTGTGGAAGGGCAGGCTTCATCTTTCTGGAAGCAATCACTATGCGTGAGTGCACAACTCTGCCAGGTACCATTAGTCATCCCAGCATGTAAGTCTATGAACCATGTTTTAGTATATAATGCATTTGTCATGGTGTGTCTCATAATAAGTCATGTATATGCTGAGGGGGAGTTTGTGAAGGTGTCTATCTCTGTTAGAACTACGCTTAGTGATCATTAGTCACACTAAACTTCATTTTTGCCCTCTCCTAAGACTAACCAATCTGCATTGATTCAGGGAGAGTTAAAATACTCATTTTCTTCTAAAGAATATATGTTTTCTTGAAGGTCCCCTTTGAAAACTCGTGGTTTAAGGAACATAATCATTCAACTTGGGATTAAGCATCTGAAAAGGAAGCTGTTTGCTTATGAACAACCTTAAAACAACTTGATGAGTTATGCTTATGCTCCTTTCTAACAATCTGAAAGTGAGAGTAAATAGGCTATTCTGAGTAAAAATTTTAATTATAGTAGTGATTTAAAACAATGCTACTGCATTTGATCATAGAAATAAAAACACCCTGTGTTATGAAAATCTTTGCAGAGCAATGGCTATGACTGCTGAGAAACCAGACTCCATTGCCTTGAAGCAATGAAGACTATATCATGAAGCATTCTGGCTAACTCTGCTAGCAAATTGAAAGAAAAATCAATAAGGGTAGAGCAATAACTGCACTTGCTGAGAAACTACATTCCTTCACCAAGAAGTGATAGAGTATGTATGTCATGAAGTAGCAGTTATCTCTGTAGAAAGAGGATGATGAGTCATACTGAGTAACTGGGGATTCTGGTATTGTAGAAATATGTCTCCTCGAGTTAAAAGGCATGCTACATCTGACTGTTCCATCTTTGTAACATAAAAAGAGAAGGAAAAAGGGTGTCCTACAAAAATTTTTTGATGTTAGAAATTGATTAATCTCACTGCTTGTTAAAATTTTTCTTGGAAGTGCGTTTTGAAATTGTGCAGTAAAGTTGAAGTAATTAGGCTAAATATACACTTCAAGAGCTGTCTTAACTCTATTCTATATGCAACATTCAATCTTTTTCAGCTTTGCCTCACTTCTTAGATTACAATGATAAATCCTGAGTCACCGATTTCTTCTGGGAGACTTTCTTCTTATAAAAGTCTTTACATGGAAAGCGAGCTTTTTCATTTTAAACTCCTTGAATTATTGTGTTGGTTAATCCTCCCGGGGTAGTATTTTTGATGATGTCAAAGTAGGAGAGAGAAGAGAGAGTCATGAGAGAGAGATTAGTCATGACATCATGTGAGAGAGTCATGTGTTCATGTGTGAGAAGAGAGAGTCATGAGTGTGTGTATGTAGTTGCAACTATATTTGCATCTGCAAGCATCAAGCATTTGGTTTTGTTTGATTCTGATGCTTAAGCTTCGAAAGAAATAAAGATTTACTGTTAGACAATTACAAGTGTGAAAATCTCTGGTTAATGAAAGACTTGATGCTACATAAAGTAAATGACTCATAGTTATCACCATCAAAAAGGGGGAGAATATTATGTCCTTAGTTTTGATGTTGACTGACTATGAATCATTGTGATTCAGTCTCTTTTTATTGGAATTAAAGTTGTATAATTCATCTAATAGTCTATGTCTTTTAGGAGCTAAATGAGTACTTAAACCTATCAGAAGCTTTGATTCAGGCTTATAAAGCTTATGGAGTTGACTCCATATACAAATGGAGTTGAAGCTATTATGGTTGCCCCGTTGTGGCTAAGGCAGACAAATAGCTGGCTAAGGCTGACAAATAACTCTTCAAGACTATTAACATTGATTCAAGTCTCTGTTTGGGAGTCAAGCCATGAAGAGAAGGCAATGTCAAAGTCAATGCCCAAAATAGCTCAAGTCCAACGTGTTCCAAGTCAATGCAAAGCATAAGACAGAAGGAGAACAAGTTTTGTAGAAGAAGAGACGATTCTACTTCAGCCAATAAAACAAAGAAGACAAAGTCAACCGCGACGGCTAACACCGCATAGTGGTGACAAATAAGTGTGCATTTTTAGGTGTTAATTTATGATATATATACTTTTTATGAGCTTTAATATTAATAAATATGCACTTATCATAATTAATTCTAATTTAGATCAAAATAGTTAGTTTGATGGAATTAAGTAATTTTAATAAATAAATTTACTTATTTTGCAGGCACAAAGAGGATGATGCAAGAACTCCACAAAGTCTGCACAATAACGAGCTAAAATCCGTTAAAGATGAAAAGAAAAAAAAGATAAAAAAAATAAAAGTACAAATGGGTCAAAAGCCCATGGGCTTGTTATAAAAAAAAAGAAGAGGAAAAAAGAGAAAAAAATAATAACAACAGTTGGCTTTCCAAATTATATATATATATATATACTTCACTTAGCCAGCACGTAGCCAACATTCAAACATGCATATATGTTGCTGGCACGTTGCATGCTTTGGCATGCATATATGTTGTGGGTGTCAGGCCACTTCTTCACCTCGGCAAAAGCAAAGGCCAACTCTTCACTTCGGCAACAGTTGGCAGCTTCACGTGGTCGGCAGGTGCAGCAGGGTCAACGCAAGCTGGTAGGCTCGGGCGCGTTTCGCGGGCGTGGGCGGTTTCAACGTCCACGTGGCAACAGCTTCGAACGTGGGTTCACGCGTCGGTAGGCAGGCGGCCAAGGCTTCGGCGGGTGCGGGTCAGCGACAACCATTTCAACAAGGGTGGCTGCCCATCTTTGCGACTTCAACTTTAGCGGCTCCTCCCAAGGCCCGTTCACATAGTGAGAAGAGAGGGAGAGAAAGGATAGTGAAGGCTATAAAAGGGGTCCCTGGGTCGCAAGTTTAGGGGGTTATGGAGGGGAGAGTTCTGAGAAGTTTGGTAGTTGCTATTTTGAGATCCTTTTGAGAGTGTATTTGGGAGTGCTGTTATTTAGAGTATAGGAGGAGTTTTTTTTGGCCTTTGGGAGTTCTGTTGGCTTTGGAGAGTTACGTAGGAGTGTTTTGAAGAGCTTTTGTTTATGGGTTTTGGGATTGTTGTTAGTGTGTTGTATTAATGTTGTTGTAATCTTCGCCATTTTAGCTCTTCATAGCCCATTTACGTATATTTGTGCTCTTTATTTCGAATTACTTTCTTCAACAAAGTTGTTCATCTTTAAGTAATCTTCATTTTATTTTTCTACCACTTCCTCCAATTCTCTTTAGTTTTTACGTTATTCTTTAATTTTCGAAGTACAGTTCGGCACATTTACTATTCATCTACAGTTTTCACAGGTCTTCTCTCTTAGTTTTCACATTCTTCTGATCCTCATCTCTCTCTGAGTTCTTCATCAAACTTGTTCGTCTTTTGAATCTCTTCAATTTTTATTTCTTCCTCTTCCTCTTATTCTCCACCATTTTAAAGTTATAATCAATTTTCAAAAGTTCAATTTTTCTAGATTTCACTGTTCATCCGCGCCAATAGATCCTGATTTTCCATATTTTTCATTGTCTTCCTCTCATTTTCTGTCTCTGAGTTCTACAGCAACTTTCTTTATCTCTTCACCCTCTACAACATTCTCTTCTTCCACTTCTTATAATTCTCTCTAGATTTTAAGTTATTCTCCTTCTTCTAATCCCCTATTTTCATTATAATTTTATTGTGTTTTCAACTTGGTCGTTTCCTACTTCTTTTATCTATCTCCCTCTTCCCTATTTCTTCACACACCCCAAGACAGTTATTCATCTCTTGGTCCTCTCACGGCATCGACTTCCAAGGCGGGGTGATCCACTCAAAGGCTCGGCGAGAAGGCGGCGCTATTCTTCATCCGTTGACTATATTTTCTTCTCCCTTTTTCTCTTATTTGCAAGTTGTATTTTCATATTTCATAGAGTTGTACTTGTCACCATAATAAAATTCAGATTTTTGAAAAAGTGTATTCTCTTCTCTCTCTTTCTAATTTCTATTCTTAATCTTCTCATATTCTTTAGTTAGTTTATTTTCATGCAAGTTTATTGTCCATTAGTTTAATCTCACTCAACAATTTACTTTTCAAAACATAAGATTTTTCCAACTTAGATTTTATATCTTTTTTGTCCGTTAGTTTAAAATAAAATAAAATCTTTCTTCCCCGTGAGATCGACCCGTACTTACCACTCTACTTAGATTTTATATCTTTTTAGTGAGTGAGTTAAGTTAATTTTTGAAATTATGGCACGGCATTTTTAACGACGAGTGTCGGAGCGAATCAGTGACAAATAGATGGTAAGGCTGACAAATGCCTTCCAAACGGTGAAAAATGGACAACAAAAGGAAACGCTTGAAAAGTGTACAAGTAGAGTCGACTTTAGTCACGTGAGCTAAGAAGCTAATCAAAGGCGACGGCTAGCGAGCGATAAGGGTGACAAATAGCTCGTTATAAGTGACAAATATCCGTTAGCAGTGACAAATAACTCTCTAGCAGTAACAAATAGCTTATGACAGTGAAACTTAAAGAAACTTAAGTTCGTTCGAAGGATTTAACCGTGTTTGGGATTCCTCACTCTACCAACACGGATTTGAAGCTTTCCTAATCATCAAACGACACTGATTAATCTCATCTAATATCAAGGAACGGGATTTATTTCCAATTCTACTTATTTATGGTGGGATCAACCCAGATAAGCTTCTGAACAGATAAACTGCTATATTTTACAGATGAAAGAGTTTGAATAGGATTCTCTCAAAGAGTCCTTCTTTGTCATAACTATCTTCGTAGGTCTCTATACCCTGCGAAGAGAGAGTGCTTATATAAACGAAGAGAAAAGTCACAGAGAAAAAATAAAAGAAGAAAAAAGAAACAACAAGGGCGTGTAGTCAGGAAGAACCAGAGTGAGTTCGTGTGTCTACGAGAAGAAGGCAGAGCCACACTTAAGCAACGTCAAAGGGAATTCTTGCTGGAACTTGAAGTTTCAAGCACAGAGTTCTGAATTGGAGTGCAATGGCATCAACTGATAACACAGATCGCATCTGCTACTTCGGGAGAGAATTTCTCTAAACTTGTTCTGTGTTTCAGAGTGTTTTTTATACTTTTCTTCTTTTCGTTTATTTGGTTCGTCAAGAACAATTGTAGAAGTGCAAGCTGTGAGTCAGTGGTATTAAGAGAAGGTGTTTCCTTGTCAAGCTGTGAGTCAGCGGTCTTAAGAGAAGGTGTTCTCTTGTTAAGGTGTGAATGACCGGTGTGTACTTGGGTTGTTTCCTAATGTTAAGTGCTTGGCACTAGTGGAGGCCTCACTTGGTTGAGTGAGGGGTAGACATAGGCCTCTGGATTGAGGACCGAACCACCTTAAATATCCTTATCTTTTTGGTGTGGTGTGTGTTTTCATATCTTTCTGCGTATCTTTGAAACGCTAGGTGCTATTTAGGACCAAGTACATATAATTCTATCTATTCTGTGTATAGCTTCATATCAATTACATTTGAGAAGTTAAAAAGGGGGCAGATCTATTCAACCCCCCTTCTAGATCAGCCTCTCGGCACCCAACATGAACAACCTCCTTTGGTATGCACCAACAAACAAACCCTTCGGGCATTGGGCCTTTCATCCATGCCAATGAGCAAACATTCCTTTGGTCTATACCAACTCATAAACCCACTTTGGTACCGCCTTTCCGCCTGGGCCATTAAATGAACCTTCTTTTGGCACTAACTTCTAGTTACACCAATAAATAAATCCCTGTTGGCATCTGACATCCTGTCTGAGACAATGCATGAACCTACTTTGGCACCGGCCTTTCATCTTAGCCAATGCATAAACCCTTCTTTGGCATCAACTTTCAATGATGTCAATCAAAAAACCTTTCTTGCCAAGTCATGCGGCGAATCTGTCTCTCCATTACGGACCTCTTTCATCCCTATTTTTCAAAAAAAATAAAGGGCTTAAAATTTAGGTGTGCCGCCAGACTTGCTCGAATGTCCCACCGAGCAAGGGGAATAAGGGCTTAAAACCCGGTCGTGGCGAAAATCCACGAGGGCGCTGCGAGCAAAATTAGGTACCCTGCCACGTGAAAACTTGAGAAGGCACGTAGGAAAAGCAAGAAAGGGCTAGCTCTGGCAAAAATTCGAAAGGGCACTTGAATCAGTAATATGCAAATAAAAGAAGAAAAGGTTGGACGATACCCCCAGTTTTAAAGTTCCCTCATGGATCACAAAAAAAAATCCATACCCTTTGATAAACAAACTCCATCCGGTGTCTGACATTCTGTCTGAGCTAGTGCGTAAGCCCCGCTGGCATTGGACCTTCCGTCCTTGTCAATAAAAACCCCCTAGTTGACACTAACCTACAATCCCACCAGGATCGCTATAAAATCTTTGGCTTAGAACTTCCATCTAAGTCAATGAACAAACAATTTTCCTTGCCTTGACACTTATCTCTGGGTTATGCCAATGAAGATCTGCTTCGGTATTTGACATCCCGTCTGAGCCGACGAATTGACACCCTTTGGCTTAGAGCTTCCGTCCAAGTCAATGAACAAACAATTTTCCTTGCCTTGGCAGTTACCTTCGGGTTATGTCAATGAACAACTACTTCAGCATTTGACATCCCATCTGAGCCGATGAATAGACACCCTTTGGCCTAGACCTTCTGTCTAAGCCAATGAATAAGTTGTTTCCTTTGCTTTGGCATTAACATCTAGTTATGCCAACGAACAAGTCGCTTCGGCATCGGATGTCTCATCTGAGCCAATAAACACATCACCTTTGGCCTATACTTTTCATCTAAGCCAATGAACCACAGCTGGCCCATTTCAGCGATCAGTTGAAGCTTTCATGCCATAAGGAACAATCTAGCACCTCAGACTCCCTGTGAGGCCCTACAATATTCATTTCAAAAAAAATAATAAAAGAATATAAAAAAAGGAAGGAAAAAATAGAAAAAAGGAGAAAAAGAAGAGAAAGAAATAAAAAGGGGGAAAAGAAAGAAAGGAAAGAGAGAGAGAAAAGAGTGTGAAGGAGATAATTTTGGTCAACACCAGTAGTTTTGAAACCACTTTGTTGGCTACAAAAAACCCTTTCATTCGAAACTCCTTTTCTCCAATGAACAAACACCCTCTGGCATTAGGCCTTCCGTCCTTGCCAATGAAGACTCTCCATCAGTTGACGCCAACCCCCAGTTCCACCGATATCACTACAACGCTTTTGGCATCAGACGTTCTGTCTCACCCAATACATAAACCCTTTTTGGCATTCGACATTTTGTCTTAGCCAATGCGTAAACCCCTCTGGCATCGGACCTTCTGTCCATGCCATTGAAAATCCCATCAGAGGACATTAACCCTAGTCTTACTAGAATTATACAAGCGTGTTATCCGTTGGCTAAGACCGTTTGATTGAGTCAATGAATTAACCTTTCCCTTGCTTTGACATGTAAACTCGTGCCAATGCTTAAACTATTTCGATATCTGACACCTTGTCAGAGCTGACGAATGCTACATGTTGGCTAAGACCTTTCGTCTGAGCCAATGAATAAACCCTTCCTTTGCTTTGGCAATGACTCAATGCCAATGATCAAACTGCTTCGACGTCAGACACCTCGTCCGAGTCAACGAACGCACTATCCTTGGCCTAGACCTTCTATCTTAGCCAATGAATCGACTATCTTCTTTGCTTTGGCATTAACCCCATGCCCATGAACAAACTACTTCAGTGCACGATTTCGTGTCCGAACCAATGAATACACTACGTTTGGTTTAGACCTTCCATCTTCACCAATGAATAAACCATTTCCCTTTGGTTTGGTGTTAACCCCACATCAATGAATAAATTACTTTGGCATACGACTTCGTGTCCGAGCCGATGAATACACACTTGTTGACACCCATTTTTTTCCTATGAGTTGAGTCATTCTTCTTACCTTCCTTTTTGGTGCCTCAAGTTGTCCATTACTCATTGGGCCATTTTCAGGCATGTCTGTGGGCTTATTTTATGGATACTTCATCCTTTGCTAAGTTTACTCTAGAAATCGGACTTAATGGGCCTTCATTTCACTCGATCTTTGGGGTAAATGGGATTATTTGTCTCATTTTATTAATTTCCACCGCCCAACATAAAGGCAGTCTATAGATAGGCCATTTGGAATGTTGGATGGTCCTTTGTAAGATCGTTTGTATCGCTCAGATTGATCTATGGATTTATTGGCTATTTTCTGATTTTCTTCTTCTACCACTTCCTCCAATTCTCTTTAGTTTTCAAGTTATTCTCTAATTTTCAAAATACAGTTCTGCACGTTTACTGTTCATCCACGGTTTTCACAGATCTTCTCTCTTAGTTTTTACACTCTTCTGATCCTCATCTCTCTCTAAGTTCTTCATCAAACTTGTTCGTCTTTTCAAGCTCTTCAATTTTAATTTATTCCTTTTCCTCTGATTCTCCACCATTTTAAAGTTATAATTAATTTTCAGAAGTTTAGTTTTTCTAGATTTCACTGTTCATCTGCGCCGATATATCCTAATTTTTCATATTTTTAACTATCTTCCTCTCATCTTCTGTCTCTGCATTCTTCAGAAACTTTCTTCCTCTCTTCGCCCTCTACAACTTTCTCTTCTTCCACTTCTTATAATTCTTTCTAGATTTTAAGTTATTCTCCTTCTTCTAACCCTCTATTTTCATTATAATTTTATTGTGTTTTCAACTTGGTCTTTTCCTACTTCTATCTATCTCCCTCTTCTCTATTTCTTCACACACTCCAAGACGATTATTCATCTCTTGGTCCTCTCATGGCGTCGGTTTTCAAGACGGGGTGATCCACTCAAAGGCTCTGCGAGAAGGCGGCGCTATTCTTCATCCATTGGTTATATTTTCTTCTCCCTTTTTCTCTTATTTGTAAGTTATGTTTTTATATTTCATAGAGTTGTACTTGTCACCGTAATAAAATTCAGATTTTTAGAAATTTGTGTTCTTTTCTCTCTCTTTCTAATTTCTATCCTTAATCTTCTCATATTCTTTAGTTAATTTATTTTCATGCAAGTTTATTATCCATTTGTTTAATCTCACTCAACAATTTACTTTTCAAAACATAAGATTTTTCCAACTTATTTAAAATGAAATCTTTCTTCTCCGTGGGATCGACCCGTGCTTACCACTCTACTTAGATTTTATATCTTTTTAGTGAGTGAGTCCGGTTAATTTTTGAAATTATGACACGGCATTTTTAACGATGAGTGTCGGAGCACATCAATTTTTGGCGCCGTTGTCAGGGGGGGAAATTTTTTGGCGTCGTTGCTGGGAAGGAAATCTTTTTTTAATGTTGAGAAATTCTTGTGTTTGATGTATATATGTGAATACTAATTTTATTTTTATTTTGCCAGAAAAAGAAAAAAATCAGAAAATCAAAAATATATTAAAAATTCGGACCTAAAAATTTACTGGAAATAATCTATCGCAGAAAGTCAGGAAGCGTCGCTGAAAGTATATTTTTGTCACTAAAGAAGCAGAAATTCTGGAATTCTGAAAAATCCTGAAAAATCAAGCGTCGCTAAAGGTCAGTAAACGTAGGAACAAGTTCTATTTTTCTAATTTCTGAAAAATCTTCCAAAAAATCAGATAAATTTCTAAAAAATACATAAAAATTCTAAACAAATCTGAAAATCTGAAAAACATAAAAATCATGATTTTATACTTTATTTTTCAATATGTTGCATGTTAATTAGTATTTTTAGTTATTATTTATATTTTATTTATCTCTCTTTTGAAAAAAAAGAAAAATAACTTTCTAAAAATCCAAAAAAAAATCAGAAATCCTGAAAAACACAAAAACATCATTTTAGATTTCATTTTGTAATAAATTTGCATGTCTTTGTTATGTTATTGTTTATAGCTTATTACTTTCATCTCTCAGTGAAAAATTCAAAAAAATAAAAAAAATTCCCTAAAAAAATCAGAAATCAAAAGAAAACAAAGAAAAAATTGTCTCATGCCATCATGTCCTCATTTTAGTTGAATCAATTTCATGCATTGTGTATTTAGTTGAGTATTTGTTCTTTATTTTTTGCATCATTTGAAAGAAAAAGAAAAAAATTATCATCTTCCTCTTCTTCTCCTTTCTATTCTTCTCTATTTCCCCCTTTTAAAGGCAATATAGGCACACCTCTCTTAGAATTGGAAGGACCCTCCATTGAGCACTCCGTCTCTTTGGACTGGAATTTTCTTTTCCAAGACCTCTATAAGTCCCCGCACCCGTGGATTCCCTCACGGAAATCGGACAGGTTGTACCAAGAAGCACCTCGGAGTTAGATTATCCTTAGAAGGTTAAAAAGAAGTTTTAGAATTTGTTGCTATTTTGAAAAACTGGTGTCTAAGGCTAGAGGCCAACGGTAAACCTTATAAGCGGACTTGTGGTTATTTAATTAGGTCCCTACGAAAGAATGTGGAGCCTCCCACAACCCCACCTCTTACCTGGCCAGTGAACCAACTTGATAGTAGGTCCTGACTCCTTTTTAAAAAAAATAAAATAAAACAAAATAAAACAAAACAAAAAAATCATCACTTTTGCATAATTCATATAGTTGTTATTGCATTTGCATCATAAAAAAAAATTCATAAATCCCTACACAAAACAACTCTCCCTTTGGGCCCTTTTTGTATTGCATGCAAGGTAAGAGATCCCTACACCCGCCTCTGCTAGGACCCATAGGAGAGATTGAGAGGTTAGTGCATTCCAGAACTCACCATCAACTTAACCTCATGGCGGACCACAACCAGAATCAACAACAAATTCACCAAGTCACTCCCAAGTAAATGAAGGAATATTTATTTCCTGATCAATACCAACCTTCATTTTATACCCAAGCACCTCAAAATCAAGCAGCTCAATATGAAATTAAATCAAGCACCATTCAAATGTTGCCATCCTTCTATGGCAATACCAATGAGGATCCCTACAGACATCTGGATGAGTTCCTCCAGATTTGTTCAACTGTGAAAATCCCAAACTTCTCTGATGATGCTCTCAAGCTGACTCTTTTCCCATTCTCTTTCAAAGACAAAGCCAAATATTGGTTAGGAGCCTTGGGTAGATCAATTGACACTTGGGCAGAAATGTAAAAAGAATTTTTGAAACAATTCTATCCCATAGGGTGAACCAATACCATGAGAAGAGCGATAACTGGATTTTCACAAAATCCTGGGGAACAAATCCATGAGGCTTGGGATAGGTTGAAAGATTTGCTAAGAAAATGCCCCCATCATGGATTATCAAGATGGCAAATTGTCCAAGCATTCTATGAGGGATTGACGGATAATTATAGACAAATGGTGGATGCTTCATGTGGGGGAGCATTTATGAGTAAAATCGAAGATGAGGCATATGATTTATTTAAAATGCTTAGTAAAAATTCAATTAGTCATGCCTCGCTCTCATCCTATGAGAGAACGATTGGGCCATCTAAGAGGGCAGGGCTTTATGAAGTGAAGAGCCAAGGCGAGTGTGAGAATAGGATGGACATAAATGCTTTGACTCAGAAATTGAACAAAATGGATTTGTTGGCGCAGAAGATAGAGAAGGTTGATCTTGTAACTTAGAAGCTAGATCAGTTGTTATCTAGGCATGAACCCTCTTCTTCTTCAGCCCCTCGACCTCAACCATTCTCAGCTCCCAGTCATGAAGAGATTTGTGCTCTTTGTTCTAGCCCTGATCATGTGGTAACTGATTGCCCCACTGCAGCCCAGCTTCCCCCATTCATCCAAGAACAAATCTTCGCTGCTCAGGGTGTCTCTAAGCCTCCTTATGATCCTTATTCCAACACCTACAATCCAAGCTGGAGAAACCACCCGAATTTTTCTTGGAAATCTCAGCAAGGTCCATCTACCCAATCTAATCCCTCTTTTCAAAAATAACCCTTTAAAGCTTAATCTCACCAACATTACCAATCTCCTTTTCAACAAGGTCAGTCTCATCATAATTTCTCTCAATCCAGTGCACCTTTCCAACAATATTCTCAACTTACTTTTCAGCATTCTCAGGCCCCGTATCATCAACCTTCTACTCAGTATTTTCAGGGGCAGTATCATCAATATCCTCCAAACCATTTTCAAGCTCAAGTTCCTTTCCAACCTCCGCAGCCCAATTTTGATGAAAAATTCGATCAACTCCAACAACTCATTCTTTCTCAGTAACAATCCATTGCTAAGTTGGAAGGTCAGATTGGGCAATTAGCAGCAAGTAATGTAAGGAGAGAGGTGGGTCAGCTTCCTAGCCAGCCTATAGCTAATCCTAGGAACCAACCTTCGGGCTTCCCCCAAAGAGTTCCTATTCTTCCTCAACCAAACTAACCTCAACCGTCCACACCTGCAGGTCCCCAATTTAAGAATGCTAAGGCAATCTCTTCTCTTAGGAGCGGGAAGACTTTAGATAATCCTTATAGGACTAAGGAAGTTGGCAGTAGTTCGGGCCAAGAGGCCCAAGAGGAGAGTGATGAGGAAGAGGAGACGGTGATTGTGCAAGAAAATAAGTCGACGGAGGGTGGAGAGAAGAAGCTGGATAAAGGGAAGACGAAAGTTGATGAAGGACCCCAAGAATATGTGCCTAAGGTCCCTTTTCCCGATGCTCTAAAGTCGAAGGCTCACAAGAAAATGCCGGTCCAACAGAAAGAATTTGTGGAATTATTTAAACAAGTGAATATCAATATTAGACTCTTGGACGCCATCAAGCATGTGTCGACATATGCAATGTTTTTGAAAGAGCTTTGTACTCCAAAGAGGGAGCCAATGGCGGTGACTCAAAAGATCCGCTTGTCTGAGGATGTGAGTGCTGTTTTGATGAATCATTTTCCAAAAAAATTGAAGGACCCCTGAGCCCCTTTAATCTCATGTGATATTGTTGGAGTCACTTTTGATCGAGCATTGCTAGACTTAGGTGCTAGCTGTTGGGTCCCGCGAGGTGTAGTCGGATCTAGAAGGGGGGGTTGAATAGATCCTATCAAAAGCTTTGACCTATTTAAAAACTCTTAGCTATCAAAAGCATGAACCACTCCTATAAAGTGAATGAATCACTTAGGCACAATGCACAGCGGAATTAAGTAGAGTGGCTCAAATGAAAAGACTTAGATTACAAGCGATGAAGCGTCAACTCTTCTTTAAGCACATTTGTGATCTTTGAGAGATACAAGCCTTGTAGTGCAGGGATCATAAAGCATAACACTAGAGCATGAAATAGCTTGCAACAACCGTGCGTGTGTGTGAATGTAGTGGTGATCAACCAAGGTGCATGCGAGTCTAAGCAAGGGAAACGCTTAGCAATACTTTCACCTTGGCGCTTGTGTGCAAGGGTGCAGCAGGCCGCCCAAGGGATGCAGTCAAAGTGCTAAGCTCAATTAAACCACAGATAAAACCGAAAGTGCAAATCTGAGTGCTTGAGTGTGTAAACAAGATAACCAAGTATGGAAGCACACGAACATGTGAATGGGGGTAGAAGATATAGAGCAATCGCACATGATGAACAACCCACAACACAGGGATTTTTAAGGTGGTTCGGTTGCAACCCCGTAACCTACGTCCACCCCTCATCAAAACCCGGTGAGGCTTTCCTGCTGACTCACAGCTTGACCGGGGTCACGCCCCAAACCATAGAACAGAGAAAGCCCTCTTTCTATCTTCCTACACACAAAGCCGGCAGGGACGGCTATACCGCAGATCGGAGAACTTCCGATTGCCTTCCTACTAACCACCGGTAGGGACGATCTTCAGTTTCAATAGATTGAATGAGATGAAAATAGAACAAGATGAAAAAGCTTAAACAAGATATGAAGATATGCTAGAATGAACTAGATCTTGTCTGAGATTGTTGGATCTTGAATCTATTGCTTTGATCTTCCTTTGATCCCTTTGAGTTGATGGAGAAGATACAGGATGTAGCTTTGATCTTCCCTTGAGTTGATGAAGAGGTTGGGATGTAGCTTTGATCTTCCTTTTGATCTCCTTTGTGAGCTTGCTTGCTTTTCTTCTTCCTTGGAGATTGAGGGCTTCAGATGTAGGCTTGAATCCCTTGGATTGGATGTAGAACTTCTGCATGGAGTACTGTTCACAGCTACAGTACCTCTTTTTCCTTGGAGCTCCTCTAGCCTCTCTTCATCTCTCTTTGCTCCAAATGATCAACTAGGGTTTCTAACCCTCTTGTGTTGGTTTTATATCTCTTTGGATGGTCAATAAACACATCCCAGACCAGATCCACATTTTGTGGGTGATTAGGTGACTTTTGGATTAAAGAAATCTATGGGTAATGGCCTTTCTCGAAGTGGAAAACAAAGTCAACATTGGTTGGCTCGGGGCTGGCGGTCGACCTGTGTCTTCTGGCGGTCGACCTCTACTGAGAAATGCTGTAGACGGATGTTCCCTGGGATTTTTGGTCGATCGCTACCATGGGCTGGCTGTCGATCGCCACTGAAAGAACTGCAGACGGTGGGCTGCTGGCTGGGGCGGTCGACCGCCCCTGTGCTGGTGGTCGATCACCAGCTGGGCAGAACCTGGGTTTTCCCGGGTCGGTCCGTTAGCTGCTTTAGCTCCGCCGCTTAAGTCCTTTAGCAGTCCATTCTCATCTGTGGCATTAACCTTGATAGTCTAGAAGACGTCAACGGAGTCTTTGACTTTGGGTTCTCTTGGTTATGCTTCTTTGTGCATCGACCTTAATTGTCATTGAGCTTTCACTTTTGCCAACTCCACTCCATTCCTTGGATTATCTTGTAGCTTGCTATCCAGAAGTTGCACCGACCTTGAACCATCCATAAGGCAAGACATGCACTGACCATATGAAGAATATGCAATGACCTTATGTGTGATGCTATTCAGCTTGATTTCTGTGCTTGAAACATGCTAGATTTCTGTGCCTCCAATATTGTCATATGCCTTGATATCTGTGTATCCAGTTGCCTAGATTTGTGTGCCATTCTTGATCTTTTACACTGGGAATATAATAACCACCAATATGTATTGTCATATGACTTGATATCTATGTACTAGAAGTATGATGACCTGAAATGTATGAATATTAACATTATCAATTGCAGGTATAGTTCATTAATGACTACAGAGGCAGACATCATCAAAACCATAAAATTAATCATGTTGCACACACGTTCAACATTCTCCCCCTTTTTGATGATGGCAACTATGAGTCATTCTGAACTATGAGTCATTTTAAATTCACATGCATTATTAATTCAGATGGCAACTATGAGGCAAAAACATTCTTGTGAAGAAGAAGAGGCTTCTCTCCCCCTTAATAATGCTATCCCCTTTTGACAATGACTCACATGGTTCTCACCCCCTTTGACACACAGAGTGGATTCTTTGATTAATGACTCACATAAACTTACCACATTCTTTGATTAATGACTCACATAAACTTCTCCCCCTTTGACAACATCAAAAGATCCATAAAAGAGAAACAGAGACTCACATAAAAAGACTTACATGATGCTCTGGTATCTCCTATGTGACATCATTACAAGCAACCATAATGTGGAGAAACATGTCATTGCAGGTAACATTCCAGAAAATGATGTGGAAGTATATGCCAATGGTTGTACACTTATTAAAGCTGACAAGATAACCAGAGAGAACAACCAATTGTGGAAAGCCAGTTAGAGGACTGATACCAATGAATGATGTGGATGTATCGAACATGGTGGTGTCCCGTGGCTTGGCAAAGATAATGTAAGTGTGAGAGGTGGAGCCATAGCAGCATGATTCAATTCCTCAAATAGGGGAGATGGAAGAGCAGCCAATGAGCATTTTTTGATTTCAAATTTTGTAAGATTTTTAGTGGTTTTCTAGTTTTCAGATTTTTTTGAATTTTCTATGCAATGCATGGAAATGCTAAATGCAAGCTACAATTGTATGAAGTTAAGACATGCATGCCACCCTATTTCATGAAAGCATGAAGCTAATGATGCTAGGACTTATGCCACATGCCAATGAATGAGAAAGCAATATGATATCACTTGACAGAGAACACCAATGATTTTGGATGCGACTTGAAAGGAGCATCAAGATGATACCACTTGTTGGATGATACCAAGGTGATGTAATCATGGCAGCTTGAATGATTTATGTAGATATGACAGATGAAGGCAAACAACAAGGAGCATCAAGATATGACTTCTCAAGAGAGAATGGAGGTTCTTTAATCTGAAACCAAGTTCATAAATCAGAGTTATGGATTTTTCAGAATTTTCAGTTATTGAACTCAAATGCACTAGCCTTTACATTCAGATTGGTTTAATGCTAATGAATTCTGGCCTACTCAGTAGAATCACATGAAGACATTTGAATGCAACTTTAATAACAGTGAACCAGAAATTCATGTTAAAATAAGATTAACCTTCTCTTATCTTACTCATTCAGTTTCATTGGTTCCCTTGAGAGTGACCACAATAAGTATTGAGGCTAAACACTTAGATGACTTAGATTTGATTCAGGAGTGCTACACATTCAGATTTTTCTTTTGAAATCATTTGAAAGATGATTGTTATCATTTTACGAGCAGTCAAGTGTAGCAACCACCTTTTGACGTGAGTGTGCACGTTTACCAGACGCAAGCACCCCCAGTTACTCAGTGTAGCTCACGATTTTGCCTCACTTAGAACAGAGATAGCATAGTCACCTCATGACATATCGAACCTCATTTTCTTTGATGAGGAGATATATTTCTCAGCAACAGTGCCATTGCTCTGCCTTGAGCTTACTTTAAGTGTAGCCACTTTTTGAAATAAATAGATTCAACAAATGTTTAAAAATAATACTTAGCTGAAGTTTCTCGATCAAGGATGCCTTTGTACTCAAAAAATCTTTCAGATTCAAGACGGCATGACAAGTCAAAACATGATAAACTAGTTTAAGTCTATTAAGCCCGACCATAAACATTTTCAAGACCATCAAACTTCAAGACTCAAGAAATCATTAATGTTAAACCAAAATCATTCATGTTCAAGGCAATCACAAGACTCTATAAAAGAAAATTCTTCTTTAAGATTTACTCTGATAAACAACCTCAATAATAGATAGGGAATCCTCCAAGAAGTTCAAGGCACTTTGAATCCAAGTTGAACCATAAAAGGATGTTGCAATATGATGCAGTGGTTTGATATAAAAAAGAGTGTTACATATGAGTGGAAGCTTGAGAATCAATGGTGAACACTCCCCCTGAGGTTATGCACTGAGCTCAGACTGGAATGGAAGAGATAAAGTTATCAGGTGCAAGGAGGTGTGGACTCTGACATTGTGTGATGTCGACACCCGGAGCTCAGACAGAAGTAATTTTCAGGTAGATAGAACTGTGGGGTCGACCTGTCAAAGGAGTGAGGTCAACTTGTTGAACTGCAAGGTAGAGTTTTGACTAGATTTTCATGATGGGTAAACTCCCCTTGAGAAGAAGCATTTATGCTATGATGTTAATAGAATGAAGATGAAACATATTCATGAATGCTGCAAAGAAACAACTCCCCCTTACTCTATGGCCTATATGCGACATTGACGCATGGTACGTGGCGGAGGTGAAACCTCACGCATATTGAGTGCTTCTAGGCAAGTATAACCTGCCTTTTCACACATCAACATTTGATATACCATGGCCGTGCAAGAGTGAAATGATGTGATGTATTTAATCTAGATTGATGTTGACTCCCCCTGAGTACATGCATTGGTTGGCAATGAACTATGCAGCCTAAGACTTATGTGAATACACAACGCAATGAAGATGCTGCAAAATGATTGTGCATTTTAGTGTCTTCTAAACATGATGTGCATTAAGTATGTGAGATCACAAGATGATGCAAACACACATGAATGCAACTTAATGATGATGCCAATAGACACCCCCTTTGAACAATGCTAACATGAATAACGAGTTGAAAATGCAGCCATGGTATGCATTATCAAAACTAAAATCCAAGCATTTCAAGTGGCTGATAGCAAGACTTATGCAACTCATCATCACATCAACTTCATCAGCATAACAAATTTTTCATGAATTAAATAGCTGAAATCAAGCATGGTGTAAGCAAGTTATCTAGCTCAAAAGTTCATCTCACACCAAGGGGGTTTTGCATTTCAAAGAGCAATTCAGTTTACAGAATCTAATGACATTGGGCAGATGTATGATGCACTATCTACATGTCAAGTCTAAACATGCAAGATGACTGAACTTAAAAGGTTTATGTACATACATGTGCCTTGAGCTTTTATTTACCTTATGATCCTTTGTTCAGCTCCAAGGCATCCTGCACCCAAAATTCTCATTTGGAATTTTTAGGTACCCAAGATTGCTTGGGTCCTTGTGGGTTAGCAACTTTGTCATATTCACTAATGTGGCTCATCTGTTTCAGGGAAAGCAGATGATCCTTCTCATTGTATGACAATCATACATGTCATGACCATTTTTCCCACAGTAAAAATAGTGCACAAAAGATTGAGCATTCTTTTTATGTTCATGTGCGTGTGCATGTACATTTTGTTTTTGTGATGAGCATGGGATTTACCTTTCATGGCATGAAGGTGATGCTTTCCCGTTAAGTGCCAGCACTCTTGGACAATATGGCCAGACTTACCACAATGAGAGCAGCAATGAGGAAGATTTTTGTTTAAGCCATGGAGAGTGTCGACCTGCTTGTATGGGAGTGTCGACTATTCTGACTCCCCATGCAGTTCTACGCAGATATCTGCTGAGTAGGTCCTCTGCCAGTGTTGACCTATTTCTTTCCTTGCTCTTTCGCTTGCTGTCCTGCTCTAAGCTCATCATTTCTCAAGATAAAACAATCATGCACAGTGTGACCATGTTTACCACAATAATAACAATGACATTCGTCTTGTGGAAGCATGGTATTTAGCATTGGACATGTTATGGTGCATGTTTGGATGAGCATGCTGAGTTTTACTTTTCTTTTGAGCAGTATGCCCTTTTTGTTGACCACAGGAAGTGGTGGCTTCTGGTGAGCCAGAATCTTGGATTTGGGCAAACATTGACAGAAATTATTCAGACCATGAATTTCATTTTCAAGTGAGAAATATGCTGTTTAGATTCATCAAGACCCTCTTTGTATGCTGCCAATTACTCATTGAGCATGGCATTTATTGCTTTAAGATTTTGATTTTATTGTTCTAAAGCATGCAATGTTTCAGAGTGATCATCAATGACAGATTTGCCTTTTTCATGTGCAGCAATTTTTTCATGCAATTCTTCTTCGGCTTGTTCAAGTTCAATTTTCTTTTCCAACAACTCTCTAGTCTCTTCTTTCAGAGAATCAATCAGATTTTGTTGCCATTCAAGATCATCATGGAGACCAACATTTATGTTTCTCAAGAATGAACATTTTTCACATGCAAAATTAGCAGAGCATGAAATATAATTTTTATTTCCTTCAATCAACCTCTCATGATAGATTACCCATCGGCCATAGTTTGATCATTAGAGATTGACTTAGGTTGGTTTTGAAGTTTTATTACAGTTTCTTCCAACCTAGTGATTTCATCATGAAGATTTTCATTTTCATTCTTAGACATGCAATGCTTTGTTTATGCGTATCTATATCAAAAGAGAGAGTGTCGTTAAGCTCTTCAAAAATAGAACACTTTTTACAAAACGAGCTTTCATTTTGGTTGATTTTCTTGAGATCCTTTTTCAAATTTTTGTTTTCGGTTTTTACCTTTTTGTATTGTGTAAACAACTCATCATAGGCTTCCATAAGCTCTTCAAAAGTGAATTCCTCGGAATCAGAGTTCACCTGTGATGAGGGTGTATTGCTGGACTGTTCTGCACGGTCGGCCTTGAAGCATTCTTGTTCTTATTCCTTCGAAATAGCTTGCAACAACCGTGCATGTGTGTGAATGCAGTGGTGATCAACCAAGGTGCATGCGAGTCTAAGCAAAGGAAACGCTTAGCAATACTTTCACCTTGGCGCCTGTGTGCAAGGGTGCAGCAGGCCGCCCAAGGGATGCAGCCAAAGTGCTAAGCTCAATTAAACCACAGATAAAATTGAAAGTGTAAATCTGAGTGCTTGAGTGTGTAAACAAGATAATTAAGTATGGAAGCACACTAACCTATGAATGGGGGTAGAAGATATAGAGCAATCGCACATGATGAACAACCCACAACACAGGGATTTTTAAGGTGGTTCGGTTGCAACCCCGCAACCTACGTCCACCCCTCATCAAAACTCGGTGAGGCTTTCTTGCTGACTCACAGCTTGACCGGGGACACGCCCCAAACCACAGAATAGAGAAAGCCCTCTTTCTGTCTTCCTACACACAAAGCCGGCAGGGACGGCTATATCGCAGATCGGAGAACTTCCGATTGCCTTCCTACTAACCACCGGTAGGGACGATCTTCAGTTTCAATAGATTGAATGAGATGAAAATAGAACAAGATGAAAAAGCTTAAACAAGATATGAAGATATGCTAGAATGAACTAGATCTTGTCAGAGATTGTTGGATCTTGAATCTATTGCTTTGATCTTCCTTTGATCCCTTTGAGTTGATGGAGAAGATACAGGATGTAGCTTTGATCTTCCCTTGAGTTGATGAAGAGGTTGGGATGTAGCTTTGATCTTCCTTTTGATCTCCTTTGTGAGCTTGCTTGCTTCTCTTCTTCCTTGGAGATTAAGGGCTTCAGATGTAGGCTTGAATCCCTTGGATTGGATGTAGAACTTCTGCACAGAGTACTGTTCACGGCTACAGTACCTCTTTTTCCTTGGAGCTCCTCTAGCCTCTCTTCATCTCTCTTTGCTTCAAATGATCAACTAGGGTTTGTAACCCTCTTGTGTTGGTTTTATATCTAAACTATACACCTACAATTCTAGGATGTCCATTTTTAGCTACGGCAAAGGCCAATATAAATTGTGCCACGGGAATGATGGATATATCATTTGGAGGAGAGAAGGTTGCATTGAATGTTTTTAAGCCTTCTCAGTACTCGGACCATGAAGAAGAATGCAATATTATTGATATCTTTGAGGAGATGATTCATGAAGGTCTGGATGACATTGAGGACACCCTAGAAGAGGGTAGCATGCTTCAGGATTCTTCTCTCTCTTCTGAACCCTGGTCTAGGGTAGAACCTCTTCCTGTACTTCAATCTGGACCAATCTTGCCATCTCTAGAACATCCTCCCGCTCTGGAACTCAAGCCTCTCCCGGACTCCCTTAAATATGCATATTTGGGACCTAACCACACTCTACCGGTCATCATTGCCTCCAACCTCACTTCGGCTCAGGAAGCCCAACTCTTAACTGTTCTTAAGGAGCATAGGGGGGCAATAGGTTGGTTGGTGGCAGATCTCAAGGGTATTAGCCCAGATGTTTGTATGCATCGTATCTATTTAGAGGACAATGCCAAGTCAAGCAGGGAGATGCAGCGTCGGTTGAATCCTAACATGAAAGAGGTGGTTAAGCAGGAGGTGGTGAAATGGTTGGATGCCGAGATTATATATCCCATCTCTGATAGCAAGTGGGTGATGGGGATATCAGAGCAAGAGCACTGACATTTTAATTTGCATTTGTATCCTTTAGTTTATTTTTATATCCTTGGGAAAGTATATGTGCAATTGTAAGGCTTTATAAGCCAATGTGTCATTCCCTTGTTTTCTTTGGGTTTTTGTGCAAATTGTCAATAGGTCTAGCAAGGGGGCCCTTACTCCTTCCCCATTGGTCCACATAAGCGATATGGGTCCAGGTGGGGCTGGTCAAAGTCCTAGGTGACATCTAGAAGGTCAATTGGACACATGGGAGACAAGTGGTTGAAAAATTCAAAAGGAGGCTACCTACCTTGTCCCTTGGTCAAGGGGGCGCCCCCCCCCCTTTTATGGGAATTTTGATTTTTGTAAAAAAGCCTATTAGAACTAATTTGTGATATCCCTTATTTACCCTCCCTAATTCTAGATCTAGGGTCATTTTGAGTCTTTTTACATTTCATACAAATAGGTTGTATTTCCATTTTATGTGAATTAATGAAGTGAAAAATTGGCATTTGCTCTAAGGAAGGGTGCCCCCCTCTCCCTCTGTCCCTGGTTCTTCTTCCTCCTCCAGCCCTCAAGGGTGTGAGGCCCATTCTCCTTAGCCCCTCTGAGTTCCATTTCTGCCGCCGCCGCCATCGCACCGCCGTCGCGCCACCACCGCCATCGTCGGAGTTCTGTCTCCATCAGGATAGAACCTCTTTCCCGAAATTTTATCTTTTGTTCTTGTTATCTGTTTGAGCCCTAATTTTGAGGGTTTGTTCCACGTACCTCCCTGTTCTTGGAGTCTAGAAAAATCATTTCCCCTTCGGTCAAAGGTCAATTTCAGGCAGATCTCTTGCTGTCCTGAGTGTCTGTAAACAGATCCACAGGAAAACCCGTAGTTTGTAGGTTTTTCATTTCTAATCCATCCTCTGGATCGACGGGAAAAAAAATATGTTGTAGCTCCGTGGGTGCTCTTTCCAACGGTACCTGCCACGCCTCGATCGACCTCCAGATCTGAGCATCATAATTCTTGCCGCCGAGGCGCGCAAACCTATTCTCTGTGCAGATAAGGAAAATCAGTCTGGGAATAATTCGTGCAAAAATAACAAAAGTCAACTTCTAGAACCACTACTTCAGGGACTCAATCAAGGACATCTCGCCATCATCCCAACCAAGCTGTGCCTTCAGAAGACCTCAGGAGGGTGACGTTCCTTTGGAAACCGCGCCTTGCTATCTAGCGAGTCAAAACTGAGTCGGCGCAATATCGAGTCGGCGCAGGACCGAGTCGGACCAGCAGGCGGAGTTCGTGCCGAACGCACCTCCAGGTTGCTGCCCGTCAACCCAGGGTCGGTCCTCCCGGGCCCCACTTGTAGCCCTTTACCTCCCTGCGTGGAGTGGGCAATAGATTCCATTGTTGTAACTAATGTTTACTGTTGTTACCGGGAGTTACCGTAACTGGCCGGGATCGTCTTCCCCACGCCCGGAGCGTGGAGATACACTCGTCCCCGCTCTTTATCACATTTTGCTAATCTTATATATCTTTGAATGCCGCTGCGAGTGTAGGTTTCTAGCTCGATATATATTGTTATCACCGCTGCGAGAGTGAGTGAGTGTACCGTCCCGTGTCTCGATCCGAGTTCACGCAAAAGTCCGATACCCGAGACTAACTGTCGATTTCTCAATCGCGCACGGTCCCCTGTCTCCCTCGCATAGGGACGATCGCGAGCTAGAGTCCCAGGTCGCCTGTCCATCCCGCATCAATTTGGTATCAATGTGCCAGTTGAGTCTAGGGTAGTCATTAGTCATTGCTTAACAAAAACATAAGGAAGTGACTAAGTCTAGGTGTCACATTTGCATACCATTAATCGGTATATCAAAAGGTGTTGTCCGAACGTTAGGCTATGCCTATCGGGAAGGCCGCACACTTGCGCGAGTGATCTTCGGATCGATTAGTTCCGCCACGTACCGAGTCTTGGTTGTGTCTAGGTGTGTAGTCGAGTCTCATTTCAACTTTGCATTTGCCTCGCATTCTAAGTCGTGTCTAGGTGCAATAGTTTCATAACATTTTGCTTATAAAAAAAATGGCCTTGCATATCCATTCCTAGGGGATCCAACCCCCCATCTTTGCAACCATGGCCGTTCCTCAAGACCATGCATCCGAGTGGTCATCCCTGGTTGCCCGATTCAATGCCTTCATGGCCTAAACCTTGGAATTCACCCATCTCATTTCTAAAGCCACTCTACCCAATGGGTCCACAACAGAACTCCATTTCATTCATGGGGAGTCGGATAATTGGGTTTCTCTTGATATCGTGGAGTCCCTCTCCAAGACGGGAGAGATTATCCGCGATGGTGATTTTGCTGTGTCAAGTTCCAAAGGAAGATCGGTTCTGATCATTACTTCGATGGCGCATGGTGTAATATTGGTACGCTAGTAGGACCTTGCATTGTATTAGGGCGACCATGGTTGGAAGAGAGGAGAGCGACCTTTGACCGGGATAGGAGGACCTGCACCTTATATCCACCTCACCTACCCGGCGAGTTTGTCTTCCACGATGGCTTTCAGCGGACCACCTCTGTGTCACCAACCACCCACCCCTATCAGTCCGCTCCGCCTACGGACTCATGCCCACTACCTCCCCCGGAGCCATCAAACTTGGGGCCACCTCATCCCGAGCCTCCCGTATTTTTAATGGGTACGCTTTTCATAGCCGAGCCGCTTCTTAGCTGGCCCCAGGATGGCTTGGTCCCACCTCCATATCCATTAATGGACCCCACCTTACCTTTAGTGCCCGTCAACTCCTACCACATGACATTCTGGTCTAGTCACCATGTTGATATATTGGGTGACCTTATTTTGGGTTTAGGTTGGCAATGGAAGTTGACACACTTATTGGCCTGAGGCTTCGACCAACCCACTAGTCGTAGCTTCACCCATCCAACCATAGGGTCCATTACCTCCGTGTGCACCGTGGGTTGTGTCACCACGGAGGTTCTCTTATTCCTCCCTATGTCGGTCGAGCCCGACTTCATTCCCTCTTGCCCAAGGGAGGAATCTTATTTTTTTCACATGACCACCGTCCCATTCACCATGACGGATGAAGGTGACCACCCACACCTTCAAGAATTTCACAATTGGGACCGTGACTTGTGGGAATCCATCTCATGGGGTCATACCTTCTTTGATCCTTTTGACCCCTTCGCTAGGGAACCTCCCGAGCTATCACATTCACTCCACTTCTTCCAAGGAGTTCACTATCACACCCCTACCCCTTGGTCTAGTTGGCATGCCTTACCTACATCCCGGGGTGATGACGAAGGCCATTTTGGATCTCCTAGGCATTCCCCACCCAATTCCCATAGGTCGCCAATGCATAAGTAGTACCTATTAGGATGTCTAGAATTCCATTCCGTCCACCATCGAGTGCATCTAGTGTATGAATGGCACATATTCGGGTGTCCTGGTCCACCATCACCTATGCGTAGGTTGGACTAACATTAGGTGTGTCTAGGGTCTTGTGTGTCTGTGCATACATCGAGTCGCGTCGATTTTACACACTCACGTTGTTAGTCCCTTTCGAGCATGAGACTTCTCGGACTTTGGGATCGGTGCTACTTCATATCGGATCTAGTCACATAAGAGACAAGCGGTGATTCCTAGTGAGTCTTCGAGCCGCCTTCCCTCCTTTGAGAGTGACCCCACCCCGGAGTGTCCAACTCTAGCCTCTTCCCCAACAGCGTGTGCATATCAAATCTATACGGGATGAGCAGGTGTCGATTACTTGGAGTGGAGCGTACTCCGCGCTTCCAGGTTCGATGACGCATCTGTCGGAGCTACTCAAGCAGCCACACCCCTTACTTGACGGGGTCGAGTTCTTCCCACCTGGGGAGAATTGATGGGGACATCAGAGCTAGAGCACTGACATTTTAATTTATATTTGTATCCTTTAGTTTATTTTTATATCATTGGGAAAGTATATGTGCAATTGTAAGGCTTTATAAGCCAATGTGTCATTCCCTTGGATTCTTTGGGTTTTTGTGCAAATTGTCAGTAGGTCCAGCAAGGGGGCCCTCACTCCTTCCCCATTAGTCCACATAAGCCATATGGGTCCATGTGGGGTTGGTCAAAGTCCTAGGTGGCATCTATAAGGTCAATTGGACACATGGGAGACAAGTGGTTGAGAATTTCAAAAGGAGGCTACCTACCTTGTCCCTTGGTCAAGGGGCGTCCCCCCCCCTTTTATGGGAATTTTGATTTTGGTAAAAACACATATTAGAACTAATTAGCTCTATCCCTTATTTACCCTCCCTAATTCTAGATCTAGGGTCATTTTGAGTCTTTTTACATTTCATACAAATAGGTTGTATTTCCATTTTATGTGAATTAATGAAGTGAAAAATTGGCATTTGCTCCAAGGAAGGGTGTGCCCCTCTCCCTCTCTCCCTAGTTCTTCTTCCTCCTCCAGCCCTCTAAGGTGTGAAGCCCATTCTTCTTAGCCCCTCTGAGTTCCATTTCTGCCGCCGCCATCGCACCGCCGTCGCGCCGCCGCCGCCATCATCGGAGTTCTATCTCTATCAGGATAGAACCTCTTTCCCGAAATTTTATCTTTTTTTCTTGTTATCTGTTTGCGCCCAAATGTTGAGGGTTTGTTCCACGTACCTCCCTTAACCTCCAGTTCAAATTTTGTGTCATTTTGACACCGTTTAGTATTTTCCCCATATTTCTTCTTTCCCCCTGTAATCTGCCATTCTACAGATCCACGGGATAGTGTCACCCTTATGTATTTTTCCCGCCCCCTTATCAATTTCTAAAAAATCCCAAAACATTCCTCAGTGTTCCTCACATATACCCCCTTCCACCATAATTTTCTTTGGAGTCTAGAAAAATCATTTCCCCTTCGGTCAAAGGTCAATTTCAGGCAGATCTCTTACTGTCCTGAGTGTCTGTAAACAGATCATTTCCCCATACTTTGTAGAGTTTTTTATTTCTAATATCTCCTCTGGATTGACGGGAAAAAATATATGTTGTAGCTCTGTGGGTGCTCTTTCCAACGGTACCAGCCACGCCTCGATCGGCCTCCAGATCTGAGCATCATAATTCTTGCCGCCGAGGCGCGCAAACCTGTTCTCTGTGCAGATCAGGAAAATCAGTCCGGGAATAATTCGTGCAAAAATACCAAAAGTCAACTTCTGGAACCGCCACTTCAGGGAGTCGATCAGGGACATCCCGCCATCATCCCAGCCAAGCGGCGCGTTCAGAAGACCTCAGGAGGGCGACGTTCCTTTGGAAACCGCGCCTTGCTGTCTAGCGAGTCAGAACCGAGTCGGCGCAGTACCGAGTCGGACCAGCAGGCCGAGTTCTTACCAAACGTACCTCCAGGTTGTTGCCCGTCAACCCAGGGTCGGTCCTCCCAGGCCCCACTTGTAGCCCTTTACCTCCCTGCGTGGAGTGGGCAATAGATTTCACTATTATAACTAAAGTTTACTGTTGTTACCGAAAGTTACGGTAACTGGCCGGGATCGTCTTCCCCACGCCCGGAGCATGGAGGTACACTCGTCCCCGCTCTTTATCGCATGTTGCTTATCTCGTATATCTTTGAATGCCGCTGCGAGTGTAGGTTTCTAGCTCGATATATATTGTTATCATCGTTGCGAGAGTGGGTGAGTGTACCGTCCCGTGTCTCGATCCGAGTTCACGTGAAAGTCTGATACCTGAGACTCACTGCCGATTTCTCAACCGCGCACTGTCCCCCATTTCCCTCGCATAGGGACGATTGCGAGCTAGAGTCCCAGGTCACGTGTCCGTCCCGCATCAGTGGGTCATCCCCACACAAGTAGTTCCAAAGAAATCAGGGCTGACCGTGACTCAAAATGAGAAAGGTGAAGAGGTGCCAATCAGACTACAAACGGGGTGGAGAGTTTGTATTGATTACAAAAAAATGAACTCAATGATAAAGAAAGATCATTTCCCTCTCCCATTTTTGGATCAGATTTTGGAGAAATTGGCTGGGCAAAGATATTTTTGCTTTCTGGATGGATACTCCGGGTACAATCAAGTTGTTGTCTACCCAAAAGATCAGGAAAATACTACATTCACGTGTCCATATGGCACGTTTGCATTTAGAAGAATGCCATTTGGGCTTTGCAATGCCCCTGCCACCTTTCAGCGGTGTATGATGGCAATCTTTTCTGAAATGGTGGAAGAATTTTTGGAGATTTTCATGGATGACTTCTTAGTTTTCGGTGAGTCGTTTGATTGTTGCTTGAAGAATTTGCAGAAGGTGCTTGCACGATGCATTGAATCTAATTTGGTGCTTAGCTGGGAGAAAAGTCATTTTATGGTAAGAGAAGGCATTGTGCTAGGCCATGTTATTTCCGAAAGGGGAATAGAGGTAGACAAGGCTAAGGTTGATCTGATTTCTAATCTCCCTCCCTCTTCGTCTATCAAGCAAATCCGCTCTTTTCTTGGCCATGCGGGTTTTTATAGAAGATTCATTCAGAATTTCTCTTCCATTACTCGTCCGCTCACTAAACTCCTAGCCAAGGACACTCCATTCCACCTAGATGAGTCTTGCCTTAAGGCTTTCCACTCTCTTAAAGTGGCCCTCACTCAAGCCCCAATCCTGCACTCTCTTGATTGGTCGCTCCCATTTGAAATCATGTGTGATACCTCTGACTATGCCATAGGAGCTGTCTTAGGCCAGAGAATTGATAAAAAACCTGTGGTAATTTATTATGCGAATCGCACTCTCGCCGATGCTCAAATGAATTATACGACCACAGAGAAAGAACTTCTAGCTGTTGTGTTTGCCCTAGAAAAATTTCGCTCATATCTTTTGGGGGCCAAAATCATTGTTTATTCAGATCACGCTGCCTTGAAATACCTGCTCACCAAGAAGGATGCTAAACCTCGTTTGATTAGATGGATTCTCTTGCTACAAGAATTTGATCTTGAGATCAAGGACAATAAGGGGTTAGAGAATGTTGTGGCTGATCACTTGTCTAGGATTGTAATTCCTGGAAGTGCTCCTATGTCTGATTCCTTCCCTGATGAGCAAATTCTTTCCATCTCTCACACCTCAACCCCCTGGTACGCTCACATAGTCAATTACCTGGCGGTAAGACAAATTTCAGGAGGGTGGTCTAGGCAGGAGAATGATCGATTCTTTTCAAAGGTTAAGCACTACTTTTGGGAGGACCCCAAGCTATTTTACATGGGTCCTGATCACATAATTCGAAGGTGTGTCCCCGAAGAGGAACAACAATCTGTGCTAAATTTTTGTCACAATCTAACTTGTGGGAGACATTTTTCAGGAAAGAAAATAGCGGCGAAAGTTTTGCAAAGTAGATTTTACTGGCCCTTTTTATTTAAAGATGCATATGAATTTGCCAAAACATGTTTGAGGCGCCAAGCTGTGAGCAGTAATTCAAAAATGGATATGATGCCGCTAAACCCCATTATGGTTGTAGAAATTTTTGATGTTTGGGGTATTGATTTCATGGGACCATTTTCACGATCCTTTGGCAATGAGTACATCTTGGTGGCGGTCGACTATGTTTCGAAATGGATAGAGGATGTTGCTACTAGGACCAATGATCATAAGGTGGTCATGAAATTTGTTAAGAAGAACATCTTTTCTAGATTTGGGTATCCTAGGGCTATGATTAGTGATGGGGGGTCCCATTTCATGAACTTCCAATTTCGAGCTTTGCTTCACAAATATGGCATCACTCATAAGCTCGCTACCCCCTATCATCCCCAAACCAATGGCCAGGTGAAGGTTTCCAATAGGGAGATAAAGAACATCTTGCATAAGACAGTTAGGCCAGATGGGAAAGACTGGTCCAAGAGACTAGATGATGCACTATGGGCCTATAGAACTGCCTTTAAGACTCTCATTGGCACGTCTCCATATCATCTCATTTTTGGAAAAGCCTGCCACTTGCCTGTTGAACTTGAGCATAGAGCATGTTGGGCCATTAAGCAAGTAAATTTTGATCTCACTCAAGCAGGGTCCTAAAGAGCTCTACAACTTAATGAATTGGAGGAACTACGTAATGAGGCCTACGAAAATTTCAAGATTTACAAAGTCAAAACCAAATCTTTCCATGATAAACATATTCATCGAAAAACTTTTCATGCTAATCAAAAGGTTTGACTTTTTAATTCAAGGCTACGCTTATTCCCAGGCAAGTTGAAATCGCAATGGATGGACCGTTCATTGTCATCAAAGCATTTGACCATAGAGCTGTTCAAATTCTGAATCCCCAAAAAGGTCATATTTTTACTGTTAACGGTCAAAGGTTAAAATCATATTTGAAAAATGAGCTGTTATCACCAAAAGAATCCATAACATTATGTGATCTGGAATGAATTCCTATTTGAGCTTTCATGCGTCTAGCTGAAGACGGTAAACTTAGCGCTTCTGGGAGGCAACCCAAGGTTTTTGTGATTTGATATTTTGTTTTAGTGTGTTTATTTTTCAGTTGTTAGGCCAAGAAGAGAAGGAGCCGTCGTCACTTTGCCCCGCCCACCAGGTTGTATCCTTCCATCCCAACCATATTCTCTATTTACTTGTTCTCTGATCTTTGTATTGTATATGCCATTGAGGACAATGTCATTTAAGTTGAGGGGTGGGGGAAGAAAAAAAAATTTCATGAGAGTACACTGAGTTCTTGCTTGATACCCTGCATTGTTGCATGATAATCTAGCCATGGATATCCCCATTTTAAGTTTCATGATTCATGCTTGAATTGAAAATAATTCTAGAATAGAAAAGACTAGGGAGAAGGATGATGAAAATTTTATTTAATCTAGCCATGGAAAACTGATCTGAGAATCTCTTTAAAGTTTATGTGCACTTTAGAAAAATGAAAATCACGTTGCACGCTAATGAAACAAGTAGAATAAGCTTTCTGCTATTTTGGGTATGTTGCATGATATTCTGCACTTCCTAAAAAAGAGATCTTTTATAAGCTTGCTATCAAGTTATCTATCAAAATTAGTGCAAAAGCACAAAATTAGTGCAAAAGCACAATTGAAAAAAAAATTGAAAAAGAAAACACCATGAAAAATGCTCCAAATCTGAGTAACCGGGCCTACTTCACCTAAGACGTGTTGAGGTTCGCGTCAAAAGAAAAAGGGAACCTTGATCTGCGAAACCGGACCTGCTTCGAGGTTCGTGTGAAACCGTGAAGGGTAGTGCAGCATCATGTATGTAGAAAAATATAAAAAGATTCCTAAGGGACGAAGCAATAAGGCAGACAAAAAGCTAATATGCTTAATGCTCCGATTAAGAGGTGCAGGGTTGAAAGACACTTATTTGGAATAGCAAATGGGGGATGTAATTGTCCACGCTGTGGATTTAGTATTTACACATGCACTAGTGCTATTGAATTTTGAGTTGAATTCTTGATCATGTACCTTAATTTCCAAATCTAAGGCTAGTGTGTGTTAACGTTTCCAGAATCCTAATCTTTGGTTATTTCTGTGAAGGAAAAGTTGGATATGAAGGTATGAACTTTGCAGACTCTTGTTGATCCTAAATTTTTAATTGTTTACATTGCTAAGGGACTAGCAATGAGTAAGTTGGGGGGTGTGATAAGTGTGCATTTTTAGGTGTTAATTTATGATATATACATTTTTTATGAGTTTTAATATTAATAAATATGCACTTATCACAATTAATTCCAATCTAGATTAAAATAGTTAGTTTGATGGAATTAAGTAATTTTAATAAATAAATTTACTTATTTTGCAGGCACAAAGAGGATGATGCAAGAACTCCACAAAGTCTGCACAATAGCGGGCTAAAATCCGTTAGAGATGAAAAAAAAAAAGAGAAAAAAATAAAAGTACAAGTGGGTCAAAGGCCCATGGGCTTGTTAGAAAAAAAAGAAGAAAAAAAAAGAGAAAAAAAATAATAACAACAGTTGGTTTTTCAAATTATATATATATATATATATATATATATATATATATATATATATATATATATATATATATATATATCAATGTTATCAGAACCGGACCGGTGCTTGAACCGGACAATGAGCTGGTTCGGTTCGAACCGGTTTGACCGTTGGTTCGAACCGATTTGAACCGTGATGTCATTATAATAATGATATATGGTCCGACCCGATTCTATAACCTAATACAATAAGAAATAACTCAAATAAGATATAATGATCAAAATAAATAAACATACATGTATATAGAGAATAACTTGTAACTACTTGTTGGAAATAGAGCCTTTATGTTAATTCAAATACCTTCATTTATATGTTGGAAATAGAGCCTTTATGTTTAGTCCCATATTAGAAGTTAGAAAGACTTACTTGACTTTATATGTTGGAGAGCTCACCCTTGGGTCAGGACCCAAGGGGGATAAGATGTAGGCTTGAGTTGTATGTTGAATTAAATGGTTTGATCGAATATAAGTAAATAATTTATTTATTTATTTATTTATGCTGTGCAGTGCCGCGTTGCTCTGGGTTGGCAGGGGCGGGTACCATTTTTTATTTTATTTTTTTTGGCTGGGGAATAGGGTCGAACCGGTTCAACGGTCGAATGGCGGTTCGGGCGGTTCGAATGGTTTTTCGCCATTTGACCAGATCGGTTCCTGGACCGGTTCACGGTCGAACCGGTTCGACCGGTCGGTCCGATCTGGTTCTGATAACACTGATATATATATACTTCACTTAGCCAGCACGTAGCGAGCATGCAAACATGCATATATGCTGCTGGCACATTGCATGCTTTGGCATGCATATATGTTGTGGGCGTCAGGCCACTTCTTCATTTCGGCAAAAGCAAAGGCCAACTCTTCACTTCGGCAACAGCTGGCGGCATCATGTGGTCGGCAGGTGCAGCAGGGTCAACGCAAGCTGGCAGGCTCGGGCGTGTTTCACGGGCGCAGTCGATTTCAACGTCCACACGGCAACAGCTTCGAATGTGGGTTCACGCGTTGGCAGGCGAGCGGCCAAGGCTTCGGCGGGCGTGGGTCAGCGACAACCATTTCAACAAGGGTGGCTGCCCATCTTTGCGACTTCAACTTTAGCGGCTCCTCCCAAGGACCAATCACATAGTGAGAAAAGAGGGAGAGAACGGACAGTGAAGGCTATAAAAGGGGCCTCTAGGTGGCAAGTTTAGGGGGTTACGGAGGGGAGAGTTCTGAGGAGTTTGCTAGTTGCTATTTTGAGATCTTTTTGAGAGTGTATTTGGGAGTGCTGTTATTTGGAGTATAGGAGGAGTTTTTTTTTTGCCTTTGGGAGTTCTGTTGGCTTTGGAGAGTTACGTAGGAGTGTTTTGGAGACCTTTTGTTTGTGGGTTTTGGGATTGTTGTTAGTGTGTTGTATTAATGTTGTTGTAATCTTAGCCATTTTAGCCCTTCATAGCCCATTTACATATGTTTGTGTTTTTTATTTCCAATTGCTTTCTACAGCACAGTTGTTCATCTTTAAGTGATCTTCATTTTCTTCTTCTACCACTTCCTCCAATTCTCTTTAGTTTTCAAGTTATTCTCTAATTTTCAAAATACAGTTATGCACGCTTACTGTTCACCCACGGTTTTCACAGATCTTCTCTCTTAGTTTTTACACTCTTCTGATCCTCATCTCTCTATAAGTTCATCATCAAACTTATTCATCTTTTCAAGCTCTTCAATTTTAATTTATTCCTCTTCCTCTGATTCTCCACCGTTTTAAAGTTATAATCAATTTTTAGAAGTTCAGTTTTTCTAGATTTCACTGTTCATCCGCGCCGATAGATCCTGATTTTTCATGATTTTCACTATCTTCCTCTCATCTTCTGTCTCAGCGTTCTTCAGAAACTTTCTTCCTCTCTTCGCCCTCTACAAGTTTCTCTTCTTCCACTTCTTATAATTCTTTCTACATTTTAAGTTATTCTCCTTCTTCTAACCCCCCATTTTCATTATAATTTTATTATGTTTTCAACTTGGTCTTTTCCTACTTCTATCTATCTCCCTCTTCCCTATTTCTTCACACACCCCAAGACGGTTATTCATCTCTCGGTCCTCTCATGGCGTCGGTTTTCAAGGCGGGATGATCCACTCAAAGCCTCGGCGAGAAGGCGGCGCTATTCTTCATCCATTGGCTATATTTTCTTCTCCCTTTTTCTCTTCTTTGCAAGTTGTATTTTCATATTTCATAGAGTTATACTTGTCACCGTAATAAAATTCAGATTTTTGAAAAAGTGTGTTCTCTTATCTCTCTTTCTAATTTCTATCCTTAATCTTCTCATATTCTTTAGTTAGTTTATTTTCATGCAAGTTTATTGTCCATTTGTTTAATCTCACTCAACAATTTACTTTTTAAAACATAAGATTTTTCCAACTTAGATTTTATATCTTTTTTGTCCGTTAGTTTAAAATAAAATAAAATCTTTCTTCCCCGTGAGATCGACCCGTACTTACCACTCTACTTAGATTTTATATCTTTTTAGTGAGTGAGTTAAGTTAATTTTTGAAATTATGGCACGGCATTTTTAACGACGAGTGTCGGAGCGAATCAGTGACAAATAGATGGTAAGGCTGACAAATGCCTTCCAAACGGTGAAAAATGGACAACAAAAGGAAACGCTTGAAAAGTGTACAAGTAGAGTCGACTTTAGTCACGTGAGCTAAGAAGCTAATCAAAGGCGACGGCTAGCGAGCGATAAGGGTGACAAATAGCTCGTTATAAGTGACAAATATCCGTTAGCAGTGACAAATAACTCTCTAGCAGTAACAAATAGCTTATGACAGTGAAACTTAAAGAAACTTAAGTTCGTTCGAAGGATTTAACCGTGTTTGGGATTCCTCACTCTACCAACACGGATTTGAAGCTTTCCTAATCATCAAACGACACTGATTAATCTCATCTAATATCAAGGAACGGGATTTATTTCCAATTCTACTTATTTATGGTGGGATCAACCCAGATAAGCTTCTGAACAGATAAACTGCTATATTTTACAGATGAAAGAGTTTGAATAGGATTCTCTCAAAGAGTCCTTCTTTGTCATAACTATCTTCGTAGGTCTCTATACCCTGCGAAGAGAGAGTGCTTATATAAACGAAGAGAAAAGTCACAGAGAAAAAATAAAAGAAGAAAAAAGAAACAACAAGGGCGTGTAGTCAGGAAGAACCAGAGTGAGTTCGTGTGTCTACGAGAAGAAGGCAGAGCCACACTTAAGCAACGTCAAAGGGAATTCTTGCTGGAACTTGAAGTTTCAAGCACAGAGTTCTGAATTGGAGTGCAATGGCATCAACTGATAACACAGATCGCATCTGCTACTTCGGGAGAGAATTTCTCTAAACTTGTTCTGTGTTTCAGAGTGTTTTTTATACGTTTCTTCTTTTCGTTTATTTGGTTCGTCAAGAACAATTGTAGAAGTGCAAGCTGTGAGTCAGCGCTATTAAGAGAAGGTTTTCCCTTGTCAAGCTGTGAGTCAGCGGTCTTAAGAGAAGGTGTTCTCTTGTTAAGGTGTGAATGACCGGTGTGTAGTTGGGTTGTTTCCCAATGTTAAGTGCTTGGCACTAGTGGAAGCCTAACTTGGTTGAGTGAGGGGTAGACGTAGGCCTCTGGATTGAGGACCGAACCACCTTAAATATCCTTATCTTTTTGGTGTGGTGTGTGTTTTCATATCTTTCTGCATATCTTTGAAATGCTAGGTGCTATTTAGGACCGAGTACATATAATTCTATCCATCCTGTGTATAGCTTCATATCAATAACATTTGAGAAGTTAAAAAGGGGGCAGATCTATTCAACCCCCCTTCTAGATCAGCCTCTCGGCACCCAACATGAACAACCTCCTTTGGTATGCACCAACAAACAAACCCTTCGGGCATTGGGCCTTTCATCCATGCCGATGAGCAAACATTCCTTTGGTCTATACCAACTCATAAACCCACTTTGGTACTGGCTTTCCGCCTGGGCCATTGAATGAACCTTCTTTTGGCACTAACTTCTAGTTACACCAATAAATAAATCCATGTTGGCATCTGACATCCTGTCCGAGACAACACATGAACCTACTTTGGCACTGGCCTTTCATCTTAGCCAATGCATAAACCCTTCTTTGGCATCAACTTCCAATGATGTCAATCAAAAAACCTTTCTTGCCAAGTCATGCGGCGAATCTGTCTCTCCATTACGGACCTCTTTGAGCCCTATTTTTGAAAAAAAATAAAGGGCTTAAAATTTAGGTGCGCCGCCAGACTTGCTCGAATGTCCCACCAAGCATGGGGAATAAGGGCTTAAAACCCAGTCGTGGCGAAAATCCACGAGGGCGCTGCGAGCAAAATTAGGTACCCTACCACGTGAAAACTTGAGAAGGCCCGTAGGAAAAGCAAGAAAGGGCTAGCTCTAGCAAAAATTTGAAAGGGCACTTGAATCAGTAATATGAAAATAAAAGAAGAAAAGGTTGGACGATACCCCCAATTTTAAAGTTCCCTCATGTATCACAAAAAATCCATACCCTTTGATAAACAAACTCCTTCCGGTGTCTGACATTCTGTCTGAGCTAGTGCGTAAGCCCTGTTGGCATTGGACCTTCCGTCCTTGTCAATAAAAACCCCCTAGTTGACACTAACCTACAATCCCACCAGGATCGCTATAAAATCTTTGGCTTAGAACTTCCATCTAAGTCAATGAACAAACATTTTTCCTTGCCTTGGCACTTATCTCTGGGTTACGCCAATGAAGAACTGTTTCGGTATTTGACATCCCGTCTGAGCCGACGAATTGACACCCTTTGGCTTAGAGCTTCCGTCTAATTCAATGAACAAACAATTTTCCTTGCCTTGGCACTTACCTTCGGGTTATGTCAATGAACAACTGCTTCAGCATTTGACATCCCATCTGAGCTGATGAATAGACACCCTTTGGCCTAGACCTTCTGTCTAAGCCAATAAATAAGTTGTTTCCTTTTCTTTGGCATTAACATCTAGTTATGCCAACGAACAAGTCGCTTCGGCATCGGATGTCTCATCTGAGCCAATAAACACATCACCTTTGGCCTATACTTTTCATCTGAGCCAATGAACCACAGCTGTCCCATTTCAGCGATCAGTTGAAGCTTTCGTGCCATAAGGACCAATCTAGCACCTCAGACTCCCTGTGAGGCCCTACAATATTCATTTCAAAAATAATAATAAAAGAATAGAAAAAAAGGAAGGAAAAAATAGAAAAAAAGGAGAAAAAGAAGAGAAAGAAATAAAAAGGGGGAAAATAAAGAAAGGAAAGAGAGAGAAAAAAGAGTGTGAAGGAGATAATTTTGGTCAACACCAGTAGTTTTGAAACCACTTCGTTGGCTACAAAAAACCCTTTCATTTGAAACTCCTTTCCTCCAATGAACAAACATCCTCTGGCATTGGGCCTTCCGTCCTTGCCAATGAAGACTCCCCATCAGTTGACGCCAACCCCCAGTTCCACCGATATCACTACAACGCTTTTGGCATCGGACGTTCTGTCTCACCCAATACATAAACCCTTTTTGGCATCCGACATTTTTTCTTAGCCAATGCGTAAACCCCTCTAGCATCGGACCTTCTGTCCATGCCAATGAAAATCCCATCAGAGGACATTAACCCCAGTCTTACTAGAATTATACAAGCATGTTATCTGTTGGCTAAGACCGTTTGATTGAGTCAATGAATAAACCTTTCCCTTGCTTTGACATGTAAACCCGTGCGAATGCTTAAACTATTTCGATATCTGACACCTTGTCAGAGTTGACGAATGCTACATGTTGGCTAAGACCTTTCGTCTGAGCCAATGAATAAATCCTTCCTTTGCTTTGGCAATGACTCAATGCCAATGATCAAACTGCTTCGGCGTCAGACACCTCATCCGAGTCGACGAATGCACTATCCTTGGCCTAGACCTTCTATCTTAGCCAATGAATCGACTATCTTCTTTGCTTTGGCATTAACCCCATGCCAATGAACAGACTACTTCAGTGTACGATTTCATGTCCGAACCAATGAATACACTACGTTTGGTTTAGACCTTCCATCTTCACCAATGAATAAACCATTTCCCTTTGGTTTGGTGTTAACCTCACATCAATGAATAAATAACTTTGGCATATGACTTCGTGTCCGAGCCGATAAATACACACTTGTTGACACCCATTTTTTGCCTATGAGTTGAGTCATTCTTCTTACCTTCATTTTTGGTGTCTCGAGTTGTCCATTACTCATTGGGCCATTTTCAGGCATGTCTGTGGGCTTATTTTATGGATACTTCATCCTTGGCTAAGTTTGCTCTCGAAATCAGACTTAATGGGCCTTCATTTCACTCGGACTTTGGGGTAAATGGGAATATTTGTCTCATTTTATTAATTTCCACCGCCCAGCATAAAGGCGGTCTATAGATAGGCCGTTTGGAATGTTGGACGGTCCTTTGTAAGACCGTTTGTATCGCTCAGATTGATCTCTGGATTTATTGGCTATTTTCTGATTTTCCATCGACACCATTATAGACGGTCTTACATTAGACCGCATATACTTGTCAGGCGGTCCATCGATAGACCGTGTATTTTTAGAGTCCTAAATCGGTTGATTTCTCAGATAATTATCTGTTTATCTCACTTTGGTGATTTATCACCGACACTTGGTACGCAGTCTTGAAATGTGCCGTGTGGATTTTGGAGCGGTCTAGCGGTAGACCGTCTTTATCCCGAGAGTCCTACACCGAATACTTCGGTCAGTTCTCTGGGATAATTGGTTTATTTATTTTATTTTCTATTTACCACCGACAGCCGTAGGCGATCTAGCAATGGACCGTTTATGGTCGTGGGCGGCCTATCGTTTGACCGCGTATGTGTTTGAAATCCTGGCCTTCAAAGTTTTTTTGGCTCTACACCTGTGGTAAAAGCTCTCACTTGCTCCACCATTTTCTCCACGGAGTCTCAACCAAATGAGAGCCCGTTTGATCCTGGTAAGAGATGGGAGTATTATCTACGGATTATCTTTAATAATCTCGAGCTAATTCCTGCTAGAAAACCCTAATTCGGGGTTGGACTTTCAGGGGTCTATAAATAGAACCCTTGGTCCAAGCTTGAAGAGGGGGAGATCTAGTGTCTACGTCGAAGTGCTGCTGAGATTTTGAGCGAACTGTAGCCAGGGAGGGAGGCTCTCTATGTCCATTTGAGCCTCCGGTTCAGGGAGTAGTGTTGATTTGTTGTTTTGGCTTAGGTGTTTAAGTTGTTCTTCCATCCATTGCATGCTCATTTTCTTTCCACCTTCACCCACGTTTTTCACTGGCATTTTCATTTTAACGTCCCTCCTATTGCTTTTCATGCCTCATAGGGGTTAAAAATCTCACCCCCAGGTATTCCCCATTCCATTTGTGATGTTAGTCCTTCACATTCTTCTATAGTTATTGCACTTTCCAGGGCTAATTTGGGTTGCATTTTCTTGTCATGTGCTTTGTTTTGCAGGTCAAAAGAAACTAAGCACGAGGCCCATCCCCTCTGGCCGGCCGGAAGGGGTGGAGGAAGACATTCCACATCTTGGGGTCGAGATGGTTTCCGCGGCCTACATTCGTCCGCTTGAAGATGTGAGCGGTCTTTAAAGGACCGTTCATCTCCATCCGACGGCCTATCACAGACCGTGTGAGTACCAGCCCATTCTTCGTCCCGCATTCTTCTATAGCGTTGTAAGCGGCCTATTGATCGGCCATGTACTATCTCGGGTGATCTTCTGTAGGCCGTGCTCCTCTTGACAGTGCTATACATTGGCGAGTGCCTCACTTTCTCCCCTTTCCAAGGTACATAGTGCTGTTACTTTACATTTCGTGTCTTGGTGGCGATCACATTTCTTTTTGTCAGTCCTTCATACAAGCATTCACTCTTTGTCTTCTTAGCTCCCTTTAGCATTTTGTTTCACACTTTTGTTCAAGGGAGAAAGAACTTGTCAACACCCCCTTTTTTGGCGATCACGGTGGGATGCCTACTGCCCATCGTGCTTCTGATTTTGCTGACCTGCTCTTCTTTGTGTGGTTTGATAAGTTGTTAGTTTATTTGGGTTTTCCAAGTTTGATTGTTGAAGTTTTCTGTTCCTGGGGTTCTGCATGATCTTCTAAGGGGCCTTTTACATATTCGCGCGGTCGGTCGATAGACCGCCCACTACTGCCTCAGGTACGTTCCTGTCGTTCAGATTTTTGTCGATTTGCTATTGTCACACGGTCCTGTCAGGGCCGTTTTACAGGTTTTGCGGTCGTCTATTAGACCGCCCAGTGTGTTCAGGCACGCTCCAGTCCCCTTTTTTGGGTCCATTCATTTCCGTTTAGGGTTTGTTTATTTTACTGCTCCCTATCTGCTAGCGGTCCTTTCAAGGGCCGTCTACTTCCCTGAGTGGTCCCCATCAGACCGCGGTTGAGCTACAGTGCACCCGAGATTAGTATTTTGTGTGTTGATTCATATCATTTTACACTTATTATTGGTGCCATTCATCTCCCTTGGTTGTCATTTATCTCTGCATGATTGTTGTTAGTTTGTCGTATTGTTTGATCATCGATTGTTAGCCTTAGGTTAGACTTTGCATGCACTCCGGTGCACATAGGATTCATCCATTCTATCATACTAGTTGCATTCCTACCTTGGTAGGGGATCCTCTCATCTCCATACTCCTTGGAGCCGACTAGGTGACCTTACCCAGGACCTCCGTAAGCCCCCGTGAGCCGTGGATTCCCACAGGGACACCAGGCAGGTTGTACCTTGCCACACCGAGTCTAGCTTGCATCCGTGAGAGAGAGAGTACACTTAGAGTCAACCAAGTCCCCATTCCACTCCTACTAGGAACCTTATTGTTGAGAGGACCTCATTTAATTCAATTCATTAAGGTTCTAAAAGGTGAACATAAAGAAACTTTCACGCATCATCATAACTTGGTTGATAATTGGTTGCCTCTCATCTCCTCTTTGATTGTGCTTGTTTGTTAGCTATCTCCATTTAGGTGTTTATTAGGTGTCGTCCTCTAGTTTCAGGGTGTCCGTTGTATGTGGAGTTGCTTCACACCCTCAGGATATTCTCCTAGGGGAAATTCCCTATTCATTTCCTACATTAATCCATTGTTTTATTCTCCTTCCAACATGTCTTTCCCTGATTTTTCTCACTCCCGTGAGGACTCTTTTCCTCAGGGACACTTGGAGGACCCACCAAGGGTCACCACTGTGCTGGGGAGAGAGGGGTCTGCCCCTCCTCTTCCGACTATTATTGTTGAGGATGGCCAACCCTCTCATTCCGATTCCTCTTCTTATAATTCGGCCAATCATATTCTTCACATGATGGCCCAGTTAGATCCGACTTAGCTTCACATCCTCCGTCAGGCCTTACAGGGCAGGATGCCCCATCTTTTGTTTCTCCTCATGGCGTGTCTGCTGCCGCCACGTCCTCTCCAGTTGTTAGGTTAGGGGCTGCTTCTGCTGCGCCCATTGACTTTACTCCCGTCCATCCCCGGACTCTCCGATTCCCTACCATAGAAGTGGGCCAAGCTTCTAGCTCAGCCTATCAGATTCCTGATAAGGGGAAGACCCAGATCCCCTCGTCTTCTTATCCAGATCCTTATACCACTGCTTCACCAGCGCCATAGGCTCTTGTGGCCCCAGCTGATTTTGTTCATCTTCAATCCGGGGGCGCCCAGCTAGCTCATGCGGATATGGGCCCTTTCTTGGCTCACTATCTTTCTTACGGGCTTCCCCCTCCGTCGGTCTATTCTTCGGCCCCATATGCCGTATCTGCTCTCTCGGCTTTGCATCCTCCTTCCCGGGAACAGGAGCTTCTTGATAAGTGGGCTGCCATGCAGCAACAGATTGACCTTCTTCATAAGCGGGTTGGCCCACAATCCCTTGCCGATATCCCCGTTCCTAACTTCCGGGACATTCGTTTCCCACCCCAGTCCGAGCTCCCCACGTACCGGAAGTACGATGGGAATGGCAACCCCTTTGTTCACATCAAGGAGTTTTTGTATGAGCCAGCGCAGTTCCAGCGTGACGATCGCCTCATGGTGTATCTCTTTCACCGCTCGTTAGAGGGGGTTGCATTAGAATGGTTCTATGCTCTGCCGTTGGAGGAGGCGGAGAGCTTTAAGATCGTTAAAGAAAATTTTATTCAAAGATTCCAAGATCGGGTGGGCCCGGAATACTCTTTCACTGACTTAGTGGCCGAGAAAATGAAGGCTGATGAAGACTTTGCAATGTATGCTGACAGGTGGAGGCAGATGGCCTCCCGTGTGCCCGGGCGGATTCCGGAAGAATAGAAAGTAAAGCTGTTAATTTCCAACGCCACACCTACGTTCCGGAATATCTTAGCAACGAATGATATTTCTAACATGCACCAGTTATACAACAGGGCCCAGTTCATCACGACCCAGTTTAAGGACTCCCCCATCCATTCCTTGTTTGAGGCCCAAAAGCCCAAAACCACCAGAAAACCCTAGGGCCCAGTCACCGAAGGAGTCTAGACAAACGAGCAGGTGCAGGCTGTCCATTTTCCTAACCAGTCCGCTCCACCACGCTTCCAACAGCCTCCCCGCAATCCCCAGTTCACCATTCCATCAAATACTCAACCGTCATTTCCTGCTCCTCGTCCACAACCACCACCATCACAACAGCCTCAACAACCGCCACAATGCCATAATGTCCCTCCACCGAACGGCTATGCATCTGCTCGACCGGGTCCCAAAAGAGACCAGTACCCTCCACTTCCTGAAACCCTCTGTTGGCACTCAAAATGTGATGAACGGCGATCGAGCTGCAAAGATGAATGATACGGCCCACTGAAGCATAGAAGCCGATAAAGAACAACCTGCTGAAGACTTCTCAAGCTTCCAGAGCCTCGAGTCACCTGGAATGAACACCGGGGGATTCACCTCGGGAGAGTCAAGATGAATCCATAATCAACCAGCAGCGCGACCAAGCCTGCCTAATGATCTGGCATCGACTCCGTCATGCTGCATACCCTACACCCGTCGCCCGGCCAAGGACGATGGTCTACCCAGTGGCCTGCCCCCTGAATGAAGACTCTCTTGAGGGAAAAGAATGCCCTCGGCCCCTCAAAACAAAGGACCAAAGGTTCTGACAGCAGAAGACCCCGATTACCCAGCATGGGTACAGCTTCTCAGCACATTGGGACCATTAGCGGCCAGATGATCGCCCGGTCAAGACAGGAAACACCCCAGGCAGCATACCACAACCCGGGGAAGCTACCAATGCAAGTCAAGGCGAGCCGACAGCATGAACCATGGTGCCGAGAGCCGTGTCAGTGGAAAACCCGCGTGTCCGAGCTGAAGGTACACGAGTTCCAAAAAGCAACCATCTGGTGGCCCGAAAGCCTCGTCTACATTCTCTCTTATGCCCCCGCAAGACCATGGAGAGATGAAGGATCACAGCGACCCTCGGGGTCAGTCCGGAGCCCGCTGTCGGACCTGTTTCGGGTTAACACGATCAAATGGCTCGAATCCGGCGCGGTCCTCTTAAACTGACGCGCCCCTCAAATCCGGCGCGCCCCTTTGGCTTTGGGCAGCCTTCTAAACCTGCGCGCCCCGTTCAACCTTAATCCGACGCGCGTGAATGGCCTTAAATCGACACGCTAAACCCCGCGCCAGATTAAACTCGTTAAAGGGTCGCCTATATAAAGGGGCTTACGTTCGAGAACAAAAAGAGAAGAGAAGAATGAGAAGAGGCAGATAGCTAGATACAAGCAAGAGAGGGAGAGAGGAAAGCTTGGGGAGGAAGAAGGGGAGCGGAGAGTCCGTCCGTCCCGATACTCTATTTTCCCCGTTGATTCTCTGCTGCGAAGCTTCAAGGTGGGTTGGCGGGTCTGGTGGCATCTCCTTCTATTGCTTTCCTCTTCCCTTTCTGCTAATATCGCTCCACGGAGCAATGTAATCGAAGGGCAATGACATGAGCCCGGGGCATTCCTCGAACCCCTTGTCTCTGGTCGTCTCTATTTTTTTCCTTTTTCTTTCTTTTGAGAATGAAATCGGTCTCGGGCGATAATGCCGAACCGAATATGCTGTAATACTTTCACCGTATGATCGAATGAATGAATGAGTGTGTCTATTGCTACCTCTTCTATCTCTCATGTGTTGCTAGTTTGGGTTTTCTACCGCCGAATACGCCTCAGGTTCTCGAGGCAACATTAATAATCCCCCTCCCTGGGGCTCTCTCTCTCTCTCTCTGCCGCATAGATGATGTGAATGAGTCTGTATGCTTGTATGTTCCCTCCCGGCCGCAGGATTGCATGTTAGTGCATCACCCTCCGCCCAGGGAGGTGGCTCCCTAGTGAATCCCTGTTTGCAGTTCAGGGCTAGGAGAGGGAACGCCTTCGCTATTATTGTCGTGTATCTGTGCATACTGCAGATGTTGTCAAGGTGTTCGACCATCTGCTTCTTTCAAGAGCTCGGCCTGTTGGCTGGCCCTTCTGGTCCTAAGTCCAGTCTACTGGCTCCCCTTTAACATATCCCTCTGAAGCATATGTGTATGTGGTCACCGGCTGTCCGTTCCCCGATCAAACGTATTCCGGCTATAGTGTTCCTTAGCGATCTATCTTCTTGAAGAACTCACTGCCCGGGGAGGGGAACATTTCCCATCATCTTCAATCACTGTCGATCCATAGGGGCATATCTTCTAATGATATGAACCTTGTGATTCGCTAAGTGAATATCAACCGGGCTGAGTGATAAGCGTCCATTTTATATGATAATTCATTGCATGTATACCATTTTATGTGCATATAATTAGGTAATTATGCATGATCTATCGTTAATCTCAACTTCGCTTGTAGATTGGACCTTTCATGCAAATTAATTAATTTGGTGATTTTATTTAATAAAATGGAGTTGAGAGTCAAGAACATCAATTCTCCATTGAATAATTATGAGCAATTGTGATTCATGTGCACATTATGATAATTTTTATGGACTAAATCGTAATTATATGTGTGCAGGACACCGAAGGTAATTGCAAAACAAGCTGGGGGCAAAACTGTCATCACCACTTTGACCCACTAAAAAGCATATATTTTGGTTAGAGGGAAATAAAATTTCAAAAGTTTGAAATTGAGGAAAAGAAACATATTTTGGTTGGAGGGAAAATTGAATTCAAAGTTTGAAATAAATGAGAGACATGATGAGCCTTGGGAAAGGGGGTGCCCAAAGTCCAAGAAAGGGGGTGCCCATCTACTTTTTCTCTTCCCCATGCATCATATTCCATTTGAATCCCAGTCATCTATCTCCTTTTGATACAATCTCCACCCTCCATCTACCCAACTTTTTCTATAAATAGCCCATGACAAGGAGGAGAAAGTGAGTTCTTCCTTTGGCATTTTTCTCTCCCTCTCACATCTTCTTAGGTCACCAGTTTCTCTCACGTAAGTTCATTTTCTCCTCTTATGTTCTTCATGCAAGTTCTTTGGTTTTACGTCCTCTACAACTTCTTCTGCCTCATCTTCCAATTCCTTCTGATTTTCAATCTATTTCATGTTTTTCACTGTGCTATCCTGTTCATCTGTGAACCAATGTTTCTCTCTGTTCTTCCCCTTGTTTCTCATTCTTCTAGTCATTTTTTCCTCTTGCTCTCTTCATAAAAGTTCTTTGTTTTTAAACAATCTTTAACTTCTTCTTCTGAACCATCTTCCAATTCGAGATCATTTTTAAGTTATAATCTCTTTTTCAAGGTGCTATCCTGTATTTTTACTATTCATCTGAGACACCACACTTTGTTCTTTCTCCATTTTGAAGCTCTTACACTCTTTTTTTTTCTCTGAGTTCCTTCTCAAAGTTCTTCCTCTCTTATATATCTATATTTTCATCTTCTATCACTTCCTCTAATTCTTCTCCGTTTATGAGTTATATTTATTTTTCTACTATTTTATTCTCTCATCTTCTTCCTTCTTCATCTCCACATAAACCCTTCCACATTTCTCTCTATATTTCTCTCCAAAGTTTATCCTCTATAACTCTCCTTTCATGGCGGTGTGCACATCAAAGCGGGCGACGTTCCAAGGCTCATGATGTGGACAATGACGGCTTCTTCATCCATCTCTTTCTACGGCGATCTCCTTCAAGGCGGAGCGACCCTCTCCAAGGCTCGGCTTGGAGGAGACGACGGCATTCATCATCCTCTCATGGCTCTAGTTTCTTCACTTATCTCGTAGTTTATGTTGGTTGTAATCTCAATTTTCATAGATTATAATTTTCATGTCTTTAGCAATAAAATTTATTTTGGCAAATTGTGTTCCCTTTTCTCTCTCCCTTTCTCAAATTTCTCTTCTCAATCCCTCTCATATTCTTTAGATAGATTTATTTCCATGCACTATTTTCTTTAAGTAAAGTAAAATCACAAGTGTTTTTCATACGACTCCAAAGTTTTTAACTCTAAAAATCTCTTCTTCCCTGAGGATTCGACCCGTACTTGCCATAGTACTACGTTCTCTTTTGATCATTTTGTGCAAGTTCGGTTTTAAGATTGTTAGCACGCGTGTAGTAACGACATATATTTCCGTGTTATCATTTTTTGGCACCGTTGCCAGGGAAGAATGATGATTTTTGATTTAAGAACTTTATTTTCCTTATGTATATATTGTACTAATAAAGCTCTCTTTTCTTTTTTTACAGGTTAAAAAAAATTCAAAAAAAATTAGAGGTAAGTTTATCTTTCTTTCTTTCATCTTTTGATTTTGTCATTCATTTCAAAAAAAAATGAGGGATCGCTTTTCAAGTAAGTATCCAAACTTTTCCTCTTTCATTCTAGTTTCATTTTTCCATTTTACATATCTTGTAGTTAGATAGGTTCATTAAAAAAAATTAAAAAAAATTAAAAAAAATCACTTAAACTTTAATAAAAGACTTCATTCAAGAGTAGAAACTACACCACCCATGTTCTAGGTCATGCATCATTTAGCATATGATTTTTTGTTATTCTTTAATTTCTTCATTGCATTTTGGAGATTACAAGAGGCAATGTACGTTCTACTTTTCCTATTCTAGCATGCATATTGCATAATAACCCCTTGTTTGAAATTATGGTGTGCATTTCATTTTAAAATATTCTAAGGGCAACACCCCTAAATAACATAAGGTGGGGATTTCATCACCCTTCCTTAGCCCACAAACCACATTTTCCTTGCATCTTTGCATGACCTAAGCTTTAAATAAAATTCAATAGACATTGGCCCTAGGATCACACTATGATTTTAGTACGATTTGGGTTTACCCTCTTGTGGAAATCGGTGCCTAAGGCAAGACGGTCGGATGGCAAACGCCTTAAGCGGGCTAGTGGTTTAGTAATTAGGTCCCTTCGAAAGTAGGGGGAGCCTCCCACTATCCCACCCCTTACCTGGCCGGTGGAAATATTGAGAGTGAACTTAAGTTGTACTTTAGTCATTTTGTGAAACCCTATTTATAGGTTTATGTCACATCTAGGTCATTAGGTAATTTGTTTGTCAACTTGTTTGTGTATGTAAAAAATAAAAAAATAAAAAAATCCTCATCTTCTCTCTCTTCGTCTGAGTGAGTGTTAGTTTGAAAAAAAAATGTGATTATCTAATCCTAATAAAAAAGGGAATAAAACAAAAAAAAAGATTAATAGAGGGAAAATAAAATTAAGAAATTGAAAAAAAATAAAAAAAATTGAACAAAATTGAACAAATCTTTCAAGGATTCGACCTTTTTTTTTAATGGACATCTATCTTAGAGGGAAATCCAAGCCCATGAAGGAACACTTTATTCCTTCTACTTATAAACCGTCCACTTGTATTAAACTACCTGACATTCTGGTGGATCATTATGAGATTAGCCCCGGTATCATCCAAATGCTCCCATCTTTTTATAAGAAACCCAATGAAAATCCTTATGAGCATCTAGATGCTTTTGAAGAAATTTGCTCGCTGGTTAAAATCCAAAATTTTAGTGATGATGCCCTTAAGTTGATCTTATTTCCATTCTCATTGAAGGATAAAGCAAAATATTGGTTAACAAGTTTTGAAAAAACTGTTAAGACTTGGGAGGATATGCAATTAGAATTTTTAAAACAATTTTACCCCATAGTCCGAACCAACATTATGAGAAGGGCGATTTCGAGATTTACTCAGTTTTCAGATGAGCAAATTTATGAATCTTCGGAAAGGTTAAAGGATTTGTTACGTCAATGTCTTACCCAAATGACAAATTATGTTTACATTTTATGAGGGATTATCTGATCTTGATAGACAAATGGTGGATACATGTTGCGGAGGGGCGTTCATGAACAAGAATGAAGATGAGGCGTATGATCTATTTGAAATTTTGAGTGAAAATTTGATGAGTCATGCCTCAATCTCATCTCATAAATAATCTGTAGGACTTTCCAGACAGGCCAAAAATCCAACCCAAACTCACAAGGAAGCATGTGATTTCTGTGGCAGTCTCACTCACCATGTGAGTCACTGTCCTACTATAGCCCAACTCCCACTGGTCATCCAAGCTCAAGTCCAAAATGCCTTAAGGTTCTCTCAGCCGAAGTATGATACCCTTTCAGAAGATTCTAATCTTGGCTGGAGTACTCACTGTAGATTATGAAAAATCCACTTAAGGAAAAAAAGAAGAAGAAAAGGGAAAATATAAGGGGGTGAATGGGAGCATGCGTAGGATGCTAAGGGGAATGTGATCGCCAGAGGGGTTACCTCAAAGAAGAAGATGATCGCATGTACCTTGTGTTTAACGGGGGAGATTGTGAATCCTCTCTTCCTCCTTCTACCGGCCGGCCGATGGTTCTTAGCTTTGATTACCTTGTAAGAACACACACAAAGAAAACAATGACAAGAATGGATTTGCCAAAAGGGTGTATTATCAATGTTCTAAGAATATGAAATCAATCAAATTGAACATGAACACACCTTGTGTGTTTTGATTTTAAAACCCCTAAGAGGAGCAACAAGGTTTGAAAAATATGGATGAATATGCTAATGCAACAAGATAGATGTGATGTTGGATCTAGCAAAATACTAGAGGAAGGGATGTGTGATGATGATATGTTAATGACAAAAGTAATTAAACAAGCTAAAAGGGAGGGTTCCTTTCTGCTGTGCGTGCAGCAGTAAGGGGAAGAAAGGAGTCTTCAATATGCAAGAGAGGTAGCAGAGGTTCATCCGTGAAAGAGAGGAATCCGCCAGGAAGAAGAGAAAACAACCTGCAATCAAATAAAACACTCTCCTCTCTGTCAGCTCTCTCCCTTCTTCTTCTTCTCATGCCTCACGCGAAGAGACCCAGGAGGTGTATTTAAAGGGCCAAAAATCCTTGCTAAACAAGGATTAAAACAAGGTAATAATCCTCCATCAAGAAACCCTCTTCCCAATTGAACAAGAGACTCAAAATGGGGAAGGAATCATTGATGGAAAGAAGGAGACAAAAGGGAGACGGAATTGAAAATGATGACCCCTTTAAGGGCGTCAATTAAAAATGACGACACGACCAAAGGCGTTAATTAGAATAATGACGCCCATAAAGTCATCAATTCCTGGATTTAATTATAGAAACAATTAACTTTCCTTATTTAAAATGATGAACTGATGCCTGTCATACAGACGTCAAATAATCAACGCCTTCAAGAGAGACGTCAATTCTTCAGTTTTCCATTTAATTTACGATCCATAATTTCCAGTAAATCCAGAAAATGACGCCCGTATTGATAGTCGTCCATTTTTCAAAGAAGCGCCCTTGTCAATGCCGTCAATTTAAAAGACGCCCCTACTTAAGGCGTTAATTCCAATTACCCAAAAAAAACCTAAATAATTCTTAAAAAAAGAAAAACTTCATATTAAATCAATATTGAAGTCCGCTTTGGGGCGTCATATGGTGACATGAGATTTACTCAACATAGCATCAATTTTGGCGTGTCTACAGCTGCCCCGCCTTGGCGTCTGCTTTGCAAGGGAGTGAGACAGAATGAAGCGAAAGTGAAACAAGTGGAATGAGATGGAACATACTGATAAGTAGATGCCAAGGTGTGATGTGACACGCTTCCGACACTAAGCGTTTGGAAATCTTTCCAAGATTCTGAATAAAACAGCTCCGGATGATTCTAAGAAAGCATCGATTAGCTGGATAAAGGAGATTAAACTAGATAAACAAAATGTGAGCGAGGGCATGACAGGGAGCACCATTGGAGGGCTGTTACTAGCCAATGTGGACGTGCTACAACCAAGGTGAATTTACAGAAATGTAAAGTGAGTTGAGATAAAGATCCAGCAAAGGGACAATTTTCAAGGGACCAGCCTGAGCGGCTTCAAGGAGAATAAAGTACTTCATTTGGAATGGAATATCTCATGTCAACTCAATTAAGAGCGAGCGACCTTCATTATTGGCGTATCATGAAGATTTTCAGCATTAAGCTCAAAGTCCTATATGATGCATGCTGGGCTAAAAAAAAAATTAAAACAAACTAAAATAAAAGATAATCAAGGATAATATTGTTAAGCCATCTAGATTTGGTCAAGAATCCAGATCTCTGAGCTGATACTAAGTCGAAGCCTGTTTGTCCACGCATCAACTCAGAAAGTGGAACCATCGTCCCAAACCTTAAATGACTCAACGGCCTATCCGTGCGATCATGACTCCGCTGGAATTATCACTGTTTTTGATGAAGGGGAACTCAAATTCCAGGTTCATCAAAACCACAAGGTCCTTGATATGCTATAATAGTGTAGAATATCATATGGTAACAATGCATACAGGGAGAATAATGATAGCAATGAGCATGAGCGAACTGAGAAATAAGGCGCAGTCACCGTGGGGCTCGGATGGTGAGGCCCAGTTGGTGGGACTGAGAGCTTCTTACCTGTGCTCAAAATTTCATTAGTCCAAGATATAAAGGTGCATAAAGCATTAGTTTAAGCATCAAAACACTTAACAACATTGGTTTGAATTTGAGAATTTATTTGAGAATTTTTGTTGGATTTATTTTGAGAATTTTCTTTTATTGGAATTTTTGGGAATTTTTGAATTTTATTTAGAATTATTTTTTTTGAATTTTTTTGAATTTTTATTGGAATTTTTGGGAATTTTTATACTTAGACATGGAATGCAATGTACAGACTTTGTGAAATGTATAGACTTGGAACGTACAGACTTCAGAATGTGTAAACTTGGAACGTACAGACTTTGGACGTACAGACTTATGAATGTATAGACTTGGAACGTACAGACTTGTGAATGGAGTGTATAGACTCTATGGAATGGAGTGTATAGACTTGGTGAAGAGAATGTATGGACTTGGGAAGGGAATGCTTATAGTGTATAGACTTGGGATGTATGGACTTATAAAATGTATAGACTTAGGGATGGGATGTATAGACTTCAGAATGGAGTGTATAGACTCTGGAACGTACAGACTTAGCAATGTATGGACTTATGAAATGTATAGACTTTAGAACTTTGCACCCACGATGCTCAGACTTGCACAACCTGCACTTCAAAGCTCAAAAGATCAAAATATGATCATAAGTGCTTGATAAAAACAATTTAATCATGATATGACAGCACTTAAGTTCATGAAATAACCAAAGCAATTTAAACGCACAAGCTCAGAAAATGACGACCCTTCTGGTCGGCGTTAAAACAAGAAATGACGACCTCTATAGGGGCGTTAATTTCATTAAAGGTTTGAGTTGGAATCGGAACGAAAATGATGCCCTCCATGGAGGCGCTATATAAGTGACGACTTTTGTCATGTCGTCAATTCAAGAAAAGATGCCAATGAGCGCGTCGTCAATTAACTTCCCCGTTTTCTGCTCGGAATTGAGCTTACAGCAAATCGTTTGATTCGAACACAAACTGTAATACCCGTTAACGTTCAAAACACTATAAATAGGGCAACTGCTGGTGTTTCCAAGCATCACAAGCATCAAAGATATTAGTATCAAAGCCATGCAGAGGAATTAACTAAAAAAAAAAATAGAGCACCGAAGAGTAGGTAGAATTAGATAGAACAAGCAACACTGTCAGAAAGATGAACCAGCTAATGCAGCAGAGGCTTTCCAAGAGGCCAAGGATGAGTTTTCCAAAGATTTGTAAAGTGCCAGGTCATATTAGTGGAAGAATTGCTAAAGACCAAGTAAGTGTTCTTTGTGCTTAAGCTTTTATTTCTATTCTGACTTTCTTTCTTTTCAAAATTTCTGATGTTATTCTCTTTCTTCTTCCTTTCTTTTTATGTTTTTTTTTGTTTTCGGGATTACCCCATTATTCCTGGTCCAAGAAGATTTCTGAAAATCAAATGGCTTCCTTTATTGCTTTCAAAACTTTCATTAAATATGAAATCCTTCCTCTCTAGATGGAACCTCCTTGGCCTCATCACCCATGCCACTCATTATAATGACATTCACCTAGATTGGGCTTCGATTGGAGCTCTTATAGAATTATGGCACCCTCATACTCACACTTTCCTCTTCCCAACCTTTGAAGCTACCATACTCCTAGAAGAAGTGGAGATGCTCTTGGGTTTGAAAAGGATGAAGCAAGGAGAGGAATCAAGGATGGCTCATATGACCAAGCCCATACAAGCCCATGACATGCTCATGAGTCTTGTCCAAAGTCCAAATTTGGTGAATCAAATGAAGGCCAATAAGGGAATCAACCTTTTGAAGTTGGCTTCATGGGTATACAAAAACATGGACAAGGTTCAAGAAGATGAAGATCTTTTGGAGAGAGTGATGAAAGGATTTGTCATATGTGTAGCGGGAGCTATATTATTCCCTTCATTGGAAGACCATTTAGAGGAACAACACCTAAGTGCTATATCTAGCATGTGGGAAGGGAAAAGAATATGTGGGGCAATATTAGCCAACCTATACAACGGGCTCACTTCGGCTTCACTAGGACGGCCCCTATTTGGGTCAATGCTTCTTCTAGCTTGTTGGATAGATTTCCACTTTAAATTTGATCCATGTCAAGCAAACCAAACGGCCTCCAAAATCTTCTCCAAGAGCCCACTTCGGTATATGACAGACTCATTGGGCCTATGTGAAAGGGTGACCAATAGAGTTCCCAAGCTCAAGAAGAGGAATGAATGGAGGGATTACTTCAAATCAATGCCAAAGAGCAATTTTACATGTACACCGGGTTTTCTCAAAACCCAAGAACTTCGCTCATGGTTATCCTCCGGCATCGAGCTCCGCTTAATTGGTGGGACCGACTTCCTCCTTTACAACGCACACCGGTGCCTCCCACAACTCGGGCTTCCTCGGCATCTCTTCGAAGAACCTTCTCACCTTCCTCCAATCAAAAGAAGAGAACTATGCTCAAACGGAGATCATGAAGAAATCAAGACCATAATGGCTCAATGGAAGGTGGGACTTCTTCACAGATCCAAGACTCATGTTGAAGAAGAAGAAGATAAATGTAAAGCTTATGTACTGGCTCTCAAAAAGATAAGGCCCACACTGGCTTAGAGAATGTAATCATGATTTCTTTCAATGAAATAAAAATTCTGTTCTTACTTGAGCCAAAACAATGAATTAAAATGATCATCTCTTCCAATTTACGCAATTCTGTCTGAAAAAAATGAGCTTCGGGCTTTCTGTTCTGAACAACGCCTCCATCAACGGCGTCTCTTTATGAAACCACACCTCAGCTAATGTCGTCCATTCCATTTCAAAACCACAATTGACGTCCAACAGCACTGGCGTTTCTTAATTAATGTCTTTATAGAAGGCGTTACTCAATTCAAAATTTCAAATTATCTTCAAAATAATTCCTTAACCTCTCAGAAAAGACGCCTTTGCTTACGTCGCGTATTTAAAAAAGGACGCCCCTTCTGGTCGTCGTCAAATTAAAAGGGGCAATAATAACGCCCACTCACATCAATCAGTTCCCATTAATGCACCTGACGACGATTATAAATTCCCATGCAAATAACAAATGATGTCCAACCTCAGGGCGTCAAATCTAAAAGTCACGCCTTTCATCAAAGCGTCAATTTACCAATTCACGACACCTATCAGGGCGCTAATTATTCTCGACCGTTAAACCCCACTTTCCCCCCTTTCTTCTCCTTCCTTCGTTCATTTCCTCTCTTCTTCTGTAAACCCTAACCGAAACCCCCCAATCTCTCTCTCTTTCTCCCTCACTCCACTCTCTCTCCCTATGGCTGGCGGCGCTCTCAAACGGCAGAGGGTTGCTGCCCCTGTCGTGGTGGACCTGGAAGGAGAGCCGGCCGTGGAGGAGCTGCCTCCCGCGGCGGCCGAGGAAGCACCGGCGGCAGTGCACGGCGAGGAAGAGGAACGTGGTGAAGAGGACGAAGGAGAAGAAGATGAAGGAGATGAAGGTGATGAAGAAAACGAGGACGATGAAGAAGACGATGATGGCGAAGAAGGAGGAGATGGAGAAGACGATGATGGAGAAGAAGAAGGAGGAGATGGAGAAGAAAGAGGAGAAGAAACACCGGCGGCGGCAGCGGTGGCCCGTTGGCCCGGCCAACTCCGGCGACCACGGCAGCCAAGGGAGCCCCTCCGTGGGGGATTGATTGGACCCAGACGGCAGAAGGTAGGCTTCCCCACACCCATTTTTCCATTTTATTTTTATTTTATTTTCATTTTATTCCATTTCCATAGCTCTCGGGAGAGGGCAAACCAGTGACCCAGACAAATGACGCCCCCAGGGGTGTCGTTAATTAAAACGACGTCCCAGAATGGGTCGTCAATTCCATTATTTCATTTTTTTGGAAAATAATTAATCGCATGAAAACCACGCCCTGCAGCATGTCGTTATTTTAAATTTATCATGTTTAGCTCCATGCTGTTATTTCCCTGTGATTTTATTAAATTTAAAATGCATGTGTCTTTGTTTATTTCAATTTCGCACATTAACTACCTCAGGAAAACCACGCCCCCATCGGGGCGTTAATTCAATAAACAACGACCAATGGAGTGGTCGTCAATTAAAAATGTCCAGAATTTCTTTTCGGGCCAAAATTACTCATTTTGAGCAACGTCCCCCACAGGGGCGTTACTTAAACAACTGACGACCCAGGGATGGTCGTCAATTTAAAAATCTCTCGGAATTTAGAAATTAGTTTCAAAACAACGCCTCCCATAGGGGCGTCTTTAAAATAAACAACGACCCAGGCTGGGTCGTTAATTTAATGAACGCACAACATCACCAGAAACCCATTTGGAAATAACGTCGCCCCTAGGGGCGTCAATTATGAAAACCACGACCCTAGGTAGGTCGTCCATTAACCAAACAGCAAATATCTCATCAAATGAACTTCCACATGAAAACTTAAACAAAATGTTCTCCTTATATGCATGCAGGGGTTGATGAGGACGCAGATTTCTTGGGTCCAGGTCCGAGCAGCTTATTATGGGCTCCCCGAGTTCCAGAGAGCTAGGATAGATGCTATGGGGTTTGGGGCCTTCCTTAGCATTGAGCCAGTCAGACCCGACCTACCTTTGATCCAGGTGCTCAGAGAGAGATGGGATAGGTCTAGCAGGGCATTTCTGATGCCGTGGGGGCACATGGTCCCCAGCCTAGAGGATGTGACGAGGATTACCGGGCTGAGGGTAGATGGGGCGGCTGTGAGTGGGATCGCCCTACTCTATTATAGCGAGCTTACCCAGAGACTGCTAGGGCTAGAGACCGTCTACGAGACACCTAGCGAGTGTAGGACCATCTTCCGCACTGACCTTACCATAGCTATGGGATTGGGGGACTCTAGGCAGAGATCCAGGGAGTCCTTAGAGCAGTTTTCACAGAGGTTGATAGATGGGGCTAGGGCTGCCTACTGCCAGGACCCAGCCGATAGGGAGAGAGCAGATAGAGACTTGAGAAGATTTCTATTCTTGATGCTCGGGAGGCTGCTGCTCGGCACGAAGGGTGATGTCATCAACTGCCGCTTCCTAGGGATACTGGAGGACTTGGAGGGCATTGGCAGATACGCCTGGGGAGCAACGCTTCTGGCGCACTTGATAGCCGACTTGTCCACGGGGACAGGTCGTGAGACGACCGTCAGTGGCTTCTCACCATTTCTTCAGGTATGCATTTTCTTTCTTTGTTGTTTAATTTTTATATGCATGTGAATGCTTTACTAATGTGATGCATGAATGCAGATATGGAGTCATTTGTACATGCCGATGGGATGCGCCGACCAGCGACCTGGAGATGAGGGATCTTTCCCCTTAGCATGGCGCTGGCTACCAGTGGTGATCGGAGCCCCACTCGCCTACGAGTTGCGAGTGTTACGACGGGAGTTCTGCAACTTTCCCGCCTCACTGGTACGCATGATTAATGTTATGCATTTTTTTATTTATTATGATGAGATGCATGATGATATGCATGTTTATGGATGCAGGTGCGGTGGAGACCCTACGAGGGTATGACCGATGAGGGCCAGCCGTGGGTTGTAGCGGGCCGACCTCGTTTTGGGTATGAGCTTTGGGTTCATTGCATGAACGAGATTGAGCCTCTACGGCTTAGGCTGGTGATGAGGACCCTTGACCTACACCAGGAGTGAATCGAGGTAGGAGAGCTGCGGGGGATAGGCAAGAAGACGCGCGGTCGCACGAAGGTGATCGACTGGAGAGTGCGGTTCTCGGACCAGTACGCAGACTGGCAGCGTGGCGGGACCTGGGTCACTTCACAGGGAACCGACAGCTCCGAGTACCTCCGACGCTACTGGGAGGTTTACGCCGGCCAACCCCAGATGAAGGTCTTAGGGGTATGTATGAATGCACTTATTTCTTTAAATTAAATGCAAATGCTTATATCTATCTATTATGTGACTGATATGTGGTAAATGCAGGACGCACGGGATATAGTGGCGATGGATGCATAGGCCCACCTCCATAGCTTGGAGGCGCAGTTGGCCACCACGCGGGCAGACCTTGAGACCCTGGTGAGTGTTTAAATTATTCCTATATGCAAATGAATTTTTGAATTATTGATGATTAGCCACTGACAATCTTAATTAATGCAGCGTGCCCAGCAGGGAGAGAGACAGGAGAGGCCTCTAGCTCGAGAGGGCCTAGTGCAGAGACGTCTGCACTAGCAGAGCAGCTGGCCGCAGTAGTGACGCGGGCCGAGGCAGCAGAGCACGACTTCGCCTCACGGGTAAATTTCAAACTCAAACTTAACCTTGCATTAAATTAAATTATTTATGTGATATGCTCATGAAAATTGTTGTTTACAGACTGAGGAGCTCCGGGCCGCTCTTACTTGCATCGTGGAGGGACAGCAGGCGATGGCCTCTCGGGTGAGTTATTTGTTTTCAGCCTATTTCCATGAATTATTGAATTGTAGAACTGATGATTTGTTTACCTGTTTGCAGACCTCGGAGCTACAGGCATCGCTTACCCAGACTGCCCTGGCCGGGACAGAGTTGGCGATCCGCGAGCAACGGGTCGTGGAGCTGGAGCGGGCCTTGAGGCGGCGAGAGGAGTTGCCTCAGGACGTGGCGGAGCTGCGAGTCGCCCTCGAGATGGAGCGGAGAGAGCGTGCTCGGGAGCGCGAGGTGCACCAGGCGGAGCGTGCCCGGGACCGTGAGCAGCACCAGGCAGAGCGTGCCCGGGATCTCGAGCAGCACCAGGCGGAGCGTGCCCGGGACCGTGAGGAGCGTTCAGCTTGCGATCGGGAGCTTACAGCCTTGAGGGCCCAGCTAGCCGTTACACAGGAGCGGCTACGAGCGACCGAGGAGCGTCTTCAGCGAGGTCGGGAGCAGGCGCGAGCTGCAGGGTACACCTTCACCAGTTCTACTTTTGTGGCGGGTTCCTCTCTCCAGCAGAGGAGCGAGGCAGAGGAGCCGGCTCGAGCTCCAGCTACTTCCCGGGGGTCCATGCCCCCTCCGCGAGAGCCTCGTCGGGAGGACGAGAGTGAGGCAGAGAGTAGGAGAGAGGAGGGTGGAGGCGAGAGCTGAGAGACTTACTTGTACTCCTCCACCCTCACACCTGTACTCAGACATTCATGATGTATATATATATGAAATTGAAATTTTGTTACCTGAGCACTTGTGTAGTTGTGTACTCGTATCTTCTTTTCCTTCTCGCCTTTTCTTTTGCCCTGCGCTTGTAGTTCACACTTGAACAAACAGGTTAATCCATCTGTTCGACTTGGCCCCTTGCTCAATGAGCAAGGGATGTCTTAATTGTGACCTTGATAACGGGTCAAGGGGCCAAGCCTTTAATCAATGAAGGCAAATGATAGATATAAAATGCACCATGCAAGCAGGCAAATGCTAACTGGAAATAAAAAATGCAACCAAGCATATGAGAAACAAAGGGCTTGAAATTCCATAATTTTTTTATTATTATATATATATATATATATATATATATATTGTATTTTCGTTTTGAAAGTGGCGCCTTCGATAGGGTTGTTAATTTTGAAAAGAATGCCTATTCTAAGAGGCGTGAATTTGGATTTGAAAATTTTTTGTTTTGGAGGTAAGCATAGTATAGAGCTTTGAAACCTTAACCATCATAATCAAAAATTCATTAGACTTTCTCAAGAGACTTAACAAAAGAGTCAACGTGACTTGTACTTAGGTGTTTACTCATATTCTCTTACAGCCCATCCTTCTTAGTCGGTCTTCGTCATTCTTCGAGTTCACAACCCACCATGGAGGGAGAAAAGAAGAATGATTAAGGAAGCTCACGAAAGGTTTTCAAGAATGGGGCACGCTCCTCCCCTGCCCTAATGCCTGTTGAGATTCGGTCTTTGGCTTAGGGAAATTTTGTTGCTCTTTTTGCCCTTATTCATGCATGCTTACGACCAAGGTTTTCCTTGCGGGGACTTTGCCCACTTGACATGCTTTCTTTTATCATAACTTCCTTTTCTTTTCTTTTTTTTTTCGAAACAGATAAAGACCTAATTGTACTTGGGCTTTAAGCATTTGGTTCCCTTTTGGGCCCTGACTTCCACCTACTAGGGCGGCGGGCAGGCTTGGTTGGTAACCCCTAACTTGTATTCTCTCTCGTGAGCCGAAAGGAAGAGAATAGGTAAGGCTTTTACACTCTTAATTTGGGTCGGACTTTCCTCGAATTCCGGGCTGCTCGAGTTTAAGAATAAAGCGTGTAGTGTGTGCGTGAATTGACCCAAGAGTTAAACCGTCGAGACTGAAGAATGAATTAAGGATTTTGATTATTTCGGTATCGTGGCCCACGTACCATACCAGCCTCAAAGATTTTTCTGCTTTTTTTCTCTCTTTTTATTGCTTTTTATTTTTCTTCTTTTTGTTTCTTTTGTTTTTCTTCTTTTTGTTGTTTTTTTTTTTGGTTCAGGGGTAGTATTTCTTCAAATAGATACTATTCCAGGGATGAGTTAGCTCTTCGCCTTCAGCATTAATCAATTTATAAGCATTGCCAGGATAAACATCTTTTATGATAAAGGGTCCTTCCCAATTAGGTTGGAGTTTTGAACGTGGTCCACCTGGTTTTACAAAGATTCTTTTAATTACCATCTCACCAATTTTGAACTTTCTCTCAATTACTTTCTTTTGGTAAAAACGTGAAAGCCTGTTTTGATAAATACGCGCATGCTCGGCGGCGACCAAACGCTTCTCATCCAGGAGTTCCAACTGGGCAACGAGAGATTCACGCCGGTCATCAATAGAGAATTCCATGTCCAATTGTACTCGCAGAGAGGGAATGAGAATCTCATAAGGAACTACCGCCTCCATTCCATAAGTGAGGGAGAAAGGGGTCTGCCCAGTAGGAGTACGAATGGAAGTGCGATAGGCCCAAAGAGCTTCCACCAGCTTTTCCGGCCAGTCCGCAAATTTGTTAGCCTCACACGTTTTCTTGATAATTTTAATCAAAGTTTTGTTAGTTGCTTCTGCTTGGCCATTGCCCTGCAGATAATAAGGAGATGAATGATGCAATGCAATGTTATACCTGTTGCAGAGGTCCTGAAGTTCCTGATAGATGAATTGGGGTCCATTGTCGGTGACGATGGTACTTGGGATGCCAAACCTTGTGATGATGTTCTTCATTATAAACTTGCAAACAGTTGATGCTTTAATCTCCACGTAAGCTTCTGCTTCCGCCCACTTGGTGAAGTACTCCGTCGCCGTGAGTATGAATGACTTTGGTTTCGTGAGGAGGGTCGGATCACCAAGAGGTCTAATGATATCGAATGCCCACATGGAGAAAGGCCATGGGGAGGATATAGGGTGAAGTGAAGAAGCAGGAGAATGAATTTTGTCGGCATGCAGTTGGCACTTAACACACCTTTGAACATAGATGGAGCAGTCCTCTTCTAGAGTGGGCCAATAGAAACCTAGCCTAAGGATCTTCTTAGCTAGCATCTGGCTGTTCACATGACCACCACACACTCCTGAATGCACCTCTTCCACGACCTTCCAAGATTCATCATCGTCGAGGCATCTTAACAGAACTCCAGTGAGACCTCTTCTATAGAGCACACCTCCGATCAGGGTGTATCGCTGGGCAACCCTTCTAATGGCTTTCTTTTCTTCAGCCATGGCTTCTTCAGGATATGATTGATCCTGGCAATACTTAGCAATTTCATAATACCACGGCTTTTCTTCATCGTCCAATTCTTCCTCTAAGTCCAATAGCATGACCTCCTTATTCTCAATGATCCTGCCTTGCTCAACCTTCCTAAGCACCTCCTCCTTAACCCTAAGGAAAGTGGGATCTTGAATAGCGGGAGTGAGTCGCTTGTGAACAATGATAGAATGGGAATCCCTTTCGGGAGGAAAAGCCAAGGAAGAAGCAAGAGAAGCGAGAGCATCAGCTAAAATGTTATGGTCACAAGGAACATGAACGAAGATTAATTTGGTGAAAAGCTTGGTATAAGCAGAGGTCAATTCTTGATAGGGTTTGAGTTTAGGATTGAGCGTGCGACACTTGGAGAGCACTTGGCGAAGAATAAGCTGACTATCACCTACAATTCGCAAGTGGGTAGCACCAAATTGATGAGCGGCCTCCAGTCCGGCCAGAAGAGCCTCATATTCAGCTATGTTATTTGTAACTGGAAATGCAAGCTGAGAGGTGAGTGTAATAGTGATACCCTCCGGTGATAGAAGAACAATGCCAATCCCTTTCCCTTTTGAATTCAAAGCTCCATCAAAATGTAACGTCCACATTGAGTCGGACTGATTGACGGACATTAGTTCCTCATCTGGAAACTCTGAGCGAACAGGGTCAAATTTAGGGAGAGGATGATGAGCAAGATGTTTTGCTATGGCATAGCCTTTAATCACTTTTTACTGAATGTAGATGATGTCGAACTGAGAAAGAAAGCTTTGCCATCGTGCCAATCGGTCGGTGAGAATAGATTTTTCAAGAAAAAACTTGATTGGATTCATGCGAGCAATGAGATGAACCTCGTGAGCTTGAAAATAATGCTTAAGTTTTTAAACAACCCAGACTAAAGCTGCACAAGTCTTCTCTATGGCTGAGTACCTCTACTCACAAGGGTTAAGAAGTTTTGACAAGTAGTAGGCTGCCCTCTCTTTTCCTTCTTCATCAACTTGGGCTAGGACAGCGCCTACAGAGTCATCCAGGACAGAAATATAAAGAACAAGCGGTTTGCCTAGAACCGGCGGCCTCAGGACAAGAGGATTTGCTAGATAATCCTTCAATCCGTCAAAAGCTGCCTGACACTTGTCATCCCAAAGAAACTTGACTCCCGGCTTGGTAAGCTCGTAGAACGGCCTACATCTTTGTGAATGCTGGGAAACAAATCGGTGAATAAATTGCAACCTCCCGATTAATCCCCGAACTTCCTTCAAATTCCTGGGAGGAGGCATTTCTCTTATAGCCTTCGCCTTATTGTGATCGATCTCAATACCCCTCTTACTTACAATGAATCCAAGCAACTTCCCTGATGAAACACCAAATACGCACTTCTTAGGGTTCATTTTCAACTTATACTCCCGTGCCCTTTGCAAGACTGTGGTTAGAACCCTGGGATGCTCAATCCTTGTTCTCGATTTTACTACCAGGTCATCAACATACACCTCAATAAAAATGTGGATCATATCATGAAAAATTGCCATCATAGCCCTCTGATAGGTGGCTCCAGCGTTCTTAAGTCCAAATGGCATGACCACATAGCAATAAGTTCCCCATGGCATAGTAAACGATGTTTTCTCTTGATCCTCCGCAGTCAAGCGAATCTGATTATCACCTGAAAAGCAATACACCATGTTAAAATTTTAATAACTTTGAACCTCGATGAAATAACTAATGCATGATCATATTGATAAATTCTACCTATTTTTCCCGTTCTGTTCATATCTCTAGAATCCTGTTTGAATATGGCTCAAAATTCCATGTACCTCTGTTCATGTGAAGTAACGACCATGTTTAGGTCGTCAAATTAAATGGACGACCCTATTGATGGGCGTCAATTTAGTGTTAAATCCAGAATTTTGGTAAATATATATATATATTAATCTTGAAATGATGACTTATCCCCAGCCATTAATTCAAAATATGACGCCCCTGACTGAGGCGCCATTTATAGAATTGAAGCCTTTATACAAGGCGTCATTTTGAAAACCACTATACCATGAAAGCGATCAGAAATCTGAATATATAGATAACCTGAATAGAACGGTAATTGTAGTTGTCCTTTTTATAAACTAACGACCCTGACAAGAGCGCCAATTCATAATGAGATGACTTAAGCCAAGACGTCAATTTTCTGACAGTGAGATTTTTCATGGTTTTGTAACCCCTGACAGTGGGTTAGATGAATATATATATATAAAGGCACTATATTCCAATCCATGAATATAGTCCCACATTTCATGATGATTTATCGATTACCCTTATTTCTCGGTGATAGATGAACTCTCCATGGGACATTCCGTTCCTTTGGACCGGTGACTTTATCATAGAGACCTCCGTAAGACTTCGCTAGCCTTGGATTCTCTCAAGGCAACCGAGCAGGTTGTACCATTAAAAACCCATGACACTACTTGATTTCCATGTCACTCTAAAGAAACATGGTATACCAGCCCTCATGACATACTAGGTGAATGTCACGAGAATATTCTTATATTCATGGAATGGGAAACCATGCCATTAATGTTTCTTAGAGAATTATGTGCCATATTTATGGGCACTAATTCTATCTACCATATCATGAACAAAGAACAAGCGACGCTACATAAGTGCTTATTCTTGATGTCATGATCTCCACCCAGATTATCGACATGTCATGGTTTCTATGCTTCGCGTAGATTTTTATCGCAAGTCTGTCCTTGCTCAAGGGCCTTGCCCTTGAATTCCATGAAAAAATCTTACCTTATCCTTCTCTTTAAAGCTTGATCTTGAAACTCTTTATTGGCTATAAACTATCGTGGATGTCTAGATCTATCTTTAAATACTGTGCATATAGGGCCCGATCTGGTCCTGGGAGGAGCACCCGAAAGTACTAGTGCCCATGGGAGTTGTAATGATCGCGGTGTCTTGCATTGCACCGCAGTACTCGTCTCTCTTGATCTTTGGCATTCCACCCTTTCTCTTTCTTGCGTGCGTGACTTGACTTGCGTGACTTGACTAGCGTGGCCCAAAACGGGCAAAGTACTTGCGTGAAATAGCCAATATTCTATAAATCTCTCTTGGATATCTATTGCTTGAAAGTTTTTGCACGACGTTGTTAATCTCTTGCTAGTTTTGTTTCACTTGCTCGGTTAATTCTACATGCATAGCTTTACTGCATTTATATGTGAAAGATGTAATTACTTAAACCAATTGCTTGTTCTTGAGATATAATTCCTACTGAGCATTTGCTCACCCAGTTTATTCCAACATTTTTCAGGTAATCAGGTGGCTAGCGAGACCGAGACTCACACGGGAGGGACAAGTGTGCAAGCGAGCTTCGGAAACTAGTGAACCCGTGTCTTTTATCTTTCTTGAGTCTAGCTTAGCGTTTCTTATTCAGTTATCTTGTCTAAGTCTGTTAGCGCGTCATCTCCTCTTCTTTTATTGTGATATAGTTGAGTCTTCTAGTTTTGAAATTTAAATTGTAAGAAACTTATATTTGGAATAAGATTTTTTTTCCATTGCTCAAAATTATTTTAGTCTTATGCGATTGCTCTTGATCGTTCACGACTGTAACTGCCACGTTCCGAGCAAACGACACGTTCCACTGCTATCGGTTCGGGGCGTGACATTGGCATTGAGTGGCCCTGAAGAATGTATGAGGGGACGTTGTGGTTGGGAAGGAGGGATAGGCTGATGCCTTCTTAACAATGATGGTGGTTGTGGTGGGTTGGAATTTTGGTTAATAGCCCCGACAGAGGTGTTTTCATTATGCCAAATTTGCCCTCTCTCCACTTCATGGATCGAGGTGACAATGTTCACTTGTTGATTTGGAACCGGGTGCTCCGGTAGCGGATTATTAACAATCCCCATATTGGGTTGGGGTGCAGGAGCCTTTTGTTGCTGGAAGGCTTGTTGTTGTTGACCGTGCTGCTGATGCTGTTGAGCCGATGGCTGCCGAGGAGGTCTTCGGGTCTTTAGAGTAGCAATAACTTTCCTCATCTCATTCCAGTCAATCTCACCTTGGTCATTCATGTCATGTATGTAATCCTTGAAATGAAAGCAATGATCAATATTGTGCCCCGGCTGTCGGTGGAAGACGCAATACCGGGAGGTGTCTACATGTTGCGGCCATATTGCTCTTTCCTTTGGCAATGTGAGAAGGTTGGCGGCCATGAGGGCATTAAAGATGCCTAATAAGCTTTCAGGTAGAGGGGAGTATTGTGCCCTTCGAGGACCCAATGGCCTTCTGGATTGTTGAAATTGTTGCGGTGCATAATTGGCCGGTGGGGGCATTTGGTGATATTGTGGGGTTTGATTTTGTGGAGCAAAGTGGGGTTGTTGTTGAGGAGGTGGAGGAGGCCGCAAGGTCTGAGGAGGGTTGTTATTTGGCTGGTGGACTTGGCTCTGGAAGGCGGGCTGTTGTGGTGACGGCCCTTGGTTTGGAGGGTGGCGGAAGGGTGTGGAATTGCCGAACGCGCTCACCTGCTCGTTAGTAACAGTTCCTTCGGTGGTCGCACCAGTATTGCCAATGTTGACATTCCTCTTTATCACCTTTTGCCTTGGCTCGAACATGCCCATAATTGGCGAATCTTTCATTTGCGTCTGTATATATCTAGCTCTTTGATAGAGCTCCTCCATAGTGCTTAATTTATTCATGGCCAAAATATGATGGAATTGCGGAGTGGAGTTTGATATTATCATCTTGACTTGTTCCGTCTCCGATAACGTGTCTTTTAGCTTCTCGGCCATGGCCCTCCACCTATCAGCAAATGAGATGAAGTCCTCCTCGGGCTTCATCTTCTCAGCAACCAAATCAGTAACAGACAAGGAGGGACCCACACGGTCCTTATGTTTCTGTATGAACTTCCGTTGGACTATATCAAAATCACCGGCATCGGCCGGCTCTAGGGAATAAAACCATTCAAGTGCTGGGCCATCCAAAGACCGTCTGAAGAGATAAGCCAACGAATTCTTATTATCCTTCCAAAATGATGCTTCATACATAAAGTCCTTCAAGTGGATGTTCGGGTTGCCCGTGCCATTATATCGCCTGAAATTCGGCATTTCAGACGGGGGTAGATGAAAAACCGGCATAGGGGGAAGCATGATCTCGGGAGCAATCTTGGATGCAGTGACCCTCTTAATCTGTTCCTCCATACTAGCCATCTTTTGGAGGAGCAGAGCATGGCTATCAGACTCAGCTGGGGCCTGATGAAAAGAGTGTTGGTTTGTCATAGGCCTTCTTAAAATTTGGGAAACAAGGGGTTGTTGAGGCCTAGCAACGGAGTGACTTGCCGGTTGGGCCGGCATAGTCATAACAGGGGTTGATGGGCGCGAGGGAACCCTAGGGACGACCACCGGATCGTTGGGAGAATTAACAGAGTAGCCACCCATGGCCTGGGGAGGGTTAGAAGATGACGGGATGAACTTTTCCTTTAGAAGGGCGGCTTGAGCTGCCTGACGCTGGGAGTCATCCAGCTGAGCAATAGTTTTGAGAAACTCATTAAAATTAAAAGAAGGGGAAGTGTCCCCGGGAGTATTCTGAGTAGTAGGTTGGGCCTGGGAAGAAGGCTCAACCTCCAAAGCAGTAGTGGTGGCATCCACCATGTGGACCTGATTAGAAGAAGAATGATAGTTTCCCTCATAATAAACAGAATCCTGAGAAGGAATCTCATAGAACGGGTCAGAGTGACCCTCCTCGTAACCGTCATAAGTGTACTCGTAGTTGGCCATATTGATAATTTTACCTGAACGCAATTTCATTCTTGAGGAGAAAGGGATAAATTTCTGACAATAAGATATAACCCAAAAGATATCACCTTTTCAAGCAAAAGAAACACCCAAGTTATAATGAGCGCAAACTTTTAAGATCTCTTTTGAAAATTATGGTGAGTTCAATATTGGGTTCTCTCTTTTGAAGGTGGATCCTGGTTGAAAATTCAGGTATAATCTCTGGGTTTCTAGATTTTTCTCTCTCCTTTCGCACGTGTGGGTCAACTATACTCCGGGTACTTCAATGATATAACCAGCCTGGCGTCCGTGAGGGAATCCACAGGTGCGAGGACTTACGGAGGCTTGGCTTAGGAATTCCCGGTCTAAAGAGACGGAATGCTCAATGGAGGGTCCTTCCTTTACCAAGAGGGGTGTAACTCCTAAAAAGTGTGGGGAGAGGAGGTCTCCCAAACTGTATGCAGAGATGAATGCGAACAGGTAGTATCAAACAACAGATATATAATCAGTCAAGTAAACAGACAGAATGAGCAGTTCTATGGGGCACAGAACAAAAAGATGACCCAGGGCAGGTCGCTAAATGAATAAACAGCGCCTGGATTGCAGGCGCTAATTGCTGCGAACAGTGGAAATGTCACCTCTGGGCAGGGGCGTGAAGCACTGTAAACAATATTCAGGAAATAACCAAACCACCAATAATGAAAAAAATGATGCCTTGATCTAAGGCATCCAATGAGCAAATGACGCCCGGGAATTGGGGCGTCAAAACAACTACACAGTGATCGAGCAACGGCAGAGTGAACAGTAACAATGCAAATGATGCCTCACTGTAAGGCATTTTATGAAGAAATGACGCCTTTGTAAAAGGCGTGAATTATAAAATGACGGCAGCAGGGAGGGCGTTATTTCAGTTCAAAGAACCGACAGCCCTGGCAATCAGACAGAAATTAGAAATCACAAAAAAAGGCTAATCAGTGGAGGTGTGCACTCGGTGCACAATGGGGAGTGTGCTACGCGGAGCACAAGGGAGGGACACGCGAGGGTGTCAAAGGAGGGGCACCGAGGGCACCAATGGGAGGGTGCTACGTGGAGCACAATGGAGGGGTACGCGAGGGTACCAAAGGAGGGACACGTGAGGGTGTCAATGGGAGGGTGCTACGTGGAGCACAATGGAGGGACACGCGAGGGTATCAATGGGATGGACACGCGAGGGTGTCAATGGGAGGTGCACGCGAGGGCACCGAAGGGAGTGTGCTACATGGAGCACATGGGAGGAATAATCAAACTAAAAACACAAGATGTCCCACCGTGATCGCCAATTTGTAGATTATGAAAAATCCACTTAAAGAAGAAAAGAAGAAGAAAAGGGAAAATATAAGGGGGTGAATGGGAGCATGCGTAGGATGCTAAGGGGAATGTGATCGCCAGAGGGGTTACCTCAAAGAAGAAGATGATCGCATGTACCTTGTGTTTAACGGGGGAGATTGTGAATCCTCTCTTCCTCCTTCTACCGGCCGGCCGATGAAGGGGGTTCTTAGCTTTGATTAACTTGCAAGAACACACACAAAGAAAACAATGACAAGAATGGATTAGCCAAAAGGGTGTAGTATCAATGTTCTAAGATTATGAAATCAATCAAATTGAACATGAACACACCTTGTGGGTTTTGATTTTAAAACCCCTAAGAGGAGCAACAAGGTTTGAAAAATATGGATGAATATGCTAATGCAACAAGATAGATGTGATGTTGGATCTAGCAAAATACTAGAGGAAGGGATGTGTGATGATGATATGTTAATGACAAAAGCAATTAAACAAGCTAAAAGGGAGGGTTCCTTTCTGCTGTGCGTGCAATAGTGAAGGGAAGAAAGGAGTCTTCAATATGCAAGAGAGGTAGCAGAGGTTCGTCTGTGAAAGAGAGGAATCCGCCAGGAAGAAGAGAAAACAACCTACAATCAAATAAAACACTCTCCTCTCTGTCAGCTCTCTCCCTTCTTCTTCTTCTCATGCCTCGCGCGAAGAGACCCAAGAGGTGTATTTATAGGGCCAAAAATCCTTGCTAAACAAGGATTAAAACAAGGTAATAATCCTCCATCAAGAAACCCTCTTCCCAATCGAACAGGAGACTCAAAACGTGGAAGGAATCATTGATGGAAAGAAGGAGACAAAAGGGAGACGGAATTGAAAATGACGACCCCTTTAAGGGCGTCAATTAAAAATGACGACACGACCAAAGGCGTTAATTAGAATAACGACGCCCATAAAGTCGTCAATTCCTGGATTTAATTATAGAAACAATTAACTTTCCTTATTTAAAATGATGAACTGACGCCTGTCATACAGACGTCAAATAATCAACGCCTTCAAGAGAGACGTCAATTCTTCAATTTTCCATTTAATTTGCGATCCGTAATTTCTAGTAAATCCAAAAAATGACGCCCGTATTGATAGTCATCCATTTTTCAAAGAAGCGCCATTGTCAATGCCGTCAATTTAAAAGACGCCCCTACTCAAGGTGTTAATTCCAATTACCCAAAAAAAAACCTAAATAATTCATAAAAAAAGAAAAAACTTCATATTAAATCAATATTGAAGTCCGCTTTGGGGCGTCATATGGTGACATGAGATTTACTCAACATAGCATCAATTTTGGCGTGTCTACACTCACCTAAATTTGCCTTGGACGGACCAACCAATTCAAGCCCATTTGTCTACACCTTCACCCCAAGAAACTCACGAGCAGCCCATGTTCAATCAACTTCAGCCCAACTCATCTCACCCAAACATTCAAAGCAATATCGATATTAGGGGTGATTCACCGGGCCACTACTTTGAACCTCAAGTTGTGTACTCTCAGTCTACTTACCATGGCCCTCCTTCAACATTAAACCAACCCCCTCCATACGTGAATGATGATGATGATGATCTGATGCCTGCCATTTTGGATCAAGATATAACTATTGAGAGTGAGGGGGAGTGCACTCGTAATACCATGATGGGGATGAGAAGGAAGTGGGGGGCGGATTGAAGGATAAAAATGAGCATATTGATATCGTCACCCCCTCCTATGAATGTTTTGAGATTGAGAATATCACTGTGAAGAATAGTGGCCCACACAACTCAATTGAGGATATACATGACGAGGAGGATTGCTTTGTAATCAACAATCTTGGTGATTTAATGACAACAAATTTTGAATATCCTCCTCCCCTGGAAGAACATGATGATGGGGCCTTGTTGGAAAAATTTACATTTCATCTACCGACCTCATTTCTGGAAAATTTGATTCATTATCTTCAGTTGAGTGATGAGTGTGATGATGGGTCCGTCTTAGAGAAATTCACCTTTGATCTGACCTATGATGAAAGGGCCGGGCTGGAAACATTTACATTTGATCTTCCCATCTCATTATTGGAAAGTTTGATTGATAATGTTCATTCGAGTAATGAGTGTGATGAAGGGTCCTTGTTAGAAAATTTCACATTTGATCTGACCCTTGAGCCCTATCCAATGAAGTTTGAATCTTTGGATGAGTTAGATTCTGGCCTCACTCTTCCTTCCAATTTGATTCCCCCGATAGTACAGCCTCTCCACTATGACATTCTAGGACCTGAGGGGGACATGCCAATCACATTCATCTTTGATTTAACTTCCCATCAGGAAAATCAATTGATTACTTCCCTTACTGCTCATGAGGCTGTTACTGAGAGAAACATGGCTAATAATACCAATCTTATTCATCAGCCATCTGTGTCTGATCAAGTTACCATGGAGGAAGTCATCACAAAAGGGTTAGTCAGGCAGGAAGATGCAGGACAAGGGGAACAATGGGTTGATGTTGGGCAAAGATTCAACCCCGATCTTGACAGATTATTAGCCATTGATTATTTCTTGATCCCTAAAGATGACAATTGGCTCACACACATGGTTAAAATTAAAATCAATAATGTGCGAGTCCTGCCTATTTCTAACCCCAGTCTGTACATGCTTACTCTTATCTTCCAATGGTATGAGGGCTAGAATTTGAAGGACGACAAGATCACTTGGTGGCTCATTCTGAATGCCACATGTTGGTTAGTGAGCTTTCATGCGTTTGGCTGAAGACGTTAAACTTAGCGCTTCTTGGGAGGCAACCCACAGTTTCGTGATTTTCGTGTGCCAATAAATGGCTTCTTGGGAGGCAACCCAAGTTTTTAGTGTGGTTTTATTTTTATTTTGCAGGTGTGAATAAAGGATAAGTTGGGGGGAGAGCGAAGAATGCTTACACCTATGCCTAGTCTTCAAAAGCTAAAAATCATCTTTCATTCAAGCAAGGATGCCCGTCGAAGTTTAATTCCGTCAGGTTGTCCCGTTCCTTCACAAATTTCATGTCTACATTGTTATATTATTTCATATTGTTCATGCCATTGAGGACAATGTCATTTGAGCTGGGGGAACGGAAATCATGTTGCACATGTTGCATTCATATACAACCTCAAACATAACCTCAAACATGAAAAATAAATTGAAAAATCAACAAAATAAAACCCATTGTAAGTTTCATGATTCATGCTTCTATTGAAAGTAATTCTGGAATAGAAATGACTAGATAAGGATGATGAAAAATTTATCTAATCTAGTCATGGAAAATTGATATAAGAATCTTTTTAAAGTTCATGTGCACTTTAGAAAAAAAATTCATGTCGCACGCTAATGAAATAAGCAAGACAAGCCCTCTGCTAGTTTTGGCATGTTGTCTGATATTCTGCACTTCTTAAGAAAAGAGATCTTTTTACAAAGCTTTCTACCAAATTATCTATTAAAAAAAGAGAGAGAAAAAAAGAAGAAAAGAACACCATGAAAAATGCCCCAATTCTTAGTAACCGGGCCTACTTCACCTAAGACGTGTTGAGGTTCGCGTCAAACGAAAAAGGGAACCCTGATCTTAGTAACCGGGCCTACTTCACTTAAGACGTGTTGAGGTTCGCGTAAAACAGTGAAGGGATAGTGCAGTATCATGTGTGAAATAAAAGATCCCAAAGGGACAAAGAAATAAGGCAGACAAAAAAGTTAGTATGCTTAATGCTCTGGTTAAGAGGTGCATGGTTGAATGACATTTGTTTGGAATAGCAAATGAGGGATGCAATTATCTAAGCTGTGGATTTAGTATTACACAAGCACAAGTGCTATTGAACTTTACTTTAAATTCTTGATCATATACCTAAATTTTCAAACTAAGGTTAGTGTGCATTATTGATTCCGGATTCCTAATCTTTGGTTGATTCTATGAAGGGAGAGCTAGATATAAGAGCATGAATTTTACAAACTCTTGTTAGTCCTAAATTTTAATTTATTTGCATTGCGAAGGGACTAACAATGAGTAAGTTGGGGGTGTGATAAGCGTCTATTTTCTATGATAATTCATTGCATGTACATCATTTTATGTGCATATAATTAGGCAATTATGCATGATCTATCGTTAATCTCAACTTCGCATGTAGATTGGACCTTTCATGTAAATTAATTAATTTGGTGATTTTATTTAATAAAATGGAGTTGAGAGTCATGAACATTAATTCTCCATTGCATAATTATGAGCAATTGTGATTCATGTGCACATTATGGTAATTTTTATGGACTAAATCGTAATTATATGTGTGCAGGACACTGAAGGTAATTGCAAAACAAGCTGGGGGCAAAACTGTCATCACCACTTTGACCCAGTCAAAAGCATATATTTTGGTTGGCGGGAAAATAAATTTCAAAAGTTTAAAATTGAGGAAAAGAAACACATATTTTGGTTGGAGGGAAAATTGAATTCAAAGTTTGAAATAAAGGAGAGACATGATGAGCCTTGGGAAAGGGGGTGCCCAAAGTCCAAGAAAGGGGGTATCCACCTACTTTTTCTCTTATCCATGCATCATATTCCACTTGAATCTCAGCCATCCATCTCCTTTCGATACAATCTCCACCCTCCATCTACCCAACTTTCCCTATAAATAGCCCATGACAAGGAGGAGAAAGGGAGTTCTTCCTTTGGCATTTTTCTCTCCCTCTCACATCTTCTTAGGTCGTCGGTTTCTCTCATGTAAGTTTATTTTCTCCTCTTTTGTTCTTCATGAAAGTTCTTTGATTTTAAGTCCTATACAACTTCTTCTTCTGCCTCATCTTCCAATTCCTTTTGGTTTTCAATCTATTTCGTATTTTTCACTGTGCTATTCTATTCATCTGCGAACCAATATTTCTCTCTGTTCTTCCCCTTATTTCTCACCCTTCTAGTCATTTTCTCCTCTTACTTTCTTCATAAATATTATTTATTTTTAAACGATATTAAACTTCTTCTTCTAAACCATCTTCCAATTCGATATCATTTTTAAGTTATAATCTCTTTTTTAAGGTGATGTCTTGTATTTTTAATGTTCATCCGAGACACTACACTCTGTTCTTCCTCCATTTTAAAGCTCTTCCACTCTTTTTTTTCTCTGAGTTCTTCATCAACGTTCTTTCTCTCTTGTATATCTAGATTTTCTTCTTCTATCACTTCCTCTAATTCTTCTCCGTTTACGAGTTATATTTATTTTTCAACTGTTTTATTCTCTCATCTTCTTTCTTCTTCATCTCCACATAAACCCTTCCACATTCCTCTCTATATTTCTCTCCAAAGTTTATCCTCTATAACTCTCCTTTCATAGCGGCGTGCACATCAAGGCGGGCGACATTCCAAGGCTCATGACGTGGACGACGACGGCTTCTTCATCCAACTCTTTCCACAGCGATCTCCTTCAAGGCAGAGCGACCCTCTCCAAGGCTCGGTGAGGAGGAGACGACGGCATTCATCATCCTCTCATGGCTCTAGTTTCTTCACTTATCTCGTAGTTTATATTGGTCGTAATCTCGATTTTCATAGATTGTAATTTTCATGTCTTTAGCAATAAAATTTATTTTGGCAAATTGTGTTCCCTTTTCTCTCTCCCTTTCTCAAATTTCTCTTCTCAATCCCTCTCATATTCTTTAGATAGATTTATTTCCATGCACTATTTTCTTTAAGCAAAGTAAAATCACAAGTGTTTTTCATACGACTCCAAGGTTTTTGACTCTAAAAATCTCTTTTTCCCTAAGGATTCGACCCGTACTTGCCATAGTACTACGTTCTCTTTTGATCATTTTGTGCGAGTTCGGTTTTAAGATTGTTAGCACGCGTGTAGTAACGACATACATTTCCTCGTTATCATTGAGCCCGACATCAAATCCACCTTCTTCTTGTGGGAGGGGTGGTGGCTATGAGAAGATTACCTCTCGTAGGCTGGCCCTCGAGGTGACTTCTCATCTCAGTCGTCCCTTAATTATCTTTGACTCGTAGAGATGGATACCCCTAGCAGGCTAGCCCTCGGGGTCTTTCCCTCTAACGGAGTCCGCCGGTCACCGTTTGGCACTCCCGGCCTTAAAAAAGTGTACCCCGTCTGGTGGGACTGTCTCCGCTTCGCCCCTGTAACCCCCAAATTATGGGGAGGTACTGCCAAAATTTGGACTGATGACTTAGTCGAATTTATAGTTGATATGCTTTGACTTGTTTATTAAAGACTATGCTTGAGTAAAAACCTCGCATAAGTCTATAATTGCCTCGATTGCAGTGCTACTGGGGCCTAAATAAGTCTTCTAATCTTCTAAAAAACATCAACAAAGTCTTAATAAATATGTCTAAAGTTCAATCAGAACTCAAATAAACGAAACCCCCCTAATCCGACGCGGCCCTAATCTGGCGCCCCACCCCCTCGCGTCGTTTTAACGTTAGACACATAAGCCATTTGGCTTCCTTGAGCCTCTATCCGACGCGCCCAGGGCGCGCCGTATTTGACTTCCATTTGTCCATCGTGCCGTATTAAGCCCCAGCTAGCCATCGCGCCGTATTAGCCTCCATTTGCCCACTGCGCCGCTTTAGCTTTCATATGGATATCGCGCCGTTTTAGCGTTAGCTAGCTACCACGCCGTTTTAGGCTAATTATATCTAAACATGCATCAACCGCATATGTATTTAATTATTGGTGTGTCAGCCTTTGATACTTAATGCTAAAAGCCCTAGTTGACTCAATAAACCTAATTAAATAAAAGAGTAATAGGGGTTTTGACACCTCCAATTGCATCGAATGTCCATTTCACAAACATGAGCATGCATCTGCATCATCATACGTTGCCATCTAAGTAACCACAATTGCACCTCTAATCATATGAATAAACCAATTAACAACATGTTGCATCTCGCATGGACGGTCAACCAAATGATCGCATCTCACATCATCCAACTAATGCACTCAGTCAACACTTCTTATGCCTTCGCATTACCACCCCGAGGCATCCTTTCTTGGCAATTAATCAAGGGTTGTCCTCTATCTTAGAGGACGTAATTAACGTCATAACCTTTATGGTATGACGAACTTCTGGTCCCGACACGAACATCATTATCGACTGACTAAGTCAGATCGAGCGCACAATAAAGTGTCACGCGCGTAACTGGCACGCCTTAAGCGAATAAACCCCTAACGAAGAAAGGGAGATTCTTTTCCCGTCAAAACAAGTCTGGCACGCCCGGTGGGACTGCAGTCTCCCTTCATCTCTTTGCCAAGAGAGGATGCCTTTGGGGGTTTCCCTCAAGAATGCTGACTGTTTGTTTATTTATCTTAGGTGCACGATGACGACAACTGGACTGACTGGCGTCGGGTTCGGCCCTTCAATTGTTGCCGGTCATGCGCAAGGGTACCTGGAGGTGCCCACGGTGTTCGGCAACTTCCCTACTACTGTTGGCTTCCCCAACTTCTTGGGGTTAGCCTTTGTAGATATGCTGGAGGTGGAACCCTCGGAGCCCGTCGAAGGAGCTACAAAGAAGATGGAGCCTCTGAAGGCTCGATGCTGCCATGACTCGCCCAAGAGTCCAACCCTGGTCGCCAGCTGCCTGGTGCACCATGCCGTCCCCGGGGGCTGCCCCGATGCTGTCAACAAGAACTCCGGAGGTCACCAGCGCAAGCAACTCCAGAGGAGTACTGCTGTGGTTACCGGATCTCTGTCGCAGTCCGGTAAATCCATGATGGTTGGTGGCCTACGCGTCTTCCTCAACGGACACGACGCACGAATAGTCCCGGACCGAGTCGTCCCCGCCGTCCCCGTCCACAACTCATACCAGGCCCTCGCTGGAAGGAGGGCGGAGAGAGGAGAAGCCGGCCGCTATGGCCATGAGAAGTTGGCCCCCAGGCCAGAGAAGTTTAAGCAGGTGTGGGTCCCTTAGAGGGTCTAACCTGTTCGCCAAGCTGCCCCTGTCCACTGCCGCCCTGGTCGTGACGGAGTGGAAGGAAGGAAGGAAAGGGGCCTGGCCCCCGAAAGAGGAAGAGGTGGTTGCGGACCCTCCGCGCCGCGAAAGCTTCCGGGCCTGCGCCCGCCAAGCCAACGTCCCTGCTGTGGGATGAAGATTTCAGCAACCCGCCGACAGGGTTCGGTTGGCCTACATCCCTCCTGCGGGAGGTCGACGACTGTCCCCCATGTTGCATCAAGAACGGGGTTGAGAAGAGATGGTCAACATGGTCAGGAACTATTTCCAAGGGTTGGGCAACCCCTCGCTTGGACAACAGCGGCTGATGCAAGCAGTCGCAGCCAATGAAGACTACTGCCCATCAATGGCAGTTGAAGAAGATTCAAGAGAAAAGATGATGGTGTCGTCGGTCAATGATAATGGCTACGACCACGGCTTTGAGAGAGAAGCCGATGAAACCGTCCCTCGGCGGGAAGAAGAAACAAGAAGAATTTCTGTGTTCAAGAGGTTGACCTTCCCGGATCAGGCTAAGGGGAGGGTCCATCGACAAAGAAGAAGGATGCAGGTCTTCACCTACAATATGGCTGGCACATTCAGTCGATATGGGGGACTTCCCGAAGACCCCTGCAAGTTGGCTCAATTGGCCGTGAGGACGGGGCCGAATACTCGAAGAATAGAAGTTGTAAGGGAGCTCCTAGCGGCAGCTAAAGGAAAACAACCCCTGGTCTACCACCAGTGGAATGATGAAGCTACTATTTTAACCACCAATGTAGTGACGGCGGAAGAAGAAGATGACGTCCTCCTCGACATCCTGCCCGAGTGTATGACCAGGGAAGCAACATAGGCTATCCCCAGCACTGCAACTATGGACCCGTCGGTCCTGATGCTACTTCAAAGATACCGGCAAGAAATAGACTTGCTGAAGAAACAGCTGATGGAGAAGACTGAACAATCATCAGCTTCCAAGACACCTGAAGTCCAGGGCGAATCATCCCGGGGAGCGGTCCATCATGTCGACCCTCCGCCGCTCTACACCATGCCTCAGCCATCAGAGCCGAGCTTGGCAACGACAACTCAGCAACGTCCACCCCAGCCGCAGTCGCTGATGCCGCCGGTGCTCCCTCAAGTGCACCATACACACCCACTGCTGTGTCCTCCACAGGCGACCACTCTGGTCACCCCGTACCTTCAGTCGACACACTTCTATCCGGAGCCAGTTGACCCCACAGTCATGAACCGGATGATGGTGGAGAGGATGATCGAGCTGAAGCTCGCAGAAAAAAGTGAAGGCGACTACGTCGCATTTGATGCCTATCGGGTACCATACCCGCAACACCATGCTGCTAAGCATCTTCCCCCAGGGATCAAAAAGGCGCCCAAGTTCGACAAGTTCAATGGGAAGGGATCCCCGAAGGAACACGTTGCATATTATATGACCGTCATGGGCGACCTGGCCACGGGCGAGTCATACCTGTTAAATTTTTTTGGGTCCTCACTGACGGGGCTCACATTTGAATGGTACTCCAGCCTCCTGGCCCGGTCGATCAGCGACTGGTTGGATATGCAGAGGAAGTTCAGAGAGAGATTTCATGTCACAGAGAGGGAGATCATGGTGGCCGAACTCTATTCAACAAAACAGAGGGCAGATGAGATAGCCCTCGACTATATTAAGAGGTGGAGGAAGCTTGGAATGAGGTGCAAGCGGCCCCCGCATCAGGAAGACGCTGTACAAATATGCAAATAGAACCTCTAAAGGGAGATTCTGGAAAAGATGATTGGAATGGAAATACGGTCGTTTGATCGATTAAACAATGTCGTGGCTGAAGTGGAAGCCTTTCTGGCCAGGCCTGCCCCTACATCAACTGCCAGCACGACCCAGAAGGGTAAGGCAGTGGAGCGGCGCCAGGCGCCTAAAGAAGTGAACGCTCTTGACATCAAGGCGTTCGAACAACAGAAAGACAAAGGCAATAAGGCGATCGCCCTACAGCCTGCAAAAGCCCCGGACGGCAAAGAAGGTCCCTCGCTGCGGGACAAGATGAAGAAGGCCTACTCCTTTCCGAAGGACAAGTCCAGGATTTTGTTCGACTGGGTAACGGAGTATGGCGTGGTTACGCTGCCAGAGTCGAAGAGGCCGGAGGACCTGAAAAGGAAAGACCGTCCAAGATTCTGCCCCTACCACCAGATGCTGGGGCATCTAATCGAAGACTGCTATGTTTTCAAGGACATCATCGAAGGGATGGTGAAGAAAAATGAAATAGAGTTGGGAGAGTACAAAGTGGACCCTTCTCAACCACATGAAGCCCCTCTGAGGAGGGTAGGAGTTAACATGATCTCCCTATATTAGGCATTTTCCGAGGAGATCTCTGAAGCAAGTACGTGGCATTTCTTGGAGCCCGTGAAAGAACAACAGGGATGGCAGCAGGTCCCGACAAAGCACAAAAAGAAGAGGGCACCTCGCCCGAAAGTGGGGGCACATGTCTGTGGCATCACACCACCACCCACTCCGCCGGTGGCAGCACCTGTGTGGACCACTCCACCTGCAGTCATCAGAATACCTACACACAATCGGAGGAGACAAACTCCGCTGTCGGTGGTCAAGGAAACCAGTCCCGGGATTCGCAAACTACAAGACCTTATTGAAGGGCTAGATGAGTACGTGCAGCCTGAATTGAAGCCCTTGCTAGTGCGAGACCATGTCTCATGGCAAGAACTGGAGCAGCTCTCACTCGAACAAAAAGAAGAAGCTGATGCAACATCCGATAAAAAGGGCAGTCTGTTCTGGGGGCAGGCGCCTGCTGAAGCAAAGAACAAGAAGAAACAAAAGAAGAAGAAAAGAAAGGCCGCTAAGGCCGATAAAGTGCAGGTTGTCTCCTACAATACTCTATCATCACTCTTCAACTTGCCCGGAGATGAGGAAGAAGAGGAAATCTGTTTCACACCCCATGTTGAGGGAGGCAAGGGTGAAGCCGCGACTACTGCACATGCAACCCGATCAGGCCAAAAATGGGGGCGTCAGCCGCCGCCCAACCGCAACATTATATTCAGGGGAGAGTAGCCCTACAAGACACCTCCCCCGGAGGTCAAGGGAGTCCAGATCCTTCCTCCGTCAGGCCTATACAACAAGAGTGGGGGCAAGGCAGTCCCTTCATTCCTTGAATTTGTGAAGATGTCTAAGGGAAAGCAACCATGCCAGGAGGCTAACCCTGCACCCAGGGATGTTCACCCGCAGCCACCACAGTCTGTCGAAGCCCCGAATGCAGATGGAGCTTGCCCTACAGCGGCTGATGAAGGACATCAAGGATCTGGTACTAACCAGATAGGTGCCGAGTCTGAGGCAGATGAAGCAGGTCCGTCAAGGGCCGCAGTTCAGGGCTCTCGAAGCTTTCCAATGTCTGAGCTGGGAGCCGAATAATGAAGCTACTCAAGAAGCTCCCTGCTAGATTTATGATCTGGGAGATCCTCTCCTTGAGTGAAGAGACCCGACAGGCGATCATCACTGCTCTGCAGACGCCGGCTCATTTTGAGACCTGCTTGGCTGAAGCAATGCCAGAAGCCAGCATGACCTTCACTCCAGAGGATATGATGCTACCTACCATCAGCCACAACAGGCCGTTGTACATGAAAGGGCACCTGAACGGAAGGGAGCTAAACAAGATTCTGGTCGACCCTGGTGCAACTGTTAACATTCTGCACTACAGAATCTACGAGAGGCACCACTTCAACGTGCGACTCGAGAAAGTCAGGGATATGCGTATCGTCGGCTTCAACCAAAAATGTGAAGCGTTGATGGGGGTGGCGGAGTTCACACTTACCCTGGCGGATTTCACTACGACGGTGCAGTTCCATGTCATCGACTCCCGCACCTCGTACAAGGCGCTACTCGGCCGCCCATGGCCGCATGAAAATATGGTGGTGCCCTCTATGCTCCACCAATGTATCAAATATAGTCTCCAAGGGAAGAAGGAGAGGATATTTGCTGACCTCCACCCGTTCGAAGTATTTGAATGTCACTTGGCAGGCGCCAACCTATATGTAGGGCCCTCTCAGAAGACCTCTGAAGCCAAAATCCCTGCGGGGGCACCTAGAAGTGCATCCGGCGACAGTTGGTACCCACCACCACCGCGCGGATATGTCAAGCCCAAGGCGGTCTCTCATATCACCGTCACTGGGGATGTGGGCAGGCTTGCGCCCCCCGCTCTATACCCTGAAGCCAATAAAGCCCAGGTCGGCCAGCAGTCTGACCATACAAGGGTCCCAGAAGGTCTCACCAAGACAATCCCTAGCCTCGATAATGCAACTGTCGATCCTTTCAAAGTTTAGGAGGTGACGCAGATAGATGGCCCCAGCAGTTTGTTCTATACTGCTGAGGAGCACCCCACCCGGGAAGACACTGATTGTCATTTGCCCGAATACGTGGAGAATGGGCTGGCCCCCATTCAGGGTCTGGCATTCACGACAAGTCGAATGGCCAGGATTTTCCAGAAGCAGCACATCCCCTCCAATCAGCCGCACAAAGACAAAGAAGCATTCCAGAAGATGTGGTATCCCACGAGTCTGGATGAAGAAATGAAGCGTGTTTCTCAACACCCGGGGTTGGGCTTCACCCTGTAAGAATATTATTATAGTGGGCGATACGAGGTGGACACCATCTCCGCCTTCTACCCTGCTTAAGATACCCCACTGGGGGCAACCTTTGATGAGTACCCAGCCGAAGCTGAATATGCTAAGCCGGCTCAACCCAAAAATCAAGAAGCGGAGACCGTAATTCCTTGTCGATGCTGGAAACAAGTCTATCCCGAGGAGGGGGCCCTTCAAGCCAAATTTGATACGGCTAGCAGCAGCGAAGCCGAAGATGTTGAAGAAGCAGGGACCTCTCCCTCCAGTAGAGTCCTACAGATGATGACCTCAGCACCTCTCCTACCAATCGGAGAAGCATCAGTCGGCTCTGATCAAGAGGCACATGCTGCCAGCAAAGGAAAGGCCACTCCTACGGAAGATACAACTACTCCAGAAGGCGAGACCTCCTCACCTTCTGCTACAAGACTGGAATGCTTTTCCAACCCAACAACAAGCAGCCGCCAGCCTGTCACGGCTGCAACCCCATCTACAGGGGCTGAAGCTTTTCTCTCGCCCTTGGAAACTACAACGGCGGTGGATTTGCTGAGAGAACAATCTGTACAGCTGCTATTGAATGAAGCAGAGGTCTCTCCGGAGGCTCTGATGATGTCAAATGAGGAAGTCGAGGTCCTTGACCCCGAAGATGGTATTCCAGATTTCGTCGACCTCCAGCCGGCACCTCCATAGATAGAAGATGGAGGCCAAGCTACGATCGATGAGCTGATAGAAGTCAATCTAGGAAGTGAGGAAGATCCCATGCCTACCTTTCTCAGTGCCCAACTATCGCCAGAAGAACGGAAGCTGTACATCTAGCTGCTGCAAGAGTACCGGGATTACTTCACCTGGACTTACAAAGAAATGCCAGGACTGAGCCCTGCAGTTTTGCAACATGAGCTGGCAATCAGCCCTGAAGCCGAGCCGGTGAAGCAACCCCTACGGCGCATGAGGCCGAAGCTCATCACTCAAATTTGTACAGAAGTCGACAAGCTCATTGATGTGGGATTTGTCGAAGAAAATCAGTACACCACGTGTCTGGCAAATATCGTCCCCGTGAAGAAGAAGAATGGATAGATCCGGATGTGTGTTGACTTCCGAGATCTGAATAAAGTCTGTCCCAAGGATGACTTTCCGGTGCCAATAACGAAAGTCATGATTGACGCTACAACCGGCCATGAGGTATTGTCATTCATGGACGGGTCATCTGGCTACAACCAGATATGGATCGCAAACGTGACCGGATCCACACTGCCTTCCGAACCCCTAAAGGCGTCTATCACTACAAGAGGATGATGTTCGGACTAAAGAATGCTGGCGTGACTTATCAGCGTGCAATGACCAAAATATTTGATGAGTTGCTCTACCACAAGGTCGAGTGCTACATAGATGATCTGGTGGTCAAGACCAGAAGAAAAGAAGACCATGTGCAAGACCTCCGAATAATCTTTCAGAGGCTGAGGCAGTATGAATTGAAGATGAACCCTATGAAATGCGCATTCGAAGTATCGAGCGAAAAATTCTTGGGTTTCATTATCAGATACCGGGGAATCGAGATAGACCCCGCGAAGATCAAGGTAATTCAGGAGCTACCTGCACCGAGGAACCTCTCCGAGCTGAGATCACTACAGGGCCGCTTGGCTTATATCCGGTGGTTCATTTCCAATTTGTCAGGGCGATGCCAGCCTTTCCACAAATTGATGATGACGGATGTTCCCTTCTACTGGGATGAAGATTGCCAGACAGCCTTTGACAAGCTAAAAGACTATCTGAAGACTCCTCCAGTGCTGGGCACACCGGTGAAAGGACGGCCGCTGATATTTTATATAGCAGCCACACACAACTCCCTGGGAGCAATGCTGGCCCAGAATAATGAAGAAGGAAAAGAACAAGCCCTCTACTACCTCAGTTGGAGATTGGTCAGGACTGAGGAGAAATACACTTATATTGAGAAGATCTGCCTGGCGCTGGTCTTCGCAGTCAAGAAGCTTCGACACTATATGTTGTCGCATGAAATTAGCCTGGTATCCAAGGAGGATCCACTGAAATATATCATGTCCCAGCTGGCACTCAAGGGTCGCCTGGGAAAATGGGTGGTGATCCTTATGGAGTTTGATATATCCTATGTGCCGCGAAAGGCTGTCAAGGGCCAAGCTATTGCAGACTTCTTCGCCGAGCATTCGGTACCGGAAGACTGCCTGCTAGAACCGGAGCTTCCTGAAGATGAAAACCTGGAAGCCACTCAAGTGCAGCCCTCCTTGTGACAGCTATATTTTTATGGTGCTTCCAGAATTGACACCTCAGCCACTGGGTCAGCCAGGGTGAGAGGAGGAGCAGGCATAGTCTTGAAATCTCCAGAAGGGGAAGTTGTGCACACATCTTGCTCGATAAATAAGCCGTGCACGAATAATGAAGCAGAGTATGAAGCCCTGATAATCGGGTTGCGGATTGCTCTGTCTATGGGAATTCAGATGCTGGAAGCATTCGGAGACTCCATGCTAGTTATAAAACAGCTGGAAGGAGAATTCGATGTGCAAAAATAAGAGCTCCTCCCCTACCATCAATTGGCAACCTGTTTGATGTTAAGATTCTACTTCGTCAGCATCAGGCATGTCAACCGAGGAAAGAATGCTCAAGCGGATGCCCTCGCTAAATTGGCCAGTTCCTTGGCGATCCCGCCAGATACAAGCCTGAACATAACAGTTATCAACCGCCGGTAGGTCCCTAGTATGACAGAGGTCTCGGTCGACGAACAAGAGAATGAGGTGGCAGCTGTCGAAGAGGTTCAACAACCCGATTGGCGAGAACATCTCCTACGATGGTTCTAGCACCAGCAGCTCCCAAAGGAGAAAGAACATAGAATGAAACTCCTGAGAGTCAAAGACTCTTACGAGATGAGAAACGGAACCCTATTCCGGATAATGGCGGATGCCCGAAGAAAAGTTCTACTTCGTTTCTTGTCTTCAGCAGAAGCGGGGCAGGTGATGCAGGAAGTCCATGCGGGTTCAGCTAGAGCGCATCAGGCTGGCCCGAAAATGAAAATTGAGATAAAGAAATTGAGTTACTATTGGCCCACTATGTTTGATGACTGCTGCAAGTTCGCCAAGACTTGTCAGAAATGTAAAGAGAACACCAATGTGTCAAGAAGACCGCCAGTGCCGCTACACCCAACCATACCGAGCTGGCCATTTGCTCAATGGGGCACGGACGTGGTAGGGCCACTGCCAGAATCTTCCTCCAGATGCAAATACATCTTAGCAGCTACAGATTACTTCTCCAGATGGGCAGAGGCAGTAGCACTAAGAGAAGTGACTGGAGGATTGGTTGCAAGGTTCTTCTGGCAAAACATAATATTCTGGTTCGGGATTCCCAGCCGAATTATCTCTGACAACGGCAGCCATTTCAGAAACCAGAAGGTTTATCGTCTAGCTGATAAGTACAAGATTGATTGGAGGACATCATCCCCCTACAACTCTCAAGCCAATGGACTTGCAGAAGCCTTCAACAAAATACTATGCACGTTGCTGGTAAAGACCGTCAAGACCAACAAAAAGGACTGGGAAGAAAAGATGTACGAAGCGCTTTGGGCCTATCGTACCGTCTATAAAACTGCAACCGACTGTTCGCCATTCTCCCTTGTATACGGGTCAGAGGCTGTGGTGTTGATTGAATTAGAAGTCCCCTCGCTGCGAGTCGCCATCCAGCATGGACTAGTCAGCAGTGAACAAACTAATGCAGAAAGAAGATTGGAAGAGCTTGCCGAGCTCGAAGGAAAGTGTCTTCGTGCGCAATAAAACATTCAACTCTACCAAGCTCGCATGGCCCGTGCTTTTGACAAGCTGGTGAAGGGTCGAGAATTCAAGAAAGGGGACCTTATAATGGTCAAAAGAAGAGAAGTAATGGCCTGCAACCCCAAGGGGAAGTTGGTTGAAAACTGGGTTGGACAGTATGTCATCCGCCGAGTATATGAAGGGGGTGCCTACGTCCTGGTAGACCACAAAGGAGTCGTCCAATTCACTCCCCTCAATGGAAAACATATTAAGCTATACCACACAGCTCAACCGGCATTCCCAGAATGACCATCACCCTTATCTTGGTCTAGTGGCACTCCGCGCTGGCCGAGCTGCCCTTACCTTGGTCTAGTGGCACTCCGCCCTGATCGAGCTACCCTTACCTTGGTCTAGTGGCACTCTGCCCTGGCTGAGTTACCCTTATCTTGGTCTAGTGGCACTCTGCCCTGGCCGAGCTACCCTTACCTTGGTCTAGTGGCACTCCGCCCTGATCGAGCGACCCTCACCTTGGTCTAGTGGCACTCCGCCCTGGTCGAGCTACCTCCGCCTTGGTCTAGTGGCGCTCCGCCCTGATCGAGCTACCTTCCCCTTGGTCTAGTGGCACTCCGCCCTGATCGAGCTACCTTCCCCTTGGTCTAGTGGTACTCCACCCTGACCGAGCTACTTATATCTTGGTCTAGTAGTACTCCGCCCCGGCCGAGCTACCCTTATCTTGGTCTAGTGGCACTCCGCCCTGATCGAGCTACCCACACCTCAGTCTAGTGGCACTCTGCTCTGACCGAGCTCGCATAAAATAAACAACATCGCCAATGTGGACCTTACGTCCGGATCAACGAAAAGCTCCTCCTTTGCGTTAGCATTGCCTTCTTGCTAACGAATAAACCCTTTTCCTCGGCACAAGACCTCGTGTCCTAACTGACCCTTATACATCATTGCCATTGTGGGCCTTACGCCCGAGTCGGCATAAATCTATCCCTTGCGTCAGCATTGTCCCCTTGCGGATGAATAAACCCTTTGCCTCAGTGCAAGACTTCGTGTCCTAGTCGGCCCTTTTACAACATTGTCGTTACGGGCCTTACGCCCGAATCGGCACAGATCTATCCTTTACGTTAGCATTACCTTCTTGCTGACGAGTAAACCCTTTACCTCGGCGCAAGACTTCGTGTCCTAGCCGGCCCTTTTACACATTATTGTTACGGGCCTTACGCCCGAATCGGCATAGATCTATCCTTTGCGTTAGCATTGCCTTCTTACTAACGAACGAACCATTTGCCTTGGCGCAAGACTTCGTGTCCAAGCCGACCCTCTCAACGTCCTTCTGTTACATATTAAAAAAAAAGAAAGAAAAGAAAATGGGGTTAAAAATAGAGATACCCCGCCGGACTTGTTCTTATATTCGGAACAAGGGTAAAAATGGCTATAACCCAGCTGTGGCGAAAACCCGAAAGGGCGCTACAGGCAAAATCGGGTACCCCGCCATGTGAAAACCCAAAAGGGCACGTGGGCAAAAGCAAGAGGTGGCTGACTTCGGCGAAAACCCGAAAGGGTGCTTGAGTCAGTAAAGTGGTAATCTAAAAAAGTCCCTCTTTACTCTCCTCCTAATGAAGCTCCACAAAGGACGACCATCAAAAGTCCCACGGGAGATCCCCTACCAAACACATGATTCAACCCTCGTCACCATCGGCGAGATCGGCCGATCCCTACCTTTAAACCGGACCTTTCGTCCCTGTTAATGAACATACCTTTGCTTCGACATGTAACCCATGTCGATGAACAAACTCATGATTCGACCCTCGTCACCATCGTCGAGATCGGTCAATCCCTACCTTTAACTCGAACCTTTCGTCCATGTTAATGAACGTACCTTTGCTTCGACATGTGTCCCATGTCGATGAACAGACCCGTGTTCGACCCTCGTCATCATCAGTGAGATCGGTCAATCTCTACCTTTAACTCGGACCTTTCGTCCCTGTTAATGAACATACCTTTGCTTCGACATGTAATCCATGTCGATGAACAAACCCATGTTCGACCCTCCTCACCATCGGCAAGATGGGTTGACCTCTATCCCTTAACTTGGACCTTTCGTCCCAGTAAAGAACTATATAACCTTTGCTTCGGCATTTAACCAATGTCGACGAACTAAACCAGGGCCCGACCATTGTCATCATCGACAAGGCCGGTCGGCATTCTAGCAGACAAGCTCTCCCGTGTTTCGGATTCTCCACAAATTACAAAAAAGAGAGAAAGAAACAAAAATGGGGTTAAAAATAGAGATACCCCGCCGGCCTTGCTCCTAAACTAGGACAAGGGCAAAAATGGCTATAACCCGGCTGCGGCGAAAACCCGAAAGGGCGTTGCAGGCAAAATCGGGTACCCCGCCACGTGAAAACCTGAAAGGGTGCGTGGGTAAAAATAAGAGGGGGCTGACTTCGGTGAAAACCCGAAAGGGCGCTTGAGTTAGTAATGTGATAAAAAAATGATAAAAAAATGAATGAAATGAAATGATGATGTAGTAACGAGGTTACCCTTGTTCGTCATTCCACTTCCACCTACCTTTCGGTCCTTGTCTCCATTGGCAAGACCGGCTACCTTTTCGACCCTTGTCACCATCGGCAAGATCGGTGGCTACCTTTCGGTCCTTGTCACCATCGGCAAGACCGGCTACCTTCTCGGTCCTTGTCACCATCGGCAAGACCAGCTACCTTTTCGACCCTTGTCACCATCGGCAAGATCGGTCGCTACCTTTTCGACCCTTGTCACCATCGGCAAGATCGATCGCAACCTTTTCGACCCTTGTCACCATCGGTAAGATCGGTAGCTACCTTTCGGCCCTTGTCACCATCAGCAAGACCGACTACCTTTTCGACCCTTGTCACCATTGGTAAGATCGGTAGCTACCTTTTGATCCTTGTCACCATCGGCAAGATCGGTCGCTACCTTTCGGCCCTTGTCACCATCGACAAGACCGGCAACCTTTTTGACCCTTATCACCATCGGCAAGATCGGTCACTACCTTTCGGTCCTTGTCACCATCGGCAAGACAGGCTACCTTTTCGACCCTTGTCACCATTGGCATGATCGATCCCTACCTTTCGGTCCTTGTCACCATCGGCAAGACCGGCTACCTTCTCGGTCCTTGTCACCATCGGCAAGACCGGCTACCTTTTCGACCCTTGTCACCATCGGCAAAATCGGTCGCTACCTTTCGGTCCTAGTCACCATCGGCAAGACCGGCTACCTTCTCCACCCTTGTCACCATCGGCAAGATCGGTCGCTACCTTTTCGACCCTTGTCACCATCGGCAAGATCGGTCGCTACCTTTCGGCCCTTGTCACCATCGGTAAGACCGGCTCCCTTTTCGACCCTTGTCACCATCGGCGAGATCGGTCGACTACCCTTTAACCCTCGTCACCATCGATGAGATCAGTCGGCTACCTCTTAACCTGGACCTTCCATCCTCGTTAATAGGTAAACTGCCATTGCTTCGACATTTAACCCATGTCGATGAATAAACCTCGCACTCAGCTTTCGTCACCATCGGTAAAATTCATAAGGTATATTCACCTACTCTACTTATATCCCACCCTGGTCAGAGCCCGATTCCGGGGATAGTTAATTCACGGTGGAGCGAGCACCTCACCCCTTTGCTGAAGGCGTGAGCGCTCTCCTGCGCTAGTAGCTTATATCCTTGGACTGAGCTAATCAGCGGGATGGAGAAAGTAAAGAAAAGTAAGAAAGAAGTCATGATTGTGGCGACAAATAAAGACATTTCATTGATATGAAGTGTCAGAATACATCTTTGCCCGGGGCATTCCCCGAGGTACATAAGTTCCGAAGACAAAAAGGAGCGGAATTTGATACAAAAAAAAGAAAACAAAGGAGAGCTACTGCAAAGGGCACCGAAAAATGTCTTCCAATTCCAAGAGGCCCAAGGAAGGATATTGAGTCAATTCTTGCAGCCGAGACTCGGTAGCTATCAGCTGCGATAACTTTTCATCTAGAGAGGCAAGTTGCCTTTTAGACAGGTCAGCTTCCTCTATGGTCTCATCCTCCAGGCGCTCAGTCTCCTGCAATTCGACTTCGGCCCTGCCAAGTTCCGCACGTAGCTCCATTATACGCGCTGTAAGGAAGGACCGACGTTTTGACGCAGTGTTAGCAGCATCTCTCAGATGCCCCACGGTCCCTCTTAATGAAGTGGCAGCAGCTCGGTAATCAGCCTTCTCTAATTTTACAGACGCCAGCTGATCAGATACCTCCCGGCTTAGGCACTGTCACGTCCCGACGCGGAATATCGGGACGCGAACTAGTCTTAAACAGTCGTGTCGATCAGAGCATGTACAATTTCGGTTCTAAAGATAGAAATGAATGGGAAAATGATACTTTTATTCCATCAAAATAAAGTTTATATCACTAATTCATAAGCCATAAAGGTAAATTACAACTTCCAATCCCAAAGTACATCATTCTTGTAAAAACACTAATGATCTACATAAACCTAGGAAAAAAGGAAAATCACTCTCTCACTGTTGTCCATTCCCTTGTTCATTTTCATTTCCTGCAACAATTAACCAAAATGTTGGGTGAGCTAAAAGCTCAGTAGGATTTTATATCTCTAAGAACCAGGCAATCTTTAAGTATTAACAATTTAAGCAATTTTCTAACTTGTATCAGGAAGTGTATAAACATGAATGGAATTTTCAAGTAATTGAGATAATATGATATCAAGAGGAATTTTCAAGTAATAACTTTGAACAAGTAAAGAATTTCATATAATTGGTCATTTCACGCAAGTCAAGTAATTCATATAATTTTCAAGTAAACAAGTAACAATTACGAATAGTGGAATGCCGTAAAATCTAGCAAGTCATGCACTTCGGTGCAATGGCACACTGTGGTCAATCAACTCCCATATGCACAAGTACTTTCGGGCGCTCCTCCCAGGACCAGACCGGGCCCCATTAATGCCAAGCATTGGGTCAGTGGATCATAAGATCCCAAGTACGTTTAGACATCCACTTAACACTATGGCCAATGAATTTCAAGAATAAGCTCATTTGTAAAAAGTGCAGATCTGACAAAAATATCATAAGTAGCAAGAGGAGTGAATAATAATTATAAGGCATCATGTTTAACGACATTAAGTCATGGAATTAAAGAAAGAACGGTAACTAGGAAGAAAATTCAAGTAATTAGAGTTTAATAGAATTAATTTAATTCCATGGTTTAATCTTGTGTGCATTTGGTTTACAAGTGTTTAGACATGATTACAGAAATTTTTTTGTACATTATAGATGCATTAGTTTAGCCAAAATGGTGATTTATTATAAAAATCAGAATTTGGTTATGAAAATAGGTTTTTATGCCGAAAATAATTCTAACTTGCTGAAAATAATTTTAACATGCTGGAAATAATTTTCATACATTAATTTACTGATAAGATGATAAAAAATAAATTTTCATGCTGGATTTAATTTTTACATGTTGAAAATTAATTTTTAACATGCTAAAATTAATACTTAACATGCTAAAATAATTCTCACACATTAACTTTCTAATAATATGATAAAGATAAGTTTACCATGCTGATTACAGAAATTCTCTGATAACAACATAAATTTTATCATGCTCAAAATCATTTTTCTATATTTATTTACTAATTATTTGGTAGGAAAATAGAATTATCATGCTGAAAAATAGTTTTAATATACTGAAAATAACTCTATCATCCTAAAAATAATTCTAACATGCTAGAAATAATTTAATCATGCTGGAAGAAATTTTATCATCCTGGAAGTAATTTTCATGCATCAATTTACTAATTGTTTAATAGGAAATTAGGTTTAGCATGCATAAAAAAAGTTTTTAATAGATTTAATATGCTGAAAACAATTTTTATATCTCAATATATATAAAATAATTTTATCATGTTGGAAGTCATTTTTAACATGTTGGAAATATTTTTCATGCCTTAATTTACTAATATGGCTAAAATTAGATTTTTACGTGTAAAAATAATTTCATTCTACAAAAAATACTTTTTAACATGCTGTAAGAATTTAAAACAGTCTAATATTGCCTTTTCTTACTTTAGGTGACTAAATACTTATAATTATTGGAATGTTATAATTCATATTGTGTAGTGACTTCATATTGTGTAGTGACTAATCTTTAGTCCCACATTGGAAGTTTAGAAAACTTGCATGGCTTTATATGTTGGAGAGCTCACCTTTAGGTCAAGACCCAAGGGGCATAGGATGTGGGCTCGAGTTGTGTGTAGATACAAAACTAATTATATTTATTTATTTATTTGTGCCGAGCTGAGCCGAGTCGAGCCGCACTACACTGAGGTGTGGTTGGTTGGTTTTGAAATTATTTTGAAACAATATACCCCCGGCATTCCGGATATATTGTTTTGAACGCGAACGCACTATGTCGGGGCAGCGCGTTCAGAACGCACTACTGAGGTATATCACGTTCTGGACCTGATGAAAAATGAGAATACCCCTCCAATAAAATGACCATAACTTGCTCAATTCATAACGGAATTTAATAAATGAGCTATCAATGGAAAGAGGACAGAAAAACGAACAAGATGGCATGCTTTAATTAGAATTTATCCTGAGAGACACCTACCTTTTTATGGATCTAAAGAAATATCCCTAAATATAAGAAAACCCTTTGATCTTCCAAATCTTCCTTCAAATCTCCACCAATCTTCGCAGCAGCGTAATCTTAACCTCCAGAGATGATTTGAGGGTCGAATGTGGTTCTATTTATAGCCAAAACTTGGCCAAATTTGTCAAGATTCCTTGCCTAACAATGTCAAACTTTCCAACTCTGAATTAGAAGAAAATTCCAACTTCTCCTCTTAATCTAGCCTTAATTTGGTGTGAAACCAATGTAAAAACATCGCTTCTCCTCTTAATCCAACTTCTTTTTTCTTCACTTCTGTCTATGCTTCTTGTAATCAGTTGGATCGGCTTGCTCTCTTTGATTCTCTTATGGCCTTTGGTGCTCACCTAAATAACCCTTGGGTTCTAGGGGGTGATTTTAATACCATCGCTTCTCCTTTGGAAAAGGTGGGAGGCAATATGAATTTTCTAAATTATATGGTTGATTTCCAAGGCTTTATCTCCTCAATTGGCCTTATTGATGTGGGTTTTAGAGACAGCTCTTTCACCTGGTCGAATAACCAGGCTGGACTGAATTGTATTTGGGCCCGGTTGGACAGGATTCTTATCAATCGTGCTTGGTCCACTAAGTTCCCTGATTGTTATGTTTCACATCTACCACGGGAACCTTCGGATCACTGCCCTCTGTTATTCTGCTTTGACAAGCCCGCGGCCAGGCCCTCCAGGTTTGTTTTTCAGCAGATGTGGACTTCGCATGAAGATTTCCTGAGTTTTGTTAAGCTTGCCTGGGACTCAACCTCTTTACCTCATCCAAATCCTCTCTATGTTTTGCAACATAAACTTAAGTTTTTGAAGGTACGTCTCAAGGAATGGAATAAGAGCTCATTTGGTGATATTTTTAAGAACATAGCAGAGGCGGAGGATAATCTTGTCTGAGAGCAGTGTAAGTTTGATATTGATTCTTCTTTGCAAAATCGGATTTCTCTTCAGTCTGCCCAAGCTCAATTACATCAAGCTCTACACCATGAGGAGTTGTACTGGTTTCAGAAGGCTAGAGTGCATTGGCAGGTGGATGGGGACCGTAATACTAAGTTTTATCACCAAGTTGTTCAAGGTCGGCGTAGGCATAATTACATTTCTCGGATTAAATTACCGAATGGTAACTGGTGTGAGTATCATGAGATTTTGGCTAGGGAGGTTGTTGATTTCTTTCAGGAACAATTATCCTCTGCGCCACACTCCATTGATGAGGGTCTTATTGGTCTTATTCCTTCGATTATCACAGATGATGATAATCTATGTTTGACTGAAATTCCCAGTTCTAAAGAAATTAAGGAAACTATTTTTTCCATGAATGCAAATAGCTCGCAGGGACCGGATGGGTTTACTGGGTCTTTTTTCACTTCAGCTTGGGATATAATTGCGCAGGAGGTTATTTTAGCTGTACAGGGTTTCTTTCGGGGTTTTCCAATTCCGCAAGGTGTAACATCTTCCATCATTGCTTTGATACCAAAAAAGTCTTCACCTTCTTCTTTTTGTGAGTACCAGCCAATCAGTCTTTGTAACTTCAGTTACAAGATTATCTCGAAAATTCTTGATAGCCGTCTGTCCATTATTTTGCCCAAGATTATCTCCATTCAACAGGGTGCTTTTGTGAAAGGCCGTAATATTGTGGATAATGTTTCTTTGACCAGAGAATTGATGCATGAATTGAATAGGAAGAGTGGAGGTCATAATGTTATTATAAAGTTGGATATGGCAAAGGCATATGATCGGTTAGAATGGGATTTTTTACTTGAGGTGATCAAAAAGTTTGGGTTCTCTAATTCTTTCTGCTCGCTCATTGCGGCTCTTTTATATAACTGTTGGTTCTCTGTTGCCTTTAATGGCTCACTCACTGGCTATTTTCACTCTACCCGGGGGGTCCGACAAGGGGACCCTTTGGCACCTGCTCTCTTTATCATTGCTGCAGAGGTGTTGAGAAGAGGTCTCAGTCATACTTTTGAGAATGGTGGTGTGCAGTTCTACAAGGTCCCTCGAGCTTGTCCTTCTTTAACTCATCTACTATATGCTGATGACACGCTTATCTTCACCAATGGTCATGCCTCATCTATTAGGAATTTAACCAAGTTTCTATCTAGATATGAGACATCCTCTGGCAAGCTAATCAATGCCAGTAAAAGTTGTTTTCTCATTGCAGACAAGGCTCCTCCGGTTACAAAATCTCGCATTAAGAGGTTGACTGGGTTTGTTCACAATTGCACATCCTTCACCTACCTGGGGGTTCCAATTTTTGCTGGTACTAGGAAGGTGGTGTTTTTTAAATATTTGATTGATAAGATCACTGCTAAATTACAAGGCTGGCATTCAAAATTCTTAGCGCAGGCTGGGAGGGTTACTTTAATCAAATATGTTCTTTGTTCTATTCCTATTTTTGTGGCCAGTGCTTCTTTTATACCAGCTTCGGTGATTGGTTGTATCAATCAACTATGTGCCAATTTCTTATGGGGTGTGACAGATGGACAGAGTCACCGGCGGTGGGTGGCTTGGAATACTATTACTCAACCACTTGCAGTGGGTGGTTTGGGGATTAGATCATTGGGTGACTTGCATATTTCTATGGTTATGAAACAGTTATGGTCTATTATTTCAGACTTTTCTCTCTGGAGCTCCTTTGCTCGGAGGAAATTCTTGCTTGATAAACATTTTCTTTGCTGCAATACACCCTTTCCCTCTGGGGTTAGCCATAAAGTTTTCTTCAAGGCAAAGGAGCTTCTTCTACAGGGCATGAGATGGCTTGTTTTTGATGGAAGTAAGGTGGATTTTTTGCACGATACTTGGTTCGGCAGGCGCCCTCTTATGGATTTTGCTTCTCATTCCCCATGTTCCTCTGTTTCGGTTAGAACTGCCTTGACAAATCGCGCACACCTTGTTTGGTCACTGCTTTCGATTCCTGGCCCGGTGATGAACGAAGTGGTCTCCTTCCAATTAACTCCGGGATCAAACCAGCTAGTGTGGACGCCCACTGTGAGTGGGGCTTTTTCTGTGAAATCTGCTTTTCATATGGTCACTGGCCACGGTGCACCCTGTCATTATTTTCAAGAAATGTGGCGCCCTAGTCTGCCTTTGAGGGCGGCGACCTTTGTTTGGAGATTGCTTCATAATGCTGTGTCCGTGGATGCTGCGGTTGTTGATTGTGGGATTCCTCTGGTGTCTAAGTGTTCTTGCTGTGTAGACTCTCCTAGCATTGAAAATGCCAGCCACTTATTTATCTGGGGTGAGTTGGGAAAGTTCTTCTGGGATTGGCTAGCTTCTGTGTGGCACCTTTCCTTTGATCCCACCCTCTCTATTATGGATCGATTGCAGCAGTTGCTTCAGCTATGTAACTCTCGGTGCCCTGCTGGCTTTGTGTGCATTTACCTGCTGTTAATGATCATCTGGACTATTTGGAAGAGCAGGTGTAGCAGGAGATTTGATGGGGTCTCTGAGGCTCCAGCTAGGAGCATCACTCAGATTGTCATATCTTTACAGGAATCTTTCCACAGGCAACGGTTTAAGACAATGACCTCTTCCCAGGGGCAACAGACTCTGGCAAAACTTGGCCTTTCTTACTTGTATAAATAACCGGTGTTTTTTACATTGTATTGGCGGCCCCCGGAGCAGGGACTGGTGCTGAATGTAGATGGTGCTTCTAAAGGAAATCCTGGACCTTCTGGAGGCGGTGGATGTATACGCGACACTGACGGTAAATTCTTGTTTGGATTCTCCTATTTTTATGGCCATGGTACCAATATCATGGCAGAATGCAGGGCGCTACTTGATGGTTTGAGACTTGCTATACAATACAACTTAAAGCTCTCTATGATATACTCCGACTCGATGGTGATTATGCAATTGTTAAAGGCTGGCTTTAAACCACCTTGGTCCATCCTACCTTGGTGGGATTCTCTGCTTCGCATCTATAGCCAGGTCCGCGCTCCGATTCTCCATTGCTATAGGGAATGCAACTACGTGGCAGATGCATTAGCTAATGTGGCGTTGGTTGGGGAGAACAATTCTGAATTTTTTCATTGGCGGCAACTGCCATGGCAAGCAAGAGGCGCTATCATTCTTGATGCAGCTGGCTTGCCCTCAATCAGAGTTTTTCATCCTACTTAGTGCCTTGCAGATTTGGACCTTGGTGTGCGAAGCGTGGTCATAGTATGGGATAGATTTTGTTGGTTGCTCTCATTCAGGGGTATGCCCCGGTGTTTTTGTAAGACTTTTCTCCTCTAGTTAATATATTCTTTCTTTGAATTAAAAAAAAACCAATGTAAAAACGGCTGGTCCAAGGTGGGCTGTTAGGTAAGGGTCGATTTTTTATGTCAACCATCTAGAAATGGGGTTATTTTAATCCCTTAAATTACATATTAAACATGTGTTAGGAATTTAAGGTTAATTTAACCTTTATTGAATCCTTTAACCATTAATTCAGCCCATTATGGATTATCCAATGGGCCAATTGTAATCCTAGTCCATTATATGGACTTTTATTGGGCTTACTATGACTTATCTATGGTCTAAAACATTTAATCTCTATTTACTTCTAGTTAATTCAAGTAAATTCAATAAACTAGTTTATTTCATATAGTAAAAATGTAATTTAATTATTTCATGAAAATTTTAATTACATAATAAAATTGAAAATTTTATTTCTCATTCTTAATTATCGGGTTTCTACAGGTACTCCCGCCTATTGGCGTGCTTCAGCAACATGGTAACCCGCTGGGTCCAATCATCCCTCGGGCACCCGAATGCCAATAGTAAGCGGGAGAGGTGTTCGATTAGACTCCTCAACTGCGCGTAAGTCAAGCCCGGGGAAGTTGACATGGCCCGCTAAAGATTATCCAGAGACTGCCATACCATGTCGCTAGAAAACTGTAAACCTAGCGGCGAAGTCTCGGGAAGCTGAAAGTCCACCCTACTGTCTACCTCAGCCCAGATATCGTCGCTCGCCCTAGAGGACGTCGACGGCATGGTTTGCAGGGCACCAGCGCTGGACTCGGAAATAGCAATCGATACAACCAGAAGAGTCCCTGCTACGGCGACTTCTTTGCCTGCCCCCTGAGGTGAGACCGTGGTGTCCGTCTCGATAGCCGAGGATACTTGCTCCTTGCGTGCAGTCCCACCGGCTTCCACGAGAGGAGATTCCTCGATGACGGCCAAAGCCTTAGAAGCAGTGGCCTCTTCTTCCACAATTTCCCCTTCCTCTGCCCCAGGAAGGCCCCTTGGATCTGAAATGGCTCGTCTGCAACGACAAGCTGCTACTGCTCCGGAGCCACAGTCGACGGCTCATACCCGGCAATCATCTCCAGCGCCTCCGGGTCTGCTACCATCATATAATCCTTCGGATACATCAGAGCTATGGGCCTCAGGACCAAAGGAAACAAGGGTGGATCTGCGCTGAGAGGCGGCAGAGGTACCTTCACAGTTATCGCCGGCAAGGCGACCTCGGCTTGTCCAGCAGGAGCCTGCAAAAGGAAGGGAACATAAGAATCTCGAAAGGCCAGCATAATGGTCGGGCGAGAATAAGCATAAGACTAAAAAAAGAGGGGGTAGCTTTTACCTCAGCTGGCACTAGGCTCAGATCTGCAACAACGGGAGCCACTATCCCCGCCCCTTCTGACCCTTCCCCTATTGAAGGACCCGGTGGCCCGAAACTACTCGGCGTCAGCCTTGGAGGACTGAAGGTCGTGAAGTCGCTTTCATAGGCAGAAGACACTGCGACATCCTCTGCCTCGGTTCCCGTAAAAAGGAAGTCCTCATCGCTTGAGCCGCTGCCATAGTCCAACTGCTCTGACGAGGTTGAACTTTGAACCACCAACAATTCTTTTTCTCTCAATGTCGGTTGTCCTTCTCCTGGAGGGCCTCTTGCCGGAACTTCTTGCTCGACAGGGGCCTGCTCAACTGACTCGACGGCAGGGATAACGAGTGAGCTGGCCTCGGTGATAGATTGGCTTCCTGGAGTCACCCCTGGTGCTGCGGAGATTCCCTCAGTGGACTCCATGACAGGGGGAGAAGGTGGTCGAGTCTCGACAGAAGCTGAAGAAAATGAAGCGCCCATGTAAGCACAAGAAACAACAAACTATAAAGTCTGTGACTAGATGGGCCATCAATTACCTTCTATCTCATGACTGGGCGTTGGAGAAGGCAGATCTATCTGCACCACATCTTCTCTTTCTCCGGATCCCACGGAGGCGGCAGCCGCTTGCGCGGCCATTGCAGACGAAGCAGCTGCATTTGCAAGAATAAGAATTGATATGTGTTGCCAAGATGACGGCTGGGCACAGAATAAGAAGCACACTTCGGGTCACACGAGCTGAGGGACGAGAGGCCTCGAATTCTTCAAACGAGACCACTCTCAGAAGAACGACTGTAAATGCCGGCTCCATAATCTTCTTCCGACGAGCCCGCTTAGCTTGGGTAATGGCCACCCGGACTTGGGACCTCGTCCGCTTCCAGGAGTCACCTGGAGGAAGTGGCGTCGTGGTCGGGGGAGCTTCTAGAACTTCAAAATGTGACGGCTTATGAGCCTTTATCAGTAGCTCCCGAAAATGCTTGGTCTCCTCCAAAGAAAGCCGCACTATATACAGGCAAGGAGGAATGACATGCACAGTAGAAGAAAGGGAATGCCTGAAGCTGAAGGAAAGAAAAGGGAGAAATATACATGCCGGTCCCATATAAAAGGGTGAAAGCGGCCAATAGAATAGCGAAGGCTCTTTGTCCCTAGAGGCAGCTTCGCGAACCAGCCAACATATGTCTCCTATTGCTTCACACTGTTCGGCCAGCAACCCAAGGTCCTCATGGCCACGTGAAGACAAATGGTAACATAAGCTGAGGTGGTCCAACCCCCACCCATCTGCATACATGAAAGACAAAAGAACGGGCTGGCCCAATATACCTTCACTGGGGCCACCCACTGAAATCCCATGGGAGCGCAACAACGCGAACAACCAAGGTCTTCAATAGGTTGAGATCTCGGAGGGAGAGTAGACCAGATAAAGGTTATGTAATTTCGTAGCGAAGGGCTTTCACCACTGCAAATTGTTCCCATCATAAAGCTCTGGCTGTCGGTCCTCTCTCTTAATGAAAGTCCTATATGGATAAAGTTGATCGCTCTCAGGACGCCAAGAAGCTGTAGAAGGCGTCGGCTCCTCCACTGGCAAAGGAATCTGTTGGAGGACCAGTCGTTCGCAGCTCACAGGGCACAAGCCTTGGAGCATCTTCAAAAAGCCATCCTTGCTTATCTCCGGCAATTTTGGCTCGACCTTGGATGAACCCTGTTTGGCAGCCTTCCTCGCCTCCAGGTTGTTCTATACTAAAGCGTTCATCTGGGATTTCAACTGCTTCAAGTAAGCCGGGTCGATATCCAGAGCGGGCACTAGCTGGGTGTCCAGAAATTTGCACTCGGCAATGGCCCAGCACTCCCCCCTCGAGTTCCTATAGAAGCCTATGCACGCATTCCACCACTTAATGTACTCCGGAGTGACACGGGGAAAGCGCGCAGGGATCGGGACTCTGAATGAAATCGCCTCTCGACGGTGAAAATAATCCCACCAAATGCGGGCCTCGTCATTTGATACTTGGTCGGCTCGAGCCCTATTCGGCAGCGCAAACTGGGTGGAAGTGGCTGGAATATGCTGGTCATAGATGAAATTTTGACCGAATCGGAAAGGATAGTAAGGCTCTAGCTAAAGGAGGCCGCTCTTGCGAAAAACCAGGACGCTCGGCCCTATAGACAGCGCCCAATCTATCAACTCTGACTCCAAGATCGGCCTTGTACACTTGGAATCAGAGATGAAGTGGACATATTCCTCCACCTCGTGCATACGTCACTCCCTCATCCTGTTCACTAGGGGGCTGGAATGGGCCACCAAACTCCAAAAGTGCAGGACCCCCAGGGAATCCAGTGGAACCTTTGTAAGCTTTCCACGTATAGCAAAGAGCTGGTCCGCCACTCGTGTCGGCTCGACACTGGCAAACTCTATCATCCTAGGGACCAGCCGTGCCGACTGGAGCGACTGAGGAGCAGCCTCCGAAAATAGAGTGCAGACCCAAGCATTGAAGAAATGCAGCAGGCCAACCCTCCAAAGACTCTTGGGAAGGCACGAGCGGTGCAGGTCTCCCAACAACCTAGATATCAGACATAATGCAACAGGGCAGAGCGAGAGCTTCATGCCCCAAGCCATCAAGCAGGCGGGATAGATGGCCTCCGCCCTAATCACGCTCTTGTCACCTTGCGACAGAGCGAAAGAGCAAATCCAGTAAGTCAGGAACGTAGCATAATGAGTGACTGCGTCTACACCACTGGGGTTGGGTCCTCCTGGTTGTCCTCCCTCCGAAGTCGAGGGGAAAGTAGCCTGTCGCCGAACTCTCTTCTTCCGCTGAACTGGAGCTGGCACTATGGAGGGAAAATCTGTATATTTCTGCTCTCCTCAGAAGAAATACTGAAGCCATGTGCCCATTCGCACACGCCTCTTCTCTCTGGGCTTCCTCGCCCCTTTTGCTTCATGAGAAGAACGGCAGAGATTGTGGTACGCCTTCATCAGATAGCGGTAGGCGAAACCAGTCAAGTATCGCCCCTCTCCATCTGTCTGGTCCTTCAGCCAGTTTGGCCAACAGACTTCTTCATACGGCTCGCCGTCTATTGGGAGGCCGCTCAGCTGTGAGAGACTCCAGAGGTCTAAGGACGTCTCTCCTTCTGAAGTATAGAAGGTGTTGTATTCCAGGCAAAACACCTCGATCATGCCGCAGCAAAGACCCTTCGAGATAGGATAGTGATATCTGGAGACATATACACTGTGATATACACCTGCTCTAATCAAGATGGGTGCATACTGCTGCAAGACGAAGTCTGTGAATTCTACTACCCCTGGCCTGAAGGCGTGGGCGTCGGTGGCCTTCAGATCGGCGAACCATCCCACAGAAATCTGGTGCTTGAATCGGACCGCCAGGCAGTCTAAAAAGAAAGGCTCGTCTCTATATCCCCACTTCAGCAGGGCCAGGAATAAGCCAAAAGATGGCTACTCTGGGTCTACACGACCTGCAGTCTCATTCCATCTGGCAGGAACGAATTCAGGGGCTCTAGTCAGCAGCCGATCCTGTGGAGATAGCTCCTGAAGCCCGAGCACGGCACCCCACTTTCTGGGCTCACCTGGTAGATAAATGGGTCTTCCCCTTACGACGCAATCATTAAGACTGTCCTGTCCCTCGAGCAGTGCTAGCGCAGCTCTCCGAACAAGGAACAGATCCCATTTCCCCTGAAGGTTGAACCGCTTCAGAAAGGACATCAGATGTTTGTCCTTGGGGTGATCCACCCTGGAGCCATCAGGGCATTCATATTTGAAAGAATCACTTCCGATGATCAGCAGGCGGTCTGTATCCACTGTCTCGGCCTCTGAATTGGAAGACTCTACTACTATGGCCAGCTTGCCATGGCCCCTGTCCAAAGAATAGACGTCCCTCCACATCACTACAGCACAGGAGGAGGAAGAAGATCCAGATGCCATGATATCTGCACAAACGACAAAAACAAAGAAAGCAGACGAAGTCAGAAGGCCTGGTGAAGATAAAGTCTTTTCTGACAAAAATTCGGCAGAGTCCCCCCAGCTCGGGAGATTGCCAGGGCGAAGCGGGAACTCGTCCACTAAGTGACGATCCCTGAAAAAGGCCGTGGGCGTCACGCCAGGGCCAAACAAGACACCCAGGGGTGCAGCTCCGAAGACGAGCCTACAAGGAACCTCCCGGGGCCTGGAAAAATAAGGGGTGAGACCCCGAAACCCTCACTCACCACTTCGCTCTCGCCGCCGCACTCTGGAGAAGAAGGGAAGAGAGAGAAGGCTGGGATGCAAATGAGGTTGGAATGAAGAAGGAAAAGCAGAAGAAGAAGATATAGGGTAGGGCTCGATCACCCTAATCCGGCGCACTAAAGGGCGCACCGGATTAACGTTTCCCTCTTAAAAATGAAATTCAAAATTTAAAGAGGGCAGACTCAAGTTAATCCGATGAGCTAATTAGCACGCCGTATTAGGTCTCCTCCTAAAAATGACAAAGGGCATGCCGTAATAGGCCCCTCTCCAAGGAGCGCGTTGGATTAAGCCTGCATATGCAAAGGGCGCGCCGTTTTAGCACAAGCCCCATGGCCGCACCGGATTAACCACCGCGCCATATTCGAGGGCTATTCCAAGACCGTGTCAAGCCAGATGGGGAATCTGTCCAAACAGAGCTCATCCGTGGGTCCCGCCTCGCTCGTGTCTTGCTCGCAACACCCATGTCTGAGGGGCATTTGTTGGCACTCAAAATGAGATGAACGGTGATCGAGCCACAAAGATGAATGATACGGCCCACTGAAGCACAAAAGCTGATAAAGAACAACCTGCTGAAGAATTATCAAGCTTCCAGAGCCTCGAGTCACCTGGAATGAACACCGGGGGCTTCACCTCAGGAGAGTCGAGATGAATCCATAATCAACCGGCAGCGCGACCAAGCCTGCCTAATGATCCGGCATCGACTCCGTCATGCTGCATACCCTACACCCATCGCCCGACCAAGGAGGATGGTGTACCCAGTGGCCTGCCACCTGAATGAAGACTCTCTTGAGGGAAAAGAACACCCTCGGCCCCTCAAAATAAAGGACCGAAGGTTCTGACAGTAGAAGACCCCGATTACCCGGCACGGGTACGGCTTCTCAGCACATTGGGCCCATTAGCGGCCAGATGATCACCCAGTCAAGACAGGAAACACCCCAGGTAGCATACCACCACCCGGGGAAGCTGCCAATGCAAGTCAAGGTGAGCCGACAGCACGAACCATGGTGCCGAGAGCCGTGTCAGCGGAAAACCCGCGTGTCCGAGCTGAAGGTACACGAGTTCCAAAAAGCAACCGTCTGGTGGCCCGAAAGCCTCGTCTACATTCTCTCCTATGCCCCGGCAAGACCATGGAGAGATGAAGGATCATAGCGACCCTCGCGGTCAGTCCGGAGCCCGCTGTCGGACCCGTGTCGGGTTAACACGATCAAATGGCTCGACTCCGGCGCGCTCCTCTTAAATCGGCGTGCCCCTCAAATTCGGCGCGCCCCTTTGGCTTTGGGCAGCCTTCTAAACCTGTGCACTCCGTTCAACCTTAATCCAGCGTGCATGAATGGCCTTAAACTGGCGCGCTAAACCCCGCACCGGATTAAACTCGTTCGAGTGTCGCCTATATAAAGGGGCTTACGTTCAAGAACAAAAAGAGAAGAGAAGAACGAGAAGAGGTAGATAGCCAGATACAAGCAAGAGAGAGAGAGGAAATCTTGGGGAGGAAGAAGGGGTACGAAGAGTCCGTCCATCCTGATACTCTATTTTCCCCACTGATTCTCTACTGCGAAGCATCAAGGTGGGTTGGCGGGTCTGGTGGCGTCTCCTTCTACTGCTTTCCTCTCCCCTTTCTGCTAATATCACTCCATGGAGCAATGTAATCGAAGGGCAATGATATGAGCCTGAGGCGTTCTTTGAACCCCTTCTCTCTGATCGTCTCTATTTTTTTTCCTTTTTCTTTCTTTTGAGAATGAAACCGGTCTCGGGCGACAACGCCGAACCGAATATGCTGTAATACTTTCACCATATGATCGAATGAATGAATGAGTGTGTCTATTGCTACCTCTTCTATCTCTCATGTGTTGCTAGTTTGGGTTTTCTACCGCCGAATATGCCTCAGGTTCTCGAGGCAACATTATAAATCCACCTCCCCGGGGCTCTCTCTCTCTCTCTCTGTCGCATAGATGATGTGAATGAGTCCGTATGCTTGTATGTTCCCTCCCGACCGGAGGATTGCATGTTAGTGCATCACCCTTCGCCCCAAGAGGTGGCTCCCCAATGCATCCATGTTTGCAGTTCAGTGCTAGGAGAGGGAACGCCTTGGCTATTATTGTCGTGTATCTGTGCATACTGCAAATGTTGTCAAGGTGTTCGACCATCTGCTTCTTCCAAGAGCTCGGCCTGTTGGCTGGCCCTTCTGGTCCAAAGTCTAGTCCACTGGCTCCCCTTTAACATATCCCTCCGAAGCATATGTGTATGTGGTCACCGGCTGTCCGTTCCCCGATCAAACGTATTCCGGCTATAGTGTTCCTTAGCGATCTATCTTCTCGAAGAACTCACTGCCTGGGGAGGGGAACATTTCCCATCATCTTCAATCACTATCGATCCACAGGGGCATATCTTCTAATGACATGAACCTTGTGATTTGCTAATTGAATATCAACAGGGCTGAGCCCGACATCAAATCCACCTTCTTCTTGTGGGAGGGGTGGTGGCTGTGAGAAGATTACCTCTCGTAGGCTGGCCCTCGAGGTGACTTCTCATCTCAGTCGTCCTGTAATTGTCTTTGACTCGTAGAGATGGATACCCCTAGTAGGCTAGCCCTCGGGGTCTTTTCCCTCTAATGGAGTCTGCCGGTCACCGTTTGGCACTCCCGGCCTTAAAGGAGCGTACCCCATCTCGTGGGATTATCTCCGCTTTGCCCCTGCAACCCTCAAATTATGGGGAGGTGCTGCCAAAATTTGGAATGATGACTTAGTCGAATTTACAGTTGATATGCTTTGACTTGTTTATTAAGGACTATGCTTGAGTAAAAACCTCGCATAAGTCTGTAATTGCCTCGATTGCAGTGCTACTGGGACCTAAATAAGTCTTCTAATCTTCTAAAAAACATCAACAAAGTCTTAATAAATATGTCTGAAGTTCAATCAGAACTCAAATAAACCTAAAACCTCCTAATCCGGCGCGGCCCTAATCCGGCACGCCAATTTCTGGCGTGCCCCCCCCTCGCGCCGTTTTAACGTTAGACACATAAGCCATTTGGCTTCCTTGAGCCTCTATCCGACGCGCCCAGGGCGCGCCGTATTTGACTTCCATTTGTCCATCGTGCCGTATTAAGCCCCAGCTAGCCATCGCGCCGTATTAGCCTCCATTTGGCCACCGCGCCACTTTAGCTTTCATATGGATATCGCGCCGTTTTAGCGTTAGCTAGCTACCACGCCGTTTTAGGCTAATTATATCTAAACATGCATCAACCTCATATGTATTTAATTATTGGTGTGTCAGCCTTTGATACTTAATGCTAAAAGCCCTAGTTGACCCAATAAACCTAATTAAATAAAAGAGTAATAGGGGTTTTGACACCTCCAATTGCATCGAATGTCCATTTCACAAACATGAGCATGCATCTGCATCATCATATGTTGCCACCTAAGTAACCACAATTGCACCTCTAATCATATGAATAAACCAATTAACAACCTGTTGCATCTCGCATGGACGGTCAACCAAATGATCGCATCTCACATCATCCAACTAATGCACTCAGTCAACACTTCTTATGCCTTCGCATTACCACCCCGAGGCATCCTTTCTTGGCAATTAATCAAGGGTTGTCCTCTATCTTAGAGGATGTAATTAACGTCATAACCTTTATGGTATGACGGACTTCTGGTCCCGACACGAACATCATAATCGACTAACTAAGTCAGATCGAGCGCACAATAAATTGTCACGCGCGTGACTGGCACGCCCTAAGCGAATAAACCCCTAACGAAGAAAGGGAGATTCTTTTCTCGTCAAAACAAGTAATAGTTTGTTGGCACTCAAAATGTGATGAACGGTGATCGAGCCGCAAAGATGAATAATACGGCCCACTGAAGCACAGAAGCCAATAAAGAACAACCTGCTGAAGACTTCTCAAGCTGCCAGAGCCTCGAGTAACCTGGAATAAACACCGGGGGCTTCACCTCGAGAGAGTTGAGATGAATCCATAATCAACCGGCAGCGCGACCAAGCCTGCCTAATGATCCGGCATCAACTCCATCATGCTGCATGCCCTACACCCGTCGCCCGACCAAGGATGATGGTCTACCCGGTGGCCTGTCACCTGAATGAAGACACTCTTGAGGGAAAAGAACACCCTTGGCCCCTCAAAACAAAGGACCGAAGTTTCTGACAGTAGAAGACCCCGATTACCCGGCACGAGTACGGCTTCTCAGCACATTGGGCCCATTAGCGGCCAGATGATCGCCCGGTCAAGACAGGAAACACCCCAGGCAGCATACCACCACCCGGGGAAGCTACCAATGCATGTCAAGGTGAGCCGATAGCACAAACCATGGTGTCGAGAGCCGTGTTAGTGGAAAACCTGTGTGTCCGAGATGAAGGTACATGAGTTCCAAAAAGCAACCGTCTGGTGGCCCGAAAGCCTCGTCTACATTCTCTCCTATGCCCCGACAAGACCATGGAGAGATGAAGGATCACAGTGACCCTCGGGGTCAGTCCGGAGCCCGCTGTCGGACTCGTGTCGGGTTTACACGATCAAATGGCTTGAATTCGACACGCTCCTCTTAAACCGGCGCGCCGAAGCTACCAATGCATGTCAAGGTGAGCCGACAGCACGAACCATGGTGCCGAGAGCCGTGTCAGTGAAAGACCCGCATGTCTGCGCTGAAGGTACACGAGTTCCAAAAAGCAACTGTCTGGTGGCCTGAGAGCCTCGTCTACATTCTCTCCTATGCCCCGGCAAGACCATGGAGAGATGAAGGATCACAGCGACCCTCGGGGTCAGTCCGGAGCCCGCTGTCGGACCTGTGTCAGGTTAACACGATCAAATGGCTCGAATCCGGCGCGCTCCTCTTAAACCGGCACGCCCCTCAAATTCGGCGCGCCCCTTTGGCTTTGGGCAGCCTTCTAAACCTGTGCGCCCTCTTCAACCTTAATCCAACGTGTGTTAATGGCCTTAAACCGGCGAGCTAAACCCCGCGCCGGATTAAACTCGTTCGAGGGTCACCTATATAAATGGGCTTATGTTCGAGAACAAAAAAAAAGAGAAGAACGAGAAGAGGCAGATAGCCAGATACAAGCAAGAGAGAGAGGAAAGCTTGGGGAGGAAGAAGCGGAGCTGAGAGTCCGTCCGTCCCGATACTCTATTTTCCCTGCTGATTCTCTACTGCGAAGCTTCAAGGTGGGTTGGCGGGCCTGGTGGCGTCTCCTTCTGCTGCTTTCCTCTCCCCTTTCTGCTAATATTGCTCCACGGAGCAATGTAATCGAAGGGCAATGATATGAGCCCGGGGCGTTCTTCGAAGCCCTTCTCTCTGATCGTCTCTATTTTTTTTTCTTTCCTTTTTCTTTATTTTGCGAATGAAATCGATCTCGAGCGACAACGCCGAACCGAATATGATGTAATACTTTCACCGTATGATCGAATGAATGAATGAGTGTGTCTATTGCTACCTCTTCTATCTCTCATGTGTTGCTAGTTTGGGTTTTCTATCGCCGAATATGCCTCAGGTTCTCGAGGCAACATTAATAATCCCCCTCCCCGGGGCTCTCTCTCTCTCTCTCTATCGCATAGATGATGTGAATGAGTCTGTATGCTTGTATGTTCCCTCCCGACTGGAGGATTGCATGTTAGTGCATAACCCTCCACCCCGGGAGGTGGCTCTCCAGTGCATCCCTGTTTGCAGTTCAGGGCTAGGAGAGGGAACGCCTTCGCTATTATTGTCGTGTATCTGTGCATACTGCAGATGCTGTCAAGGTGTTCGACCATCTGCTTCTTCCAAGAGCTCGGCCTGTTCGCTAGCCCTTCTGGTCCTAAGTCCAGTCTACTGGCTCCCCTTTAAGATATCCCTCCGAAGCATATGTGTATGTGGTCACCGACTGTCCGTTCCCCGATCAAACGTATTTCGGCTATAGTTGTTGACACCCGTTTTATGACCAATAAGTTGGGTCATCTCCTTGTTCACTCTATATGATGCTCCGAGTTGTTCACCTTTGTTGAGCCTTCTTGATCAGTTTGAGGTCCATTTCTTGAGTCATGTCTCCTTGGTTGAGTCTGGTTCCTTGCCTTTTTTCCGTTGGATGAAGCTTAGCAAGCTTTCATTTTTTGGCACTATATTGTCTCTAACGGTCCTTTGATGGGGCGTTACAGTACTCTAACGCATCTTTCTTGATGTGTTACATCTTCCAGAGTCCTTAAGCTTAAGGCTTCTTTCCAAAGCTTATCTTTTGCCTGCCCGTTGAGTGTAACGGTCTATCGTGTGACCGTTACCTTGTTGTAACGCATCTACACTTGACCGTTACATCCATCTACAGTCCAATGTTTGAAATGTTCCCCCGTTGATCTTATCTTCTTAAGGGATAAGGTTGTGTGACGGTCTCTTCCTGGAGCGTTACATCCCTGTGGCGGTCTATCGAGCAGCCGTTACATCAAACAGAGAGTCCTGACAAGCCTGGTCTTTTCTCTACTGCTCTGTGATCGAACTGAGAGTTTGTTTCGTTGATTTCTCTTCCAAATCTGATCCTCAGAAGCTTCCGTTCGATTCTGTGGACTCTTGGGGGTATTATCTTTAAGGGTTTGCTAAGAAACGTCCTCTTTTCTAGCTGGATTATCCTCAACTCGAACCTAGACTTTGAGGGCCTATAAATAGAACCCTTGACTTCATGGCTTGAGGGGGAGAAATCTGGAGTTTGCGTCGAAGTACTGCCGCATCCTGGAGCTAGAACCAACCAAGGAGAGCTGCTTCCCACGTCCATCTACTTCCAAAGTCCAGGGAGTATCGGTTTCAAGGGTTTAATTCAATCAAGTCATTGTTCTTAGTGCTTCCCCCTCTTCTAAGCAATCATAGCATTGTCCCTCTCCATCTCCCACGTTATTTCATCGGTTGCATTCATTCAAAACATCCTCCCATCTTTTAAAACGCCCCAGAGGGGTTAAAAAAACTAATCTCCTCGGTATTTCCCTCTCCTTTTGCATGTCCATAAGTTCTTTGGATTATTGATACTACTTTGTGAAAGGGCTAATCTGGGTTATTTTTCTTGTGTCTTCCACTCTTTTGCAGGTTTACAGATTCCTTAGCGCGAGGCCCAAACTCTCTGGCCTGTTGGAAAGCTTGGAGATTAAAAGATTCCCAATCTTATTCTACAGAAGCTCTAACGGTCCATCACAGGCGCGTTAGAGTGTTGTAGCGATCTATCGTGAGACCATCACAGTTCTGTGATGCACCACACTTCGACCGTTACATCTGACGGAGCTACAGTTTCTTGATTGTTTGTCTCTCCCGTGGGCGGGTGCATCATCCTCCTATTCCAAGGTATTGATCAGGTCTTTGGCTTATTTTTTTACCTTGGTGGCGATCACATCTTTCCTTAGTTTGGGCATTAGCTTTCTCTTTCGTCATATCTCTTCTTTACTTTTGCTTGTTTCACCTCTACGGTGTGTTTTCCTTTATTCTTTATTCCTCGCTCCGGCGTGTGTTTTTATTTCCTTGCTTTGTTTAGTTTTGATTGAGATAGCATGCCCATGCTAGAGCTTGTTTTGGTTGCCTAGGTTCATGATTCGCATGTTCATAGGTTGATTGGTTTCATTACTTGGCTCATTATCTACTAATAGTTGGCGTTATAGCCCATCTCGCAAAAGAAGGGGCACGTTAAAACCGACAGTTTTTTGGCGATCACGGTTGGACATCTAGTGCCAATCGTGCTTTGGGATCTCTGTTAAAACCTGCTTTCATTTGCTTACCCTGGTTGCCCGTGTGTTCCCCGGATTTTCTATTTATTTGCTGTTGTTTCTGGTTCCCTGGCTCCTCTGACGGTCCTGCATCCCTGCGTTACAATAGTCTGACGGTCTGGTCTTCGACCGTTACACTTCTCTGACGTAGGTAGTCTAGACCGTCACATACTCCAGACAGGTACGCATCCTGAGGTACAGTTTACTTCCACAGTTTTTGCTGTGATTTTCATACTTGGGTGCTATTTGGTCTCCTCGGTTGGTTCATATATTCATATCATTGTGTGCATATTTGATTGCTAGATTCTAAGCTAGAATTTGCATGCACTCCGGTGCACATAGGGCCATACATTGCATATCATAGTTGCATTTCCTACCTTGGTAAGTGCTCCTCTCGCCTCCATATTCCTTGGAGTCGACTAGGTGATCTTATCCGGGACCTCCATAAGTCCCCGTGAGCCGTGAATTCCCACACGGACACCGGGCTGGTTGTACCTTTCCACCTCTTAGGCTTGCATTTTGCATAAGTGTGTGAGAGTTAACATTAGTCAACCCAAAGTTTGGACCTTATTCCCATAGGATTCCTATCTTAAGGGAATTATTCTTAATTTAAAATCATTAAAAGGTCCATTAAAACTTCTAAAATATTTCCCATCATATCAACTTGTTTGACTTGGGTGAAAACTCTCACATTGCATTGTTTGTTTTGTTTGGGCTTGTCCAAACCCATTAGTGGTGTTTTATGTTGCATCCACATGTTTCGTCGTTGTTAGGCCCACTTAGGTTACCCCATTTTGTATGTCTATTATCTAGTACATTGTCTCGTGGTCCATTGTCCATTCGTCTTTGCATTAGTGGGTCAGTCCCTTCTTGTCCTCAAGCCCATTAAGCCCTTGCTTCCCGATTTGTATTGTCCTTGATCTCCTTGTATTAAGTCTCCATTTGCCCTCATGGAGTATCATTCTAACCCCTTGTATCATTCTTTTTTCCAATCTTCTTTCCATTCCCGCGTGGAATCCTCTTCCCACGCGGGCCCATCTTCCCGTGGTCCCTCTGATCCCTCCGAGGAACAGGCTAATATCATGGCCCATCTTTCAAGCCTTGTTCGCCAAATAGACCCAGCCCAGGCCCAACGTCTTATTGCATCTCATCTTCATGGGCCTCCTTCTCTTAATGGGCCTTCTTCTCTCAGTAATGGGCCTCATCATCTTAACGGGCCCCATTCTCCTAATGGGCCTCATTTTTCTAATGCGACTCATTCTTCTTCTCCTTATACTGCCAGCCCAATGGGTCCTTATGCTCATGCTTCTTCCAGGCCCACATATCCTTCCATTCCCGGAATGGGCCCTTCTTCTTCTCAGCCCGGATCCTCTTATCCGGCCCATTATCATCATACTGGTCCGAATTCACATCCTCTTACTCAAGCTGGCCCATATTCTTCTCTATCTCTCCCTACCCTAGAGATAATTGTTCAAACACAACGCCAACTTGATGAGCTTCAACGTCGGATCGATCCTAAATCCTATTTAAGTGTTTCGTTCGCTTTTCAAGGTCTTCGGCTCCCACCTCCATCAAAAATTCCCACATAGTGCCGTTATAGTGGAGTTGGTGACCTGTATGTGCACTTGAAAGAGTTTGTTTATGAGTCGGTCCAGTTTCGACATGACCAACGCTTGATGGCCTATCTATTTGGTCTATCATTGGAAGGCCCGGCTTGGGATTGGTTCTTTTCGTTGCCGCAACAGCAAGTTGTGAATTTTCAAGCCGTGCAAGAGAAGTTTATTCAGCAGTATCAAGATAAGGTTGGGCCCAAGTATTCTATGGCGGATCTAGCCCATGAGATGATGAAGCCTGAAGAGGAGTTTTCTACCTTTGCTGACCGCTGGCGTTGCTTGGCCGCGCAAGTCCCGGGACACATTCCGGAGGGAGAGCAAATCAAGATGCTGATATCCAATGCCGCGCCCGAGTATCGATTTATCTTAGCCCTCAACGACATCACCTCCTGGCAACAACTTTACAACCGAGTCCGCTTCATTCACCAACAAATCCAAGATTCCCTTGACCCCGAGTCTCCACCATCCACCTCCACATATCAACCTTCACCCTCCACGTGCCAACCCTACGCTCCCATGAGTCAGCCTTCCGCCGCATATCCCTCCATGAGCCAACCCCCTGCCTCTACATACCTATACACCTCCGCATATGTCACGCCCCGAGCCTTTATTACAGCGGAAGACTCGCTCGGGGAGCGCGAACAGCCGGCATGGTAAGCCTCTTGCAAGCAAGAATCAATCAGAGCACGAGACAATCACACAAGTAAATGCAATTGCACAGGATTTAATCAACTTCAACTTCATATCATAATGCTCAATATTCAAAGATACAATCACTAATTTGATTTTCATTCTACTAGACTCAAGAAATAGGAAAATTACATTGACTCAATCTAGACATTATAAACTTCCTATGTCTTCACTCTTGTAATAACAACATTCAATCGCTCTCAGACCCGCTACTTGAATCACCCGAATCTGAATTCGAACTATTTCCATCTCCTGAAAAATATTGGAAATAGGTAATGAGCACACTTGCCCAGTAAGTATCTTTGCATCAACATGAAGGCACTATTAAAGTAATTAACAATTTAGCTCTAAAGAATAAGGTAAAATCATGCAAATGCGAATCGATCACGCGTTTAAACCAAAGTAACAAGATAATCATGTAAGATAGAATGATCAAGAATGAACTAGCAAGAATATAACAAGAACATGATATTGGCCTTCCATGAACAAGAATGTAACGAGATTGTACTACCAAGCCACATATTCATCACACTAGTCTCTTTTGAGTACATAGTTCGTGAATTTCTGTGGAATATCAAGCAAGAAAGTCATGTCGTGCCGTGGATCTTCACTTATTTATAGAAATAGTACTCCCAGCGTATGCGACGCCAGTAGCATCATACCCCATGGTTTATAAAATAGTATGTTTCTGGTAATCAGCCGAGGGGACTAGCATAGAGCCCTTAAACACAATCAGTGCTCGATCGCATCTTCAGTTATAAATTAAGCTACTTCCACGCATGTAACAGTAAAGTATGGCCAAGAATGTAATAAGTTCAATAATTCTATGATAACAATAATCAATGAATGAATGCTTTAATTTGAATATATGAGATCAAGAATGACATTTAAACTATGTTATGCTTATAGAATAAATCGGCAGCATAACAGTATATTTCCTTAACTTTCATCCATTACATTAAGTCTATTAAGCAATATGATAAGTTCTAGATCATCAAGGTTTGTCTAGAATCATTGAAATATCAACCCTTGGTCAAACCTTGGGTTAACATATACAAGCTATGTAACGGTCGTTTACTGGGCCGTTACACTATGTAACGCGTCCATAATGGGCCGTTACAGTGACCAGAGTCCAGCATACTAGTTTAGACTCAGTGAAATGTGACGGTCAGGCATTGGGCCGTTACGTGAGCCTGACAGTCCAGTGCAAGGCCGTTACATTACAAGATCGAGAAAACAACGATAGTGTATTCTAGTTATTGGGCTTTGATGGTACAACCAACTCGGTGTCCTAGTGGGAATCCCAGGCTCGCGGAGAATTACGGAGGCCTTGAAATAATGATTTCCTAGTCCATTGGAAGGAATATCCAATAGAGTGGTCCTCATGTCCAAGATGGTGTTCCTAAAGTGCAAGGTGTGAACTAATGGCAACATACCGGAATATGTGCCATGTACTTATAGAAATGACTCTATTGACAGAGAGAGATATGTATAATCAGTGTGAAATCATGATGAAAAACTCTATCAATACAACGTTAAAAAGTCATGCTTTATAATACAAAACTATATAATTTGGCTTCATGAAATTAACATAACTCAGTAAAAGTGAGATACCAAAACAGGCAATAACTAACATGAATAATCAAATAACCTTAAAATCACATGATCAGGTTAAAATTTAAGTAACTACGCTTAACAATAAATAATATTGGCAAGTTATATTCTATCTTAGGGTTGGCAGAACATAGACTCTGACGGTCTGGAGGTGGGGCGTCATAGTGAACGTGACGGTCTGGAGGTGGGGCGTCACAGTGAACGTGACGGTCTGGATCCAGCCATTACATGAACGTAACGCGTCTGTCCAAGTGTGTTAGAGACAACAGTGAAAATCCAAAACAGCAGGGTGTGTGACAGTCTATCGTAGGGCCGTTATATCAGTGTGACGGTCCTACGCTGATACGTTACAGTATCTGCTGACAGAAAACTAGATAAAACATAAAGAGATCGATTCATATCATGTTCATAATTAAAATACCATGAATCCCTAGACATGATAACGTAGTGTAGGCCAACTACATGCTTAGGTATTAATGAATTAGACAAGATACATATTTGGCATGTCCAATTAAGGCTAAGGGATGCATGTAATGCATAGAAGTAGTAAAATCATGAAATCAATGATCTATAATGCATGGAATCACTTGAACCAGAGGGCGTTTTAGTCCTATCAAGTTATTTTTGCCGTTCATGAGATAACCTACTTCTTAACTTAGGCTGTTGCTTCTGATTTGGATTGAGAATCCTGCCCTAGATTTCCTTCTTCTGTGACTTTTTCAGCAACTTCCTTGGGCTTAACTCCACGACCTCTTGACCTAAAGATGTTAAATTTGGAGGGGAGTTAGTCTAAAGTATTGTAAACAAATACTTCTAAAGAGCTTACCTGAGATAATGACTCCTTACCTTGATCCTTTACGTCCAAAAAATAAGGGTCACACAGTTCAGAACTATGCCTTGTTTATAGAGTTTGGGCTAGGGTTTGAGGATTAGATAGATTCTAGAGTCCTTGTTTGGTCATAATCTAATCTCTAAGAGTCCTCAGTATTATTATAACTCTTCTCAAGTCGATCCTTACTGGATAAGAGTCCAAAGTTTTAATCTTTGTACTTGTTCTTTCTTTTACGGAACTAACAGGATGTAACGGTCTACGGCCAGTGCGTTAGAGGCATGTGACGGTCTCACGATAGACCGTTACATTACTCGTTCCCAGAGTTCAAAGGAAATCAAACTCTTCAGTGTTTTGGGGTTCATAGAGTGTGACGGTCGTCGACATATGCGTTACATGGCTGTGACGATCGTCCGATGGACCGTTACAGTCAACGTGGATAGAGTTCTAATTTGATCAAACTCTTCTATTCATTATCCGCCTAATTATCTGTATTAAGTGGTATTTATCCTTATAATTCCGAGGATAAGCTTAATAACCTTCTAGAATATGGGCCAAACTAAATGGGCCTGATCTTAAAACCCTTTAGACTTTAATTAAGTGAGTTGGGTTAATTGATTAACACCATTTGGCCTTATATTGATTAATAACTCCAAATTAGTCCATTAATTGCTAATAATGCCAGAAAACTATCAAATAAATTCTGGGGCACTACACCATCCCCCACTTAAAAGAATTTGGTCCCCAAATTCAATACATGGGTTGTGGAGAGGGTACTTACAGTTGAATAATTCTTGAAATCTTTTCCACATAGCTGCTTCGGTTTCCCATGTTGCTTCATATGGCCATATTTTCTTCCATTGGATCTTGACCATAGGAATAACTTTATTCCTTAATTGACGCACTTCTCGATCCAGAATCTTTATTGGCGTTTGCTCATATGTTAAGTCCTTCTGAATCTCCAGGTTGTCATAAGTGATAATATGGTCAGGATCATATACATACTTCTTTAGCATCGAGACGTGAAATACGTCATGAACTCCTGCTAATTGTGGAGGTAAGGCCAACCTATAAGCCACTTCACCGACCCTTTCAAGGATTTCAAACGGGCCAATAAATCTAAGAGTTAGCTTTCCTTTAATGCCAAATCTTCAAATACCATGACCTGGAGAAACCTTCAGATATACATGTTCTCCTACTTGAAACTCTAAGTCACGCCTTCGATTGTCAGCATAAGACTTTTGCCTATCTTGTACCATTTTCATCCTTTCTTGAATGAGTTTTATTTTCTCTGTAGAATCTCTGGTAAGATCGGGGCCTAGAAATTACCTTTCCCCTATTTCATTCCAACATATTGGTGATCGACAACTTTTCCCATATAGAGCTTCTAAAGGTGCCATTTGTATGCTTGCTTGATAGCTGTTATTATATGTAAATTCTACTAGAGACAAGTGATCATGCCAACTTCCTCTAAAATCAATGACACAAGCCCTGAGCATGTCTTCTACTACCTGATTCATTCTTTCCATCTGACCATCCGTTTGTGGATGAAATGCTGTGTTAAAATTTAATCTAGTCCCCAGTGAATGTTGTAGGCCCTTCCAGAACTGTGATGTAAATCGAGGATCTCTATCTGATACAATAGAGACAGGGACACCATGTAGTTTAACAATTTCTTTGATGTATAATGCTGCTAGAATATCTACATACCATCAACTTTTTATTGGTATGAAATGTGCAGATTTAGTCAATCGGTCTATGATTACCCATATTTCATCATGTCCACCTCTTGTCTTAGGTAATCCCATAATGAAATCCATTCCCATGCTCTCCCATTTCCATTCTGGAATACTTAAGGGCTGTAATTTTCCTGCAGGTCTGAAATGTTCCGCTTTAACTTGTTGGCAAGTGAGACAGCGAGACATAAAATTAGCTACTTCCCTATTCATATTGGGCCACCAAAAGTTTCTTTTGAGATCCTGATACATCTTCGTACCTCCTGGATGAATGTTGTACTTTGATTTATGTGCTTCTTCTAAGATCAATTTCTTTGTATCTTCATGATCCGGTATACACATTCGTCCCTTGAATAGAAATCTTCCATCTTCGGAAATAGTAAAATCCGGTCTTTGTTCAATATTGGCCTTAATTTCCAGTAAAACTGGGTCATCCTCTTGTAACTTGGCCAAATCCTCTATCAATGTAGGTTGAGCTCAGATATTAGCTATAAAGTAATCTTCTTCCTTAATGTCAACATCTAAATTCAACTGAGCAAACTGAGGAATAAGGTTAGTTACACTAATCATGAGACTTGATAACATGCCCATTGGTTTCCTACTAAGTGCATCCGCTACAGCATTAGCCTTGCCAGGATGATATTGAATAGCAAAGTCAAAGTCCTTGAGATGTTCTAACCACCTCCTTTGCCTCATATTGAGCTCCTTTTGAGAAAATAGATATTTCAAGCTCTTGTAGTCTGAGTAGATCATGAACTTTTCTCCATAAAGATAATGACGCCAAATTTTCAAGGCGAAGATCACTGCTGCCAATTCTAAATCATGTACAGGATAATTTTCTTCGTGACGCTTCAATTGTCTTGAAGAATAGCAAATCACTTTTCCATTATGCATAAGGGCACATCCTAAGCCAATTCCAGATGCATCTGTATACACTTCAAATCCACCACCCTCCATTTGTAGTGATAAAATAGGGGCTGTTGTAAGATGATTCTTAAGACTTTGGAAACTCTTTTCACAGTCCTTCGACCAGATAAAAGGATTTTCTTTTCTAGTAAGTCTAGTTAAAGGAACCGCGATCTTTGAGAAGTCCTTTATGAATCTCCTATAATAACCAGCTAGACCCAAAAAGCTTCTTACTTCAGATATAGTCGTTGGCCTACTCCAATCTCTGACAGCTTCTACCTTAGAAGGATCCACAGCAATACCTTCTTTTGAAATAATGTGGCCTAGGAATGAGACTTCCTTGAGCCAGAATTCACACCTATTGAGTTTGGCATATAGCTTGTGTTCTCTAAGTGTTTGCAAAGCTATCCTTAGATGTTCTTCATGTTCTTGTTTTGTCTTGGAGTATATCAGGATATCATCGATGAAGACGACGATGAATTGGTCGAAATATGGCTGGAAGACACTGTTCATAAGTTGCATGAATGCTGCTGGGGCATTAGTTAACCCCAACGGCATTACCACGAATTCATAGTGGCCGTAACGACTTCGAAAAGCCGACTTATAAATGTCCTCTTCTTTGATTCTAAGCTGATGATGACCTGATCTGAGGTCAATCTTAGAAAAATATTCTGCTCTCGAAAGCTGATCGAAGAGCTCATCAATACGTGGCAATGGATATTTATTTTTGATTGTAAGCTGATTCAGTCACCGGTAATCGATGCATAACCTGAGAGAACCATCCTTCTTCTTGACAAATAGAACAGGCGCACCCCAAGGGGATGTGCTAGGTCTAATGAAACCCTTGTCTAGAAGTTCCTGTAATTGCTTCTTTAGTTCCTTAAGTTTTGTGGGGGACATCCTGTAAGGGGCTATAGAAACAGGTGCTGCACCTGGAATGAGTTCAATGGTAAAGTTTACTTCCCTCTCGGGCGGTAAACTAGGTAGTTCGGATGGAAACACATCAGGGAATTCATTTGCAATAGGAATGTTTGCTAGGATAATTTCCTTAGATTCGGTGACAATGACTGAAGCAAGAAAAACTTCACATCCTTTCGAGATAAGTTTGCAAGCGTGAAGAGAAGATATAATAGTAGGATGCTTCTTGTATTTGATGCCAAGAAAAGAAAATCTTGGAAGACCGGGCTTTCAGAAATATATAATTCTATTTCGGCAGTTGATGTAAGCATCATGGTCTACAAGCCAATCTACCCTTAAAATGGCATCATAACCTTTCATATCAAGGCATACTAAGTTTGCGGGGAGATTGTGTCCTTCTACTACCACCTCACAATCGGGATAATACTTGGTAAGCTTAGTTCCAGATCCTAAAGGTGTAGTAATAGCGAGATCTGAAGGTAGGGGAACTGATGCAGTTGGTAAGGTGTTTGCAAAAGTGGTGGAGATAAAAGAATGAGAAGCACTAGTATCGAATAACACGAATGCAGGATGGGAACAAATTTGAAGAGTACCTTCCATAAGCCCGTCATTTTGATCCTTGGGCGCTTCTTCTTCATCTATAACTGCATTGAGGTGAGCCTGCCTCCTACGTCCTCCATTATTTGATTGATCTTTCATAAGGGGGCAATCTGGCACACGATGCTCCCTACTTCCACAGCGCAAACAAGCACCTAGGCGCTTCCAACATTCTTCAGCCGAGTGGTCGAATTTCTCGCAAAAGGTGCACGCCGAGGTGACTTGCTCCTTCTCTTCTTTAACCTTTTTACTATTCTTTTGGGAACTTCCACCGTTCCCGTTCCTTGATCTTTTCTTGTTATCATGGCTTTTGTATGGTTCCGTGATGCTAAACTTCTCTTTCTTATAATGCCGATCTGAGCGCCGGCTAGATTCTTCTCCCTTTCCTTTCAACCTTTCGACCTTTTCTAAGGTCCTCTCGCATAAATATGCCCTTTGAACCATCTCCGCATAAGTGCGTATATTCTGTGTCCCCAGTTGCTGAATGAAATCGGGCCGTAACCCGTCCATAAATCGGTTCACCTTTAATAATTCTGTACTAATAAGGTGTGGTGCATATGGTGATAGTCTTGAAAACTGTAACTCGTACGCTGCTACTGACATCATCCCTTGACGAAGGGAGGCAAACTCCATAGCCTTCCTTTTCTTCACATGTTCGGAGAAATACTTGGCATGAAATAAAGTGAGAAAAGTATTCCATGTATGTGGCGCATCGGCCGGAGGTGCCGGAACCAACTTCCACCAAGTATGGGCATCCTTATTCAATTGGAACGTTGCTAGACGGACTTTCTCCTGATCAGTGCATTGTATGACATCAAATATACGATTCATCTCATCGATCCAATTTTCTGCTTCATCTGGATTGGAAGATCCATAGAAACGCGGAGGATTTAGACTCCGGAAATTGCAATGAAGGTCACCAGCCCTTGCCCCTGTACCACCTTGTGCTATAGTCTGCAATGCCTGGATGAGGTCGGCAACAATTTGTTGCATACCATCCCAATCTACACGATGAGCCATTCAGAAAATAGAGTACCTGAGAGAAAATAACAACTTGTTATTTCTCATGAAATTGGAATGAACAGAATAATTCTTAAAGCTAATTAGTTATCTTATCCCGGGTTCTACCCAATCCTCACATGGGTGTGGAATTTCTTCCTTAGTTCATAGGTATGGGTCCTTAAACCTTGGACTTATCCTATGACATGATTCCTTTCCCTAAGTCCTGAGACTTAGGCTCTGATACCAACTTAACTATCACGCCCCGAGCCTTTATTACAGCGGAAGACTCGCTCGGGGAGCGCGAACAGCCGGTATGGTAAGCCTCTTGCAAGCAAGAATCAATCAGAGCGCGAGACAATCACACAAGTAAATGCAATTGCACAGGATTTAATCAACTTCAACTTCATATCATAATGCTCAATATTCAAAGATACAATCACTAATTTGATTTTCATTATACTAGACTCAAGAAATAGGAAAATTACATTAACTCAATCTAGACATTATAAACTTCATATGTCTTCACTCTTGTAATAACAACATTCAATCGCTCTCGGACCCGCTCCTTGAATCACCCGAATCCAAATTCGAACTATTTCCATCTTCTGAAAAACATTGGAAATAGGAAATGAGCACACTTGCCCAGTAGGTATCTTCGCATCAACATGAAGGCACTATTAAAGTAATTAACAATTTAGCTCTAAAGAATAAGGTAAAATCATGTGAATGCGAATCGATCACGCGTTTAAACCAAAGTAACAAGATAATCATGTAAGATAGAATGATCAAGAATGAACTAGCAAGAATATAACAAGAACATGATATTGGCCTTCCATGAACAAGAATGTAATGAGATTGTACTAGCAAGCCACATATTCATCACACTAGTCTCTTTTGAGTACATAGTTCGTGAATTTCTGTGGAATATCAAGCAAGAAAGTCATGTCGTGCCGTGGATCTTCACTTATTTATAGAAACAGTACTCCCAGCGTAATGCGACGCTAGTAGCGTCATACCCCATGGTTTATAAAATAGTATGTTTCCGGCAATCAGTCGAGGGAACTAGCATAGAGCCCTTGAACACAATCAGTGCTCGATCGCATCTTCAGTTATAAATTAAGCTACTTCCACGCATGTAACAGTAAAGTATGGCCAAGAATGTAATAAGTTCAATAATTCCATGATAACAATAATCAATGAATGAATGCTTTAATTTGAATATATGAGATCAAGAATGACATTTAAACTATGTTATGCTTATAGAATAAATCGGCAGCATAACGGTATATTTCCTTAACTTTCATCCATTACATTAAGTCTATTAAGCAATATGATAAGTTCTAGATCATCAAGGTTTGTCTAGAATCATTGAAATATCAACCCTTGGTCAAACCTTGGGTTAACATATACAAGCTATGTAACGGTCGTTTACTGGGCCGTTACACAATGTAACGCGTCCATAATGGGCCGTTACAGTGACCAGAGTCCAGCATACTAGTTTAGACTCAGTGAAATGTGACGGTCGGGCATTGGGCCGTTACGTGAGCCTGACAGTCCAGTGCAAGGCCGTTACATTACAAGATCGAGAAAACAACGATAGTGTATTCTAGTTATTGGGCTTTGATGGTACAACCAACTCGGTGTCCTAGTGGGAATCCCAGGCTCGCGGAGAATTACGGAGGCCTTGAAACAATGATTTCCTAGTCCATTGGAAGGAATATCCAATAGAGAGGTCCTCATGTCCAAGATGGTGTTCCTAAAGTGCAAGGTGTGAACTAATGGCAACATACCGGAATATGTGCCATGTACTTATAGAAATGACTCTATTGACAGAGAGAGATATGTATAATCAGTGTGAAATCATGATGAAAAACTCTGTTAATACAATGTTAAAAAGTCATGCTTTATAATACAAAACTATATAATTTGGCTTCATGAAATTAACATAACTCAAGTAAAAGTGAGATACCAAAACAGGCAATAACTAACATGAATAATCAAATAACCTTAAAATCACATGATCAGGTTAAAACTTAAGTAACTAGGCTTAACAATAAATAAAATTGGCAAGTTATATTCTGTCTTAGGGTTGGCAGAACACAGACTCTGACGGTCTGGAGGTGGGCGTCACAGTGAACGTGACGGTCTGGAGGTGGGGCGTCACGGTGAACGTGACGATCTGGATCCAGTCGTTACATGAACGTAACGCGTCTGTCCAAGTGCGTTAGAGACAACAGTGAAAATCCAAAACAGCAGGGTGTGTGACGGTCTGTCGTAGGGCCGTTATATCAGTGTGATGTTCCTACGCTGATGCGTTACAGTATCTGCTGATAGAAAACTAGATAAAACATAAAGAGATCGATTCATATCATGTCCATAATTAAAATACCATGAATCCCTAGACATGATAACGTAGTGTAGGCCAACTACATGCTTTGGTATTAATGAATTAGACAAGATACATCTTTGGCATGTCCAATTAAGGCTAAGGGATGCATGTAATGCATAGAAGTAGTAAAATCATGAAATCAATGATCTATAATGCATGGAAATCACTTGAACCAGAGGGCGTTTTAGTCCTATCAAGTTGTTTTTGCCGTTCATGAGATAACCTACCTCTTAACTTAGGCTGTTGCTTCTGATTTGGATTGAGAATCATGCCCTAGATTTCCTTCTTCTGTGACTTTTTCAGCAACTTCCTTGGGCTCTAACTCCACGACCTCTTGACCTAAATATGTTAAATTTGGAGGGGAGTTAGTCTAAAGTATTGTAAACAAATACTTATAAAGAGCTTACCTGAGATAATGACTCCTTACCTTGATTCTTTACGTCCAAAAAGTAAGGGTCGCACAGTTCAGAACTATGCCCTATTTATAGAGTTTGGGCTAGGGTTTGAGGATTAGATCGATTCTAGAGTCCTTGTTTGGTCATAATCTAATCTCTAAGAGTCCTCAGTATTATTATAACTCTTCCCAAGTCGATCCTTAGTGGATAAGAGTCCAAAGTTTTAATCTTTGTACTTGTTCTTTCTTTTACGGAACTAACAGGATGTAACGGTCTACGGCCAGTACGTTAGAGGTATGTGACGGTCTCGCGATAGACCGTTACATTACTCGTTCCCAGAGTTCAAAGAAAATCAAACTCTTCAGTGTTTTGGGGTTCATAGAGTGTGACGGTCGCCGACATATGCGTTACATGGCTGTGACGGTCGTCCGATGGACCGTTACAGTCAACGTGGATAGAGCTCTAAATTGATCAAACTCTTCTATTCATTATCCGCCTAATTATCTGTATTAAGTGGTATTTATCCTTATAATTCCAAGGATAAGCTTAATAACCTTCTAGAATATGGGCCAAACTAAATGGGCCTGATCTTAAAACCCTTTAGACTTTAATTAAGTGAGTTGGGTTAATTGATTAACACCATTTGGCCTTATATTGATTAAAAACTCCAAATTAGTCCATTAATTGCTAATAATGTCAAAAAATTATCAAATAAATTCTGGGGCACTACAGCATATCAACCTTCCATGAGTCAGCCTCCTGTGTCCGCATACTCGTCTCTGTCTCCACCCCCGGTCAAGGTCACACCACATCCCGAGCAGGAGGATGCTGTCTACATACCTCCCCACTCCATTCCACATATGCCTTCACCAAATCCCACCTCTGCCAGCCACACTCCATTACCTATGCAACCTCTGCTTCCCTCTCCACAACCTTCTCCACCACCTCATACCCCTCGACATCCGCCTTGCCCGAAGCGGGCTCCTTGTCCTCCGTTGTCGGAGTGCTTTATCGACATCTTTCGGGCTTTGATGGCCACTCACGCGTTGCCGCTCTCTATGGTTGTGCTTTGCCAACCCGCGGTCGGGAATATGCTTCAATATTGTGATTTTCACCGCTAGCGGGGGCATTTGGTTGAGGATTGTCCCGAGTTCTGAGAGTATGTTTATGGCCTGGAAGATAATAAAAGGATTGATTGGGCCGCCATGCGTAAAGTTGTTTTAGATCTCCGCAGCAAGCAGTAGCAACAAGAATCACCGCCCAAGCAGCCGTCTCCATCTCTACAAGACCGGGGGCACCCCAGTGATTCTTCGTCTAGCATTGAACCCGCACCATCACCTACTACCTCGCCTACTCTATTACCTTCGCCATCTCCTATCCAATCTCCGCAACCTCAACAAACCCAAGCCTCTGCTCAGGCTAGTGCCACCTCCCCTTCTTCTACTTCTTCCACCACTACTTCCACCCCCAATGTCGTTCGGCGCGTTGTGTCGATACGTCGACGGTGGGTGCCACAACCCCCTCCTTCACCCTTGCCATGTCCACTACCTCCATCGACCACATCATCATCTCCACCATCCTCTCAATCGCTTACACCATCTCCACCACCCTCACCATTGCCTAAACCTCCATCACCCCCGCCATCACCTTTGACCGAGCCTGAGCAAATTTCGCCTTTGCCGCCCTCGCCCGAGCAAGTCATACCTATACCCTTACCTTTGCCTCCACCTAAACACACCATACCCGTTGAAACCCCCGCATCTTCTGAATCTACTCCTATCCTTATTCTTCCACCTATTTCCACCCCACGGAGCGGGTGTGCGTTACCCATGGTGCCCCTTGGGTCTAATCCCCAGGGAGACAATAAGCCAAGTCAGGATGATCCGGTGCCGGCCATGCATTTCAAGATCCAAGACTACATTTGCCGAATGCCGATCCGCATCCTGGTCCCTGGTTATTTTGGGGATGTTGAGTCTACACTCCTAGTGAAGACGGTTGACAAGAAGAGTTCCCTTGAGTTGATGCCAGTTTCTTCTCGAGCAAGGCCGGTGGCAATCTCTTTGCTCGCCGGAGAGTTCATCGTTGATGCTATTATTTCTCCTCGCTCTATTGCCATTCAGATGATAGGCCAAGAAGGGTTCTCTACCCGTGTTATGCTAACGCATACGGCCGCCAAGCAGATTATGGGTTCTATGTTCAAGGGGCAATTGGCCGTATCTTCTACACTTTTCGGGAATATTATGCACTTGTTTATTAGCAAGCCGGCCATGTCAACGCCGTGTATTACTCTCCCTCAGCTTCACCCATCTCTTCTAGCAAGGGAGTTACACTTCAAGTCTGATTGCTGAGTGGAGCTGCCAAATCTCATGCTACTTGTGCCAAGTAACAAAACTCCATGGTTTTATGATATTCAGCATTATGAGGAGTTAGTTGTTCAAGAATGTCTGCCTATTGTTGTTAGCACTGGGTGTCTAGGGGCAACCGCCCCGATGAAGCTGCATATTCATAGTCGGGTCAGGTCCTCTGCCAGATGGGCCCGTTATTTAAGGAGACACTACAAAATAAGAGGCCTGAAGGTCCAACCCCGCGCCAGGCGGGTCCATTTCAAGCCAATTTCAGTTAAGAAGAGGCGGTGGCACAGGTGCAAGAGCCGTCAATTATGCATTCAGGGGTCCACCTCTTCCTCCCCTTCTTTTCATTCATCCTTCCTTCTACTCAGTTCCCACCCTTGGGTGGTGTATCTTCTCACTTCAGATCCAGCTACTATCATCTTCTCCTCTCTTCCCGGTTCCGCAAACCCCCATTCCTCTTCTTCCCATCCAGAGTCTCTGGATTTTCCCTCCTCTCACAATTCTGGGCCTCGGCCTATGCCCTCTTATCATCCTGATCTCGGGACATCTCCTAGTTCTTCTCCTCCGATATCCCCGGGTTCTCTTTCTTATTCCCCGACCTTGTCGGGTGTCTATGATTCTCCTTCCCTGACTCTATCGGGTGGTCCTCATTCTTCTTCTCCGACCCTGTCGGATGTCTACCATTCTCTTTCTCCGATCATGTCAGATGATTCTCTTTCTCATCTTTCTACTCATTCTTCTTCACCCTTTCAGGGTTCTTGCCCTTTTTCATGCTATTTTCGAGGCTTTAGTCCGCCTTGATCTCAACTAATCTGGTTTATTATGTATCTGGTTCCTTGTTATCAGGGCCTCAGTGCCTTAATGAGAGAGTTCTAGGCCTTGTCTCTCTTCATTTTTATCCCTTCTTCGTCCAGTATGATGTCTGCCACTCCCCTGTGTCGAGGAATCTAATCCTTTACTCTCTTTTCATCCTTTATCCTGACATGCAAGGAATACAAAGCTACTCGCGCTCCTTAAAGCTTGATGAGCGAGATCGCTTCAGGATGCCGGTTTCCACGCCATGGATTTGCAAAGGTATCTTTATTTTGAGCAAAGAAACATGCTTTCATTTCCATTTTTTTTATTGTTTCTACACACGCTTATAATGCTATTCCTCAACATGGTTAAGTGGCTTTTAGAAATTTGGTTAGTTCATTTAGGTCATTTAAAATGAGTTCGCTTCTGCAGCATCCTTAGGCCGGTGATAGCTCCGCGCTGGGAGTCTAGTTCTTTCCCCGATCGTTGAGGGTGACCTTTGAGCATGGGTTTTTCACACACTTCACGGCGAGTCATAGCCGATTCCTTTGAGCAACACCGTTGCTGCTTTGGCCATACTTTGGGTATGCACAAAGGTCTTTTCTTTTCTCTGCCCGGCCAAGTGCAGGGGCAAGAGATGAATGGATAAGATGACTAACCTAGGCGCTCTCTAATACGAGAGAGGTCTCAAATAGGGGCAGTCTTGACCCTCAAAAGTGAGCTTTCATGCTATATCTGGCCAATAAGGGCTACCAAAATGAGAAAATAATTCAATGTAAAATTATGATTGGAAGGCATGGCAAGAGTGACAGTACAGTTCCCCGCGGGATGTCATGAGCCCGGTCGCATGCGTGCCTGATAAATATGGGTCTAAAAATCAAAGACACAAAGCCCCGGTGCAACAGACCTACTCTTTGAGGGGTAGTACCTTGGAAGGAATTCAAGTCCTGATATCTCCCATCCTACATAAAGTTTATCTCCAATTTTTCTTCTGCTTCTCCCTCTTAGGCTGGGTTGTATCCCGAGTATGGCCTTAGTAGGGGCACCATTCTTTAAAGGTAGTTGGTTGTGGTAAGCCACCCTCACATGCACGCCCTGCTCAAGGGAAGTCTTTAATGAGAGGGGAGGGACGGCGATCCCTGGCCAGTAGTTCGAGCTTGTCTTTTGGGTGCTGCGGATTACTATTCAAAAATACCAAAAATATGAGATATTGTCAAAAATTAAAAAATTGAGATATTGTTCAAAATCCAAAAAATGAGATTCCAAAAAAAATCAAATATTTTCAAAATCCAAAAAAATCAAGAAATTTGAAAAATCTAAAAATATTTATATTTTACATTATATTTTGAGAACAGATACGTAATCTGTTTGATAAGTGTGCAGGTTGCAGGTACTCAAGCTTTCCTTGCTCCATATTTTGATTCTATCTGTCTCCTGTTCATCTTCTGATCTATTCCCTTCTTCAACCATATCTCTCGATCTATTCTGAAGCTTGTGTCCTTCTCAGCTTTTGTTTGCAATGATCATATTTCTATGAGAGGGCTTTACCTCACGATTATGAACCTGGCGGTTCTGCTTCATTCTGATCTTGGGTTTTGATTGAAGGGCATATTTGTTTATATCCTTTGTCCCGCCGTGTCCTTGTCTCGCTGTGTCTTTGTCCCACCGTGTTGTCCCACACATGTTATTTTATTCTTCACCACGTGTTGTTAGTTGTCTTACATATGTTGTTAGTCGTCCTTTTATATCTCGTGTGTTGTCCCAACCGTGTGGTCATCTCTCATGTTCTTGTCCCAACTGTGTGTTGTCTCACTACATTGTTGTCCTGTCCCCCACGTTCATCTTGCATACGTGTGGTTTGTTCATGCCATTGCATATGTGCTTGTTCGTCTTATTGTGTTGTTTTTCATTTGTTTGATCGTTATGTTTTGTTGTGTTGTCGGTCGTTCAGTTGAGCGTTATGTTATCATCATTATGTTCATGCTTGTTTATCATGTTCATTCACATTGTTGTTGTCTTAGTTGAAAATCCATAAAAATCAGGAAAATCAGAAATCCAAAAAAGATATCGTTTCATCGGGCAGGTAAGTCAGGTATTGTATCTCAATTCCTTATCCCTTAATGCATTACTATATGTTATCTATGATATATTATCTCGAGAACCGGCTGGTCATTCATGTGTTCTGGGATCTGATGTTCCCCTTAAACAAAAATGATGATGATCTAAGTGCACATGTTTAATCGTTGGATAGGCCGTTAGGTTGGAAAAATTTGGGGACAATGGTTCTGTCTTGCACGCTGTGGTTGCAGATAGTGTCCTGACCCTGGTTTCTCCGGTCTAGCAATACTATTCTCGAGTATCTTGTTATTCTATCTTTCTTTACAGTTATTTTGATGATTTCTTTTCCTTTAGCCTAGCATGCATCATACGCATTTTTGAGCATTCGTGAACCTTCATTTGTCCGAGGTGTCTCAGTGATGGTGAATAGTTGTGTTCTTGATCCCGAATGAGGAGAGTCATTCAACTCTGAATTAGAAGGTTTCCTTCGGTCTGCTCACTTGATTTGGTTAGCTGAAGATTTCTATCTGGAGTTTAGTTAATTATCTCTTTCCTTTCCGTTGCTCCGGAGGCTAGCCGTGTTTTCCTTTCCTTAGTTGTTAGTTCCTCCAGACATGCATTTTTTGGTTGCCGTTTCCTTGTGATTAGCTCGAAGCTTTCTGAAAGATTCCTATCACTTGTTGGTTTAGAACGGGTGTCGTTTGCCTTAACGCCCGCTTTTTAGTCCGCTTCGCTTCATCTCCGCTTCATCTCCATGTTCCATTTCACTTTCGCTTCACCTCCTCTCGCTCCCCTGCAAAGAGGACGTTAAGGAGGGGCATCTGTTAACATCCGTTTTATGACCAATAAGTTGGGTCATCTCCTTGTTCACTCTATATAATGCTCCGAGTTGTTCACTTTTGTTGAGCCTTCTTGATCAGTTTGAGGTCCATTTCTTGAGTCATGTCTCCTTGGTTGAGTCTGGTTCCTTGCCTTTTTTCCGTTGGACGAAGCTTAGCAAGCTTTCATTTTTTGGCACTCTATTGTCTCTAACGGTCCTTTGATGGGGCGTTACAGTACTCTAACGCATCTTTCCTGATGCGTTACATCTTCCAGAGTCCTTAAGCTTAAGGCTTCTTTCCAAAGCTTATCTTTTGCCTGCCCGTTGAGTGTAACAGTCTATTGTGCGACCGTTACCTTGTTGTAACGCATCTACACTTGACCGTTACATCCATCTAGAGTCCAACGTTTGAAAACTTCCCTCGTTGATCTTATCTTCTTAAGGGATAAGGTTGTGTGACGGTCTCTTCCTGGAGCGTTACATCCGTTTGGCGGTCTATCGAGCAATTGTTACATCAAACAGAGAATCCTGACAAGCCTGGTCTTTTCTCTGCTGCTCCGTGATCGAACTGAGAGTTTGTTTCCTCGATTTCACTTCCAAATCTGATCCTCAGAAGCTTCCGTTCGATTTTGTGGACTCTTGGGAGTATTATCTTCAAGAGTTTGCTCAGAAACGTCCTCTTTTCTAGCTGGATTATCTTCAACTCGAACCTAGACTTTGAGGGCCTATAAATAGAACCCTTGACTTCATGGCTTGAGGGGGAGAAATCTGGAGTTTGCGTCGAAGTGCTGCCACATCCTGGAGCTAGAACCAACCAAGAAGAGCTGCTTCCCACGTCCATCTACTTCCAAAGTCCGGGGAGTATCGGTTTTAAGGGTTTAATTCAATCAAGTCATTGTTCTTAGTGCTTCCCCCTCTTCTAAGCAATCATAGCATTGTCCCTGTCCATCTCCCACGTTATTTCATCAGTTGCATTCATTCAAAACATCCTCCCATCTTTTAAAACGCCCCAGAGGGGTAAAAAAAACCAATCTCCCCGGTATTTCCCTCTCCTTTTGCATGTTCATAAGTTCTTTGGATTATTGATACTACTTTGTGAAAGGGCTAATCTGGGTTATTTTTCTTGTGTCTTCCACTCTTTTCCAGGTTTACAGATTCCTTAGCGCGAGGCCCAAGCTCTCTGGCCGGCTGGAAAGCTTGGAGATTAAAAGATTCCCAATCTTATTCTGTAGAAGCTTTGACGGTCCATCACAGGCGCGTTAGAGTGTTGTAGCGGTCTATCGTGAGACCGTCACAGTTCTGTGACACACCACACTTCGACCGTTACATCTGACGGAGCTGCAATTTTCTGATTGTTTTTCTCTCCCGTGGGCGGGTGCATCATCCTCCTATTCCAAGGTATTGATCAGGTCTTTGGCTTATTTTTTTACCTTGGGGGCGATCACATCTTTCCTTAGTTTGGGCATTAGCTTTCTCTTTCGTCATATCTCTTCTTTACTTTTGCTTGTTCCACCTTTACGGTGTGTTTTCCTTTATTCTTTATTCCACGCTCCGGCGTGTATTTTTCTTTCCTTGCTTAGTTTAGTTTTGATTGAGATAGTATGCCCATGCTAGAGCTTGTTTTGGTTGCCTAGTTTCATGATTCGCATGTTCATAGGTTGATTGATTTCATTACTTGGCTCATTATCTGCTCATAGTTGGCGTCATAGCCCATCTTGCAAAAGAAGGGGCACATTAAAACCAACAATAGTGTTCCTTAGCGATTTATCTTCTCGAAGAACTCACTACCCGGGGAGGAGAACATTCCCCATCATCTTCAATCATTGCCGATCCACAGGGGCATATCTTCTAATGATATGAAACTTGTGATTCGCTAAGTGAATATCAACAGGGCTAAGCCCGACATCAAATCCACCTTCTTCTTGTGGGAGGGGTGGTGGCTGTGAGAAGATTACCACTCGTAGGCTGGCCCTCGAGGTGACTTCTCATCTCAGTCGTCCCTTAATTATCTTTGACTCGTAGAGATGGATACCCCTAGCAGGCTAGCCCTCGGGGTCTTTTCCCTCTAATGGAGTCCGCCGATCACCGTTTGGCACTCCCGGCCTTAAAGGATCGTACCCCATCTCATGGGACTGTCTCCGCTTTGCCCTTGTAACCCCCAAATTATGGGGAGGTGCTGCCAAAATTTGGATTGATGACTTAGTCAAATTTATAGTAGATATGCTTTGACTTGTTTATTAAAGACTATGCTTGAGTAAAAACCTCGCATAAGTCTGTAATTACCTCGATTGTAGTGCTATTGGGCCCTAAATAAGTCTTATAATCTTCTAAAAAACATCAACAAAGTCTTAATAAATATGTTTGAAGTTCAATCAGAACTCAAATAAACCAAAAACCCCCTAATCCGGTGCGGCCCTAATCCGGCGCGCCAATTTCCGGCCCCTCCCCCCTCGCGCCGTTTTAACGTTAGACACATAAGCCATTTGGCTTCTTTGAGCCTCTATCCGGCGCGCCGTATTTGACTTCCATTTGGCCATCGCGCCGTATTAAGCCCCAGCTAGCCATCGCGCCGTATTAGCCTCCATTTGGCCACCGCGTCGCTTTAGCTTTCATATGGATATCGCGTCGTTTTAGCGTTAGCTAGCTACATCGCCGTTTTAGGCTAATTATATCTAAACATGCATCAACCTCATATGTATTTAATTATTGGTGTGTCAGCCTTTGATACTTAATGCTAAAAGCCCTAGTTGGCCCAATAAACCTAATTAAATAAAAGAGTAATAGGGGTTTTGACACCTCCAATTACATCGAATGTCTATTTCACAAACATGAGCATGCATCTGCATCATCATACATTACCATCTAACTAACCACAATTGCACCTCTAATCATATGAATAAACCAATTGACAACCTGTTGCATCTCGCACAGACGGTCAACCAAATGACCGCATCTCACAGCATCCAGCTAATGCACTCAGTCAGCACTTCTTATGCCTTCGCATTACCACCCTGAGGCATCCTTTCTTGGCAATTAATCAAGGGTTGTCCTTTATCTTAGAGGACGTAATTAACATCATAACCTTTATGGTATGATGGACTTCTGGTCCCGACACGAACATCACAATCGACTGATTAAGTTAGATCGAGCGCACAATAAATTATCATGCGCGTGACTGGCACGCCCTAAGCGAATAAACCCCTAACAAAGAAAGGGAGATTCTTTTCCCGTCAAAACAAGTCTGGCACGCCCGGTGGGACCGCAGTCTCCCATCATCTCTTTACCAAGAGAGGATGCCTTTGGGGGTTTCCCCCAAGCATGCTGACTGTTTGTCTATTTATCTCAGGTGCACGATGACAACAACTGGACTTACTGGCATCGGCTTCGGCCCTTCAATTGTTGTCGGTCATGCGCAAGGGTACCTGGCGGTGCCCACAGTGTTTGGCAACTTCCCTGCTACTGTAGGCTTCCCCAACTTCTTGGGGTTAGCCTTTGTAGATATGTTGGAGGTGGAACCCTCGGAGCCCGTCGAGGGAGCTACAAAGAAGATGGAGCCTCTGAAGGCTCGATGCTGCCATGACTCACCCAAGAGTCCAACCCTGGTCACTAGGTGCCTGGTGCGCCATGCCGTCCTCGGGTGCCGCCCCGATGCTGTCAACAAGAACTCCGGAGCTCGCCAGCGCAAGCAACTCCAGAGGAGTACTGCTGTGGTTACTGGATCTTTGTCGCAGTCCGGTAAATCCATGATGGTTGGTGGCCTACGCGTCTTCCTCAACGGACGTGACGCACGAATAGTCCCGGACCGGGTCATCCCCGCCGTCCCCATCCACAACTCATACCAGGCCCTCGCTGGAAGGAGGGTGGAGAGATGAGAAGCCGTTGACTATGGCCAGGAGAAGTTGGCCTCCAGGCCAAAGAAGTTCAAGTAGGTGTGGGTCCCTAAGAGGGTCCAACTTGTTCACCAAGCTGCACCTGTCCGCTGCCACCCTGCTCGCGATGGAGCGGAAGGAAGGAAGGAAAGGGGCCTAACCCCGAAAGAGGAAGAGGTGGTTCCGGACCCTCGGCGCCGCGAAAGCTTCCGGGCCTGCGCCCGCCAAGCCAATGTCCCTGCTGTGGGATGAAGATTTCAGCAACCCGCCGACATGGTTTGGCAGGCCTACATCCCTCCCGCGGGAGGTCGACGACTGTCCCCTGTGCAGCATCAAGAGCGGGGTCGAGAAGAGATGACCAACATGGTCAGGAACTATTTTTGAGGGCTGGGCAACCCCTCGCTTGGACAACAACGACTGATGCAAGCAGTCTCAGCCAATGTAGACTACTGCCTATCAATGGCAGTTGAAGAAGATGCAAGAGAAAAGATGATGGTGTCGTCGGTTTTGAGAGCGAAGCTGATGAAACCGCCCCTCGGCGGGAAGTAGAAACAAGAAGAATTTCTGTGTTCGAGAGGTTGACCTTCCCTGATCAGGGTAAGAGGAGGGTCCATCGACAAAGTAGAAGGATGCAGGTCTTCACCTATAATATGGCTGGCACATTCAGTCGATATGGGGGACTTCTCGAAGACCCCTGCGAGTTGGCTCAATTGGCTGCGAGGCCGGGGCCGAATACTCGAAGAACAGAAGCTGCAAGGGAGCTCCTGGCGGAAGCTAAAGGAAAACAACCCCTGGTCTACCACCAGTGGAATGATGAAGCTGCTATTTTAACCGCCAATGTAGTGACGGCGGAAGAAGAAGATGACGTCCTTCTCGACATCCTGTCCGAGGGTACGATCGGGGAAGCAACAGAGGCTATTCCCAGCACTGCAACTATAGACCCGTCGGTCCTGATGCTACTTCAAAGATACCGGTAAGAAATAGACTTGCTGAAGAAACAGCTGATGGAGAAGACTGAACAATCATCAGCTTCCAAGCCACCTGAAGTCCAGGGCGAATCATCCCGGGGAGCGATCCATCATGTCGACCCTCCGCCGCTCTACACCATGCCTCAGCCTTCAGAGCAGAGCTTGGCGACGACAACTCAGCAATGGCCACCCAAGCCGCAGCCGCTGATGCCGCCGGTGCTCCCTCAAGTGCACCATACACCCCCACTACTGCGTCCTCCACAGGCGACCACTCTGGTCACCCAGTACCTGCAGCCGGCACACTTCTATCCGGAGCCAATTGACCCTACGGTCATGAACCGGATGATGGTGGAGAGGATGATCGAGCTGAAGCTCGCAGAAAGAAGTGAAGGCAACTACGTCGTATTTGATGCCTATGGGGTACCATACTCGCAACACCATGCTACTAAGCGGCTTCCCCCAGGGATCAACAAGCCGCCCAAGTTCGACAAGTTCAACGGGAAGGGATCCTCGAAGGAACACGTTGCATATTATATGACCGTCAAGGGTGACCTGGCCGTGGACGAGTCATACCTGTCAAAATTTTTCGGGTCCTCACTGACGGGGCTCGCATTTGAATGGTACTCTAGCCTCCCGGTCGGGTCGATCAGCGACTGGTCGGATATGTAGAGGAAGTTCAGAGAGAGATTTCATGTCACAGAGAGGGAGGTCACGGTGGCCGAACTGTATTCAACAAAACAGAGGGCAGATTAGACAGCCCTCGACTATATTAAGAGGTGGAGGAACCTCAGAATGAGGTGCAAGCGGCCCCTGCATCAGGAGGATGCTGTACAAATATGCAAACAGAACCTCATAACGGAGGTTCTGGAAAAGATGATTGGAATGGAAATACGGTCGTTTGACCGACTAAACAACGTCGTGGCCGAAGTGGATGCCTTTCTGACCAGGCCTACCTCTACATCAACTGCCAGCACGACCTAGAAGGGCAAGGCAGTGGAGCAGCGCCAGGCGCCTAAAGAAACGAACGCTCTTGGCATTAAGGCGTTTGAACAACATAAAGACAAAGGCAAGAAGGCGGTCGCCCCACAGCCTGTAAAAGCCCCGGACGGCAAAGAAGGTCCCTCACTGCTAGACAAGATGAAGAAGGCCTACTCCTTTCTAAAGGACAAGACCAGGATTCTGTTCGACTGGGTAACGTAGTATGGCGTGGTCACCATGCTAGAGCCGAAGAGGCCAGAGGACCTGAAAAGGAAAGATAGTCCAAGATTCTGCCCCTACCACCAGATGTTGGGGCATCCAATCGAAGATTGCTATGTTTTCATGGACATCATCGAAGGGATGGTGAAGAAAAATGAAATAGAGTTGGGAGATTACAAAGTGGACCCTCCTCAACCACATGAAGCCCCTCTGAGGAGGGTAGGAGTTAACATGATCTCCCTATACCAGGCATTGCCCGAGGAGATCTCTGAAGCAAGTATGCGGCGCACCTTTGAAACTCATTTCTTGGAGCCCGTGAAAGAACAACATGGATGGCAGCAGGTCCCTACAAAGCACAAAAAGAAGAGGGCACCTCGCCCGAAAGTGGGGGCACATGTCCGTGGCGTCACACCACGACCTGCTCTGCCGGTGGCAACACCTGTGTGGACCACTCCACCTGCAGTCATCAGAATATGGTTGGGACACTAGAGCTACCCGCCGGTACCAAACGCGCAGCACGCCGACATCCTTGTGGGTGGGCGACAGCATGGAGCTTCTATCAGAGTCTTGACATTTTTCTATATTTATTTTGAGAGTATTATATTTGTCCTTTTACATTTGGCGTGTTTAATTAGGCTAAGTTAGTGGATTTGTTTATAAAATAACCACTTGGGCCAGGAGGGACCCCACCCTCTCTCCCATTGGGCCACGTGGCTGCTAGGGACCATGAGGGCTGGCCCATAGTCCACCTTAGACTTAGACCATTGGACCAAGGAGACAAAGGTAGAGGAAATTCAAGATTCCCCTCCTTGTCCCCCCCCCATAAGTCACCTTTCCCTATTATACCCTCCTACCTACCCTTGAACAAGGTTAGTTGTTGTCTTTTGGCTAGGTCTAAGGTTTGATTATATATAGTCTCTTGTGTATTTTGGTGGAATTTAATGAAAATTTGAAAAGAGAATTGCTTGGTGCACACCCCCCTCTCTCCTTGAGTATTCTTAGTGTTCTTCCTCTTCCCACCTCCAATTCTCTTCAGATCTGATCTTAGATCTCTATCTCCCTCAAATTTCTTCATCTTCCTCTCTTCCTCTACCTTCTGTGAACATTCACTACCGCCACCGCCGCCGCCGTTCGTGCCACCGTTGAGCCACCACAAGCTGGTCTTCATCCTGCTGCCCCAAACTCGGAGTTACAAGATAGCAGCTCGGTGAAAAGTCTAATACAGGAGATCCGACCGTTGGATCGTCACAAAACTTTGAGGGTAGGTTTACCCCGTCTTAGACCATTCCCATTTTAAATTTGAGGTCGATCAGAGCTTGTTTAGTCCATTTCCCAGCCAGCTGTCCATCTTCCCAAAAATCTGCATGTGTGTAGGTCCGTGGGATAGATCTTGGCGCCCGATTTTTATCACCCCTCAAACGTTGTCCAAATCTCACAAAAGAACTATGTGCATCTCCGTCATCCTCCCCTCTACCCACCATAAAAATGTCCGGTCCTAATTCGGTCATTTGATCCTCAGTCAAAGCCCTTGATCAGAGGGTTCAAGTTCTATCCAGTCTGTTCTATATTTCGGAACAGTGTGATCAGTAAACTAGCAGTCGTTTTAATTTCAAATCCAGCCGTTGGATGAGTTTGGACTTCCATTATGTCTTATTATTTTGAGTCCCCTTTCCAATGGTACCCTTTGTACCCTGATCTAATGTCGGGATTGAGCGTACCAGCCAATCTCGTCGGAGCGCACAGTTCTGGCCAGAAACACAGCTGCGGGACAGCCTTGGGAACAAATCCCAAGAAAATTGCCCGCCTCCACTCCGGTGACCGCCGCTCCCGGGGATCGACCCGGGCCACTCCAGGAGCGCCCCCACCAGATGCTGCAGCCAGGAGCCACCCCGGACGTCACCGTACCAGTAGCGGGTCCCACGTGCCATCCTGCGGGCCCGAGTGAATGGAGTCGAATCGGCTGACCGCGTCCGCTCGAGCACCACTAACTGCTGCCCGCCAACCCGAGATTGGTGCTCCCGGACCCCACGTGTCGCCTGTTACCTCCTTGCGTGGAGTGGGCTTAACATTAACTCTGTATTTATTAATTATTACTGTATCGGGAGTTCCGGATCTCGGCCTGGAAGTCTTCCCCACGCCCCGAGCGTGGAGGTACACTCGTCACCCCCCCTCTTGTCATATTTACTTTGCTAGTATATGTTCTAGATGCCGCTGCATGTGAGTAGGATATTTTATTAGCTTGTTATATTTTAATCACCGCTGCGAGAGAGAGAGAGCGTGACCCGTCCCGTGACTCGATTTGAGCACGGAAGAGCTGACTACCCGACTCACTGCCGGTTCCTCAACCGCGCAGGTCCCACGTTTCCCTCGCTAGGGACGAGTTGCGAGCTAGAGTCCCAGGGTCGCATTTTGTCCCGCATCAAATTGGTATCAGAGCGGAAGGTTGAGTCTAGGGTAGTCTTGTTTAAAAACACAAAAAAAGACTCATTTAAGTCAATCCAAGGTTGCATTGCATACCTTTATTCGGTATATAAAAAGGTGTTGCCTGACCGTTAGGTTACGTCTATCAGGAAGGTGATTCACTCGCGTGAGAGGATCTTCGGATCCCTGGACTCCGCCAGGTACCGGATATGGGTTGAGTCTAGGTTTGTAGTCGAGTCCGCATTTTACCCTATTCACCATTTCGAGTCAGGTCTAGGTGTTTTAGTTTGCATATAACAATAAAAACAAAAAAATGCCATTGCATGCCCATTCCTAGGGGATCCAATCCCATCTTTGCCACTATGGCCAACCCATGCACCCCGAGTAGGCCCGTCGAAGGCAATAGGTCCGTGATTGAGTACATTCGGGATTATGATACATACCAGTTGGGATATGGATTTAGAGAGGTGAGCACCATGACCGCCTTTCAGTTCCGGAGAGGTTTGCGGCTTCACTTTCAGATTGAATGTCTTTACCGCAACGCGTGCACTCTGGCGCAGTCTTATCTGGTCGCTCTAGAGGTTGAGCCTTTCGAGGTAAGGTTTGATGCCACCTTTCGACAAGCATCTACCTCTCAACTGAGTCCCGAGCCGGTTGGACAGCCTACTCCACGACCTTCCCCACCCCAGTCGGGGAACCCCTCCCCTAGTGCTCCTTTGCCATCTACGTCCGATCTTTATTTGGAGCCACCGCAGCCCAAGCCACCCGTGTTTCTAACGAGAAAGCTTTTCATCGCCGAGCCACTACTTAGTTGGCTCAAGATAGGCTTGGTCCATAGAGCATCATGCTATCCATCCATGGACCCCACACTACCGTTAGTGTCAGTCAACTCCTTCCACACCACATTCCAGTCTAGTCACCATGTTGATACATTGGATGACCTTCTTACGGGATTAGACCGACAGTTGAAGTTGACACACTTATTGGCCCCAGGCTTTGACCGATCCACAGGTCGTAGCTTTGCCCATCCCGCCTTGGGGTCCATTACCTCCATGTGCACCGTGGGTCGTGTCACCATGGAGATTCTCCTATTCCTTCCCTTGCCGGCCGAGCCAAACTTCATACTCGTTTTCCCGAGGGAGGAACCATATTTTTCCCATGAGATCACCGTCCCCTTTACCATAACGGATGAAGGTGCGCATCTACACCTTCAAGAATTTTTGACTTGGGAGTGTGACATATGGGAATCCAGTTCGAGAGGTCATACTTTCTTTGATCCCTTCGACCCCTTCCCTAGTGAGCCTTATGACAGACTCTATCCATTCCACCTTGTTAGGGAACTCTACTACCCCACCCCTTCCCCACGGGCTAGTCCACCTACACTCAGCGAGGGGACCGTTCCATGGTCATCATATAGGGGTAAGGAAGAAGGTGCATTCGGCACTCCTAGTCCTCCCAAACCTCCCAAACCCAAAGGGCAGCCACATGCTAGGGACATACTAGGGTGTCTAGGAGTTCAACATTCCACCAACCTCCGGTTGCGTCATGTGCATGCATATCATACATTCGAGTGTCCTGGTCCCCCATAGCATATGCATGGGTCTGCATAGTGTTAATTTTGTCGAGGACATAGAGTGTGTTGTTTTTATAGTTTGTTAGGAGTCTGCATGCATCGAGTTGCATCAGTTTCATGTCAGCTCGCAGTGTCAGTTCCTTTCGAGAATGTGGGTCAGCTCAAGTCTCAGATCTAGTTGCTTATAGGGACCCAACGGTGATACCCAGTGAGCCCTTTGAGCCGTCTCCGCCCATTGTGAGTGACACCACCCTAGAGTGTCCACCTCAGCAGCGAGAGCAGATAAAGTGTATACTAGATGAGTAGGTAACGACTACTCGAGGCGGAGTGTACCAGCGCTATTTGGTGCGTTGGAGGGGGCGGCCCACGTCCGAGGACATGTGGATCACCCGGGCAGAGCTACAGAGGATAGATCCAGATCTGTTGGAGCGATATCAGAGTGACCCTGACCCCTACTCGACAGGGTCGAGTTTCTCCTACCCGGGGAGAATTGGTGAGGACACCAGAGCTACCCGCCAGTACCAGACACATAGCACGCCGACATCCTTGTGGGTGGGCGACAACATGGAGCTTCTGTCAGAGTATTGACATTTTTTCTGTATTTATTTTGAAAGTATTGTATTTGTATTTGTACTTTTACATTTGGCGTGTTTAATCAGGCTAAGTAAGTTGGTTTGTTTGTAAAATAACCACTTGGGCCACCCTCTCTCCCATTGGGCCACGTGGCTGCTAGGGACTATGAGGGCTGGCCCACAGTCCACCTTGGACTTGGACCATTGGACCAAGGAGACAAAGGTAGAGGAAATTCAAGATTCCCCTCCTTGTCCCCCATGCTTGTCCCCCTTGTCCCCCATGCTTGTCCCCCATAAGTCACATTTCCCTATTATATCCTCCCACCTACCCTTGAACAAGGTTAGTTGTTATCTTTTGGCTAGGTCTAGGGTTTGATTATATATAGTCTCTTGTGTATTTTGGTGGAACTTAATGAAAATTTGAAAAAAGAATTGCTTGGTGCACACCCCCTCTCTCCTTGAGTGTTCTTAGTGTTCTTCCTCTTCCCACCTCCAATTCTCTTCAGATCTGATCTTAGATGTCTATCTTCCTCAAATTTCTTAATCTTCCTCTCTTCCTCTACCCTATGTGAACATTCACCGCCGCCGCCGCTGCCGTTCGTGCCGCCGTTGAGGCACCACAAGCTGGTCTTCATCCTGCTACCCCAAACTCGGAGTTATAGGACAGCAGCTTAGTGAAAGTTCTGATACGGGAGATCCGACCGTTGGATCGTCGCGAAGCTTTAAGGGTAGGTTCCCCCCGTCTTAGGTCATTCCCAATTTAAATTTTAGGTAGATCAGAGCTCGTTTAGTCCATTTCACAGCCACCTGTTAATCTTCCCAAAAATCTGCCTGTGTGTAGGTCCGTGGGATAGATCTTGGCACCCGATTTTTATCACCCCTCAAACGTTGTCCAAATCTCACAAAAGAGCTATGTACATCTCCGTAACCTCCTCTCTACCCACCATAAAAATCCCCCGTCCTAATTCGGTCATTTGATCCTCGGTCAAAGCCCTTGATCAGGGGGTTCAAGTTCTATCCAGTCTGTTATGTATTTCGAAACAGTGTGATCAGTAAACTATCAGTCATCTTAATTTCAAATCCAGCCGTTGGATGAGTTTGGAATTTCCATATGTCGTATTATTTTGAGTCCCCTTTCCAACGGTACCCTTTTTACCCCGATCTGATGTCGGGATTGAGCGTACCAGCCGATCTCGTCAGAGCACGTAATTCTAGCCAGAAACACAGCTGCGGGACAACCTTGGGAACAAATCCCAAGAAAATTGCCCGCCTCCACTCCGGTGACCGCCGCACCCGGGGATCGACCCGAGCCACTCCAGGAGCGCCCCCGCCAGGTGCTGCAGCCAGAAGCCACCCCGGACGTCACCGTACCAGCAGCGGGTCCCACGTGCCATCCTGCGGGCCCGAGTGAACGGAGCCGAATCGGCCGACCGCGTCCGCTCGAGCGCCACTGACTGCTGCCCGCCAACCCGAGATTGGTGCTCCCGGATCCCACATGTTGCCTGTTACCTCCCTGCGTGGAGTGGACATAACATTAATTCTGTAATTATTAATTATTGCTGTACCGGGAGTTCCAGATCTCGGCCGGGAAGTCTTCCCCACGCCCCGAGCGTGGAGGTACACTCGTCACCCCCCTCTTGTCGTATTTGCTTTGCTAGTATACGTTCTAGATGCCGTTGCATGTTAGTAGGATATTTTATTAGCTTGTTATATTTTAATCACCGCTGCGAGAGAGAGAGCGTGACTCGTCTCGTGACTCGATCTGAGCACGGAAGAGCTGACTACCCGACTCACTACCGGTTCCTCGACCGCGCAGGTCCCACGTTTCCCTCGCTAAGGACGAGTTGCGAGCTAGAGTCCCATAGTCGCATTTTATCCCACATCAGAATACCTACACACAATCGGAGGAGACAAACTCCGCTGCCGGTGGTCAAGGAAACCAGTCCCGGGATCCGCAAACTACAAGACCTTATTGAAGGGCTAGATGAGTACGTGCAGCCCGAATTGAAGCCCTTGCAAGTGCGAAACCATGTCCCATGGCAAGAACGGGAGCAGCTCTCACTCGAACAAAAAGAAGAAGCTGATGCAGCATCCGATAAAGATGGCAGTATGTTCTGGGGGCAGGTGCTTGCTAAAGCAAAGAAGAAGAAGAAACAAAAGAAGAAGAAAAGAAAGGCCGCTAAGGCCGATAAAGTGCAGGTTGTCTCCTACAATACTCTATCAGCACTCGTCAACTTGTCCGGAGATGAGGAAGAAGTGGAAATCTACTTCACACCCCCGATCGAGGGAGGCAAGGCCGAAGCCGCGACTGCTGAACATGCAACCCGGTCAGGCCGAAAATGGGGGCGCCAACCGCCGCCCAACCGCAACATTATATTCAGGGGGGAGCAGCCCTACAAGACACCTCACCCGGAGGTCAAGGGAGTCCAGATCCCTTTTCCGCCTGGCCTATACAACAAGAGTGGGGGCAAGGCAGTCCCTTTATTCCTTGAATTTGTGAAGATGTCTAAGGGAAAGCAACCATGCCAAGAGGCTTACCCTACACCCGAGGATGTTCACCCGTAGCCTGCACAGTCTGCCGAAGCCCCGAATGCAGATGGAGCTTGCCCTGCAGCGGCTGATGAAGGATAGCAAGGATCCGGTACTAACCAGATAGGTGCCGAGTCCGAGGCAGATGAAGCAGGTCCGTCAAGGGCCGCAGTTCAGGGCTCTCCCAAGCCCAGGTGGGCGAAGGAGATGAAGCTTGCCAATGTCCGAGCTAGGAGCCGAATAATGAAGCTACTCAAGAAGCTCCCTGCTAGATTTATGATCTGGGAGATCTTTTCTTTGAGTGAAGAGACCCGATAGGCGATCATCACTGCTCTGCAGACGTATGCTCATTTTGAGACATGCTTGGCTGAAGCAATGCCAGAAGCCAGCATGACCTTCACTCCAGAGGATATGTTGCTACCTACCATCAGCCACAACATGCCGCTGTACATGAAAGGGCACCTGAACGGAAGGGAGCTGAACAGGATTCTGGTCGACCCTGTTGCAGCTGTCAACATTCTGCCCAATAGAATCTACGAGAGGCACCACTTCAACGTCTGTCTCGGGAAAGTCAGGGATATGCGTATCGTCGGCTTCAACCAAAAATGTGAAGCGTCGATGGGGGTGGCGGAGTTCACACTTACCCTGGCGGATTTCACTACGATGGTGCAGTTCCATGTCATCGACTCCCGCACCTCATACAAGGCGCTGCTCGGCTGCCCATGGCTACATGAAAATATGGTGGTGCCCTCTACACTCCCCCAATGTATCAAATATAGTCTCCAGGGGAAGGAGGAGAGGATATTTGCTGACCTCCACCCGTTTGAAGTATTTGAATGTCACTTGGTGGACGCCAACCTATATGTAGGGGCCTCTCAGAAGACCTTTGAAGCCAAAATCCCTGTGGGGGCACCCAGAAGTGCATCCGGCGACAGTTGGTACCCACCACCGCCACGCGGATATGTCAAGCCCAAGGTGGTCTCTCATATCATCGTCACTGGGGATGTGGGCAGGCTAGCGCCCCCCGCTCTATACCCTGAAGCCAATAAATCCCAGGTCGGCCAGCAGTCTGACCATATAAGGGTCCCAGAAGGTCTCACCAAGCCAATCCCTGGCCTCGATAATGCAACTGTCGAGCCTTTCAAAGTTTGGGAGGTGACACAGATAGATGGACCCAGCAGTTTGTTCTATACTACTGAGGAGCACCCCACCTGGGAAGACACTGATTGTCATTTGCCCGAAGACGTGGAGAATCCGCTGGCCCCCGTTCAGGGTCTGGCATTCATGACAAGTCGGATGGCCAGGATGTTGCAGAAGCAGCACATCCCTTCCAATCAACCGCGCAAAGACAGAAGTATTCCAGAAGATGTGATATCCCGTGAGTCTGGATGAAGAAATGAAGCGTGTTTCTCAACACCTAGGGTTGGGCTTCACCCCGGAAGAATATTATTATAGTGGGCGATATGAGGTGGACACCATCTCTGTTGTGACTCCTATGTGTTGATGGTGTTGACATGTAACTTTACTTCATATGGCAACACATTGTTTTGATGAATTGGCAACACTGTTTATGTTTTGATGAAATCACTTTATCAGATTATCTGTGTGTTATATGCATTTTATCTTGTCTTCACACTGAACACACACTCAAAGTCTCAAAGTCTATACATCGCTGTTGGGCATCAAAGTCTGCACCTTAGCATCAGGTACATCGCTGTTGGGCATCAAAGTCGGCACATGAGCATCAGGCAGCAAGTGTGTACAACGCCCCGTGTAGGCACGACAAGTCCATACACTGGTTGTACATTGCACAAACATGCGAAGTCACCAAGTGTGTACATTGCATAGCATGCAGGCGTCAAAGTCCATACATCCACAGTGCATTGGCCAAGTCTATACACTGTCCGTCTCATTTAGAGTCTAAGGTGAAGTCTGCACATTGAGCGTCTCAATGAGCGTCTCACGCAAGTCCACACATTGGCCTTCAGGCTTGAAAGTCTGTACATCGGTCTTTCAGCAAGTCTGAACATCGTCCGTCTTTGTTAGCGTCTCAGGCATTAGGCAAAGTCTGTACAGAGTCCAGCGTCTCATTCAGCGTCTCATTTAGCGTCTCATTGCATGGGTTAAGTCTGTACAGCACTCAGTGTCTAGAGTCTCATGAAGTCTGTACATCAGACTGTTACAGAAAGTCTGTACATCAGACTGTTACAGAAAGTCTGTACATTGGACGGTGTCAGGCGAAGTCTGTACAATGACCGTCTTTCTTAGCGTCTTGATCTTCCAAGTCTATACAGGCTTCGGTTTTCCAAAGTCTATACATCACCCAGTGACTGCAAAGTCTATGCAGAGCTCAAGAGGTGTTCGAAGTCTATACATTGGCCTCCATGACTCAAGTCCATACATTGGACTGTTTGGTCAAGTCTGTACAGTCATTTGTTGATAAGTCTTCACATCGTGAAGTCTATACAATCAACTCCTTCACATATTGCAAGTCTGTACATTGCATTCATCAGCAGTGAAGTCTATACATCGCTTGTCTTCATTCGAGTCTCATGAAGTATGTACATCGTGCATCAGTTCTGAAGTCCATACATCGTCTGTCTTCAATTGAGTCTCACTGAAGTCTACACACTGCATCTTCTCACTGATGTCTACACATTGCATTGATCTTCACTTAGTCTATACATTGACAGTCTTCATATCACCTAAGTCTGTACAGCGGTTGCTTCATACAGCAAGTCTGTACATAGCTTTCACTTATATGAAGTCTATACAACGCAGTTCTTCTGATAAGTCTATACAGAGTGTTATTTAATCTGATCATCCGATACTCTGTCTGACAGGGACTCTCTACTGAGATTGCTGACATGGCTCGTGATCCCAGGAGGACGAGGTGACCAGATGCTGACACGTGGATGGAATTGCCTCGAATCTGGAGAATTCCTTGGGCGGGAAAACGTGGAAGCCACGCGCCCTTATCCACCTGCTGCTGTTATATATATCAGTCTTTATCTTCCGTAAAGGCTGATCGAAGTTGGCGAAGTCTATACATCCAGTCTGAAACAGCAGCCACCGAGATCCACTGTGAGAGAAGAAAAGCAGAGAAGAAGAAAAGGAGAGAAGAAGAAAGAGAGAGAAGATGAGTTGAGAGAGCTATCGTGAGAGTTTGTGAATCAGTCTCTTGGTCCAGTTACCAGAGCTGATATTGCTCAACTTTGAGCTACAGTCGTTTTGGTTTTTATTCCATTCGATTGTGTGTTTTGTTTATTTTCAGTCTTGCTATTTTCTCTTTGATTACTCCTGTTCTATCAAGCTGTTAGTCAGCGGTTTCAAGCTGTGAGGCAGCGGGTTGCAGAGGTGTTCCTCTGGTCGGCTAAGCTGTAGTGCCCAGCAGAGCAAGCTGTGATGCTCAGCTGTTGCAGAGGATGCTCCTCTGGTCGGGATAAGCTGTAAGCCCCAGCCGTTGTTGGCAAGCTGTAAAGCCCAGCAGATTGAAGCTGTGTATCAGCAGTAATCCACATTCGAGTTGAATGTGGGGTGGACGTAGGTCGGATTGACCGAACCACCTAAAAGCCTTGTGCCTCTCGTGTGTTTGATTGCTTGTTCAGCAGATCTTGTGTGTTTCATTCGGTGCATTGGCTGTGTTCATCTAGTGTTCTTCTAATTCCGCATTTGATTCTAGGCCTAATTTTTAAATAGCCAGTTGATCTATTCACCCCCCCTCTAGATCCACATCCTGTGGTGATAGAGCCTTCCATCTAACTTCAACACTTGGTATCAGAGCTAGACTCTTCTACAGGGACTTACCGCCCGAAGAGGATAAGCACAGATGGACGGAAGAGGGATGATAGCTGAAGGACACTCCACATCCAAGCCCCCATACTTCGATGGAACCAACTACGCATACTGGAAGCACCGTATGCAGGTATTCTTGAGGGCTAAAGATTATGAAATTTGGAAGGTGGTTAGCAAGGGACCTTTCGAGCTGTCCCCAAATGAAGATGTATGGACCAAGGAAGAAATTAGAAGGTCCACACTCAACTGGAGTGCAATCAATGCAATCCAGTGCTCTCTGCATCCCACCGAGTTTTCACGAATATCTGCCTGCTCCTCAGCGAAGGAAATGTGGGATGCACTTGAAGTCATCTATGAGGGGACTTCACAAGTCAGAGAGACTAAGACTAATCTACTGGTTTCAGAATACGAAGCTTTCAAGATGAAGCCTAATGAGACGATCAAGGAAATGTATGCTCGGCTGACTATTATCACAAATGGTCTCAGAGGCTTCGGGAAAAAATATTCTGAGTATGATGTAGTCAGGAAGATCTTGCGATCCTTGACTCCAATTTGGCACACCAAGGCCACAGTTATGGAAGAGTCAAGAGATCTGCACAATACTAAGGCAGATGAGCTGATCGGATCTCTAATGGCTTATGAGATGAATATGCCGAAGATAGAGGAGGCTGACAGAAAGAGGAAGCCTATAGCTCTGAAGGCTGGTGCTAGCAGATCCAGTCGATCCAGCCCCAACGGATCATCAACTGAAGAGAGCTGTCTGAAGAAGAAGTGGCAAATGCTGATATTGCCATGATTACTAGGGAATTCCGGAGATTTCTCAAGAAGGAAGGAAGAAGATTCAGCCGAAGAAATCCCAACAGTGGCCGCCGAGACACAAGGTATAAATCAAACCCTGTAAAGAAAGCTGAAACTAATGTTTGCTATCAATGCAGGAAGGCGGGTCACTTTAAAGCTGAATGTCCGACAAATCAGAACCTCAAGGACAAGTCCAAGAAGAAGAACACAAAAGGAAAAGCTATGGTGAGTACCTGGAGTGATGAGGACGAGGGATCCTTGAGCGTCACTTCGGACAGTGAAGTTGAAGCTGAGAAGCCAATCTGTCTCATGGCAACCAGCTCAGAAGATAGAGAGGAAGAATCTGATGAGGTATCCTCTCGCTATGAAAATTTTACTATTACTGATTGGATGGTTGCTTATGATGAACTTACTGATAGAGTAGATGAGGTCAGAAAAGAAAACAGGCATCTACGAAGAAAAATTAAAATCATGCAAAATGATACTTCATTGTCTGATAAAATTACCTGCTTAGAAACTGAGAACAGTAATCTGAAACTCACATGTTCTGAATTTGAAGAAATCAATAAAGAACTGAAAATTTCTAAGGAAGAAAATGTGAGATTAGACAATGAAATTGATGCATGGAAACTGAAAATTCAGAATTATGAAAATGAGATAAAGATTGTTTCTGAAAAATATGAAGCTGTCCTCAATGTGAATAATGAGTTAAAAAATTCTATTGATGAAGTTCAGAAAGATAATGAGGATAAGCTAAAAACAATTGAGAAAATGACCCAAGGATCTGAAAATTTAGATGCATTATTGGGGTCAAGAGTAAATTTCAGAAGAGAGGGCCTAGGATTCAACTCTAGTGCAACTAAAAGCTTTGGAATGAAAACTATTTCCTTTGTTGCACAAAAGGAGAAAGGACCTCTGATCAACATGAATTCTAATAATGCTGTACAGACAAATTTGAATCTGAAAAAGCTAAATGCAGAGGAGAAGGGCAAACAGAAAGTAGGTGAGCCTAGTAGAATTGGGACTTCCAAACCTAGCTCTAGTGCTCAACCCAATGTTAGGGGTCAGCCTGTTCAGGTAAACAAACCCCATGTCAATGCCAAAAAGTCTTCACCACCATCATCACAGAAAAGGACCCAACCAAAACCTATGAATAGGTCAGCAGGGTCAAGGGTGCAGGGAAGACAAAATATTTTCAGAAGTCAGCCCAACAAATTCAATCCACCTAGAGTTCAGTCCTACTACCCCACACAGCCAATCTATCCTAATGGGCGTGGGTGGACTAGAACTCAAGGGATGTATACAGGGTATGTTCATCAACCTACACACTTTTACAGACCCTATGTCAGAAATTGGGAAAATGGGTATGGCAGTCGGATGCCTAGGAATTACCAACATTTCCACAGCCAGCCCAGGAACTACCATGGCCAAAACTTTATGAATGCAACCTGGCCGAAGCATTGGCACAATAATAAAAATTCTGTGAATAACTCTGTTGGTGCATATAAGAAGAAAGTCAACAAGAAAAAGCAAAACAAAAAGAAATCTGGAAAATCCACTGAACAGAACTGCTTCAAACAAATGTGGATTCCCAAAACCATGCTTTCTTTCTTTACTTGCACTTCATCTGCATTGGAGCCCAATCAGACTTGGGTTCCAAACTCTTTGCCCTAATTGTGTGTGCAGGTATGCCTGGCAGCCAAGAGCAACTTGTGGTACTTGGACAGTGGTTGCTCCAGGCATATGACAGGAGATAAGGCCAAGTTTTGCATGCTAACTGAAAAGATAGGAGGCCTTGTCACCTTTGGAAGCAACACAAAGGGTAGGATCATTGGATCAGGTAAGGTAGGTAAGTGTTCTACCTGCTGCATTGATGATGTTATGCTGGTTGAAGGGTTAGCTTACAATTTACTTAGTATCAGCCAGTTGTGTGATAAGGGTCATAAGGTTTTATTTGATTCTCAATGCTGCAAGGTTTTTGAACCTGATTCAGAAATTATAAAATTCTCTGGAAAAAGAATAAATAACACATACATGATAGATCTAGATGATATTCAGCATTCTAACCTATGTCTTACTGCCAATAGAGAAGATTTAGCATTTTTATGGCATCGTAGGTTAGGCCATGCTAGTTATACCATTTTGCATAAACTAAACAAGCATAGCATGGTTAGAGGACTTCCTGAAGTTTCCTTCAAGAAAGAAAATAAAATCTGTGATGCATGCACTCAATCAAAGATAACTAGAAAGTCATTTAAGTCTAGAACTGAAAATCTGTCCTCCAAACCATATGAGTTGATACACATGGATCTTTTTGGGCCAACCAGATCTGTCAGCTTATCAGGAAGGAGGTTTGGGTTTGTCATGGTAGATGACTTTTCTAGGTATACTTGGGTTTATTTCTTATCTAATAAGAGTGATGCCTTCTCAGAATTTCAGGAGTTCTATGTTAAAATAAATCAGAAAATTGAAAACATTTTGACTGATCATGGAGGTGAGTTTGAAAACTCACAGTTTGATGAACTCTGCAGGTCAAATGGAATCAACCATAGGTACTCCTCACCAAGGACACCTGAGCAGAATGGGGTTGTGGAGAGAAGGAACAGAACCCTAGTGGAGATGGGTCGTACACTTCTTGTTGAAGGTGGTCTACCAAGGAAATTTTGGGCTGAAGCAGTGAACACTGCCTGTTATGTAATTAACAGAGTCATGGTAAGACCTTCTACCCAGCAAACACCATATGAGATCCTAAAGGGTAAGAAACCTTCTATTGCTCATTTCAAGGTTTTTGGTTGCAAATGTTTTATTCATATAAATGATAAAAGAGACCTTGATAAATTTGAACCTAAAGGTGAACCAGGAATCTTTCTTGGTTATTCTGAAAATACCCGAGCATATAGAGTGTACAATCTGAACTCTAAAACTGTTGAAGAATCTCCACACATAGTTTTTGATGAATCCTTGGTAAATTCTAACGTTGGTCAATGCAGGAATGAAGACAATGGTGAAATCTTGAAGGAAGGAGATCCTGCAGACAAATCCGAGGATGAAGAAGGACATACAGAACTTAATGAAGAGGAGCCTACAGTTCAGGGGGAGGTAAATCAAACACATGACAATTCAATTGTTAACATTAGATATCTTAAAGATCATCCTGTAGATAATGTAATTGGAAATCTGCATGACCCCCCTAGGACTAGAGGCCACCTGAGAATTCAACATGAATTAAATGCATATGCTCTTGTCTCTCAAATTGAACCCAAGTCCATTGACTGTGCCCTCAAGGATATGCATTGGATTAATGCCATGCATGAGGAGCTTAATCAGTTCGACAGGAACAAGGTGTGGCACTTAGTCCCACCTCCTGATCATGGAACAGTCATAGGGACTAGGTGGGTCTTCAGGAATAAATCTGATGAATTAGGGAATATTGTTAAAAATAAAGCCAGACTTGTTGCTCAGGGGTACAACCAGGAGTTTGGTATTGACTTTGAAGAGTCATTTGCCCCTGTAGCCAGATTAGAAGCGGTTAGAATTTTATTAGCTTATGCATGTTCCCTAGGTATAATCCTCCAGCAGATGGATGTAAAATCTGCATTCTTGAATGGGAAAATTAATGAGGATGTCTATGTTAGACAGCCCCCTGGATTTGAATGTCTAGATTTCCCTAATCATGTTTACAAATTAAATAAAGCTCTCTATGGTCTTAAGCAAGCTCCCAGAGCTTGGTAGGACAGGTTGAGCAAGTTTCTCACTGATCAAAATTTCACTAGAGGAGTAGTTGATCAGACCTTGTTTACAAAGGTGAGTCATTCTGAAATTCTTATTGTACAGATTTATGTGGATGATATCATTTTTGGGTCAACTAACCCCAAATTGTGTGAGGAATTTTCTGAAACAATGACTAATGAGTTTGAAATGAGCTCAATGGGTAAGCTCAAATTATTTCTTGGACTGCAAGTTATACAAACAAAGGAAGGAATGTTTATCACTCAGTCCAAGTACACAAGGGATCTACTCATGAAATACAAGATGGATAACCTTAAAGAGATAGCTTCTCCAATGGGTACTTCTACAAGCTTGGATGAAGACACTAAAGGTAACCCATTTGACCAGAAATTATACAGAGGTATGATCGGATCCCTTCTCTACTTAACAGCATCTAGGCCTGATATTCAATTCGCTGTAGGATTATGTGCTAGGTTTCAGGCCAGTCCTAAAGAAAGTCATTTTAAAGCAGTGAAAAAGATTTTTAGATATCTGCTAGGCACCCAAGAGCTAGGATTATGGTATCCTGCTAGGTGTGAGTTAGAGCTTCTAGCTTACACTGATGCTGATTATGCTGGGTGTCGAGTAGATAGAAAAAGCACTAGTGGCTACTGTCAATTCCTTGGTGGCTGTCTAGTATCTTGGGCATCTAAGAAGCAACACACTGTAGCCTTGTCTACAGCTGAAGCTGAATATGTTGCAGCAGGTAATTGTGCTGCCCAAGTACTTTGGATTAAGCACCAACTAGATGATTATCAGATAAAATTGGAATGTATTCCAATTCTATGTGATAATACTAGTGCCATATGCCTTGCTAAAAATCCTGTTCATCATTCTAGGACTAAGCACATAGAAATAAAACATCATTTTCTAAGAGATGCTGTGAACAAAAAGGAAATTGAACTGGACTTCATTGAAACTGACAAACAAGTTGCTGATATCTTTACTAAGCCACTTGGAAATGAAAATTTTAAATTTTTTAGAAGAGAACTTGGCTTGTGTAAATTTCAGCATAATGAATGAACTCTTTGTTGACTTGAATAAAACTTTTGAGCTGCTTTGAATAAACTTCTGATTTGGACTTGCTGTTGATAGATTGAATAAACATTGTCCAAACTTTTGATCATACTCATATGATAAAGACTTATGATAATGCATGACTCTCATATTTTTTATTGCACTCATGATCATCATTGCATATATATGTCTAGATGCATGATATGTCTATATTTCTGCATGGGTCATACTGCACGATAAGATAGTCTGATTAAGCATGAACTTCAAAAATCATCTGATCTGTCATCTTTTGCAAAAATTGCATGCATATAGTCAGGGGGAGTCTTGTCAGAATTTCAAGGTGAATTGCTGCGTCGACGCTGCTATAATGTGGCGTTGACGCAGTGAACGAGATCTGTGAATATCTCTGTCTCATTATTCTGAAGAGTTGACGCTGAAATAGCATGGAGTCGACGCACTAACACTATCTCAGTGTCTTATACTCTTGTCTCTTCAACTGATGCGTAGACGCATTGACCTCCCAGCGTCGACGCTGTCTATTCAATCCTTGACTCTGAATGATTGAGTCTGACAGTATGGCAATCTTTTAGTCAGTTCTAATATTAAGCAATAGAAAATAGATTTCTTCTTTCATAAGAACTTTAATTGCTTAAAGACTGACTTAATGGTTTAAAATTTATAATCTTTAGAGTTGAAAGACTACAATCAGTAAATAAGGATGCTGAAAATTGATAAAGCTCTCAACCGTAGCTTATTTCATGTAAGACAAAGCTACTTATATCTGAAATCTGAAAACTCATCTGAAATCATGTTAGAGAAGCTAAGTTTGTGTATTGTCCTTAAACAAGTCATTCTGAAACAAATAAAGGGCAGCTAAGAAAGATATTGAAAAATATTGAAAATCATTTGAGAAATAGCATTGACAGAGCAATGACTGGTAAATCACTGAGAAACTGAGTGATCCATCAAAGAAGTGGACACCACTCATGTCATGAGGTGTATCAGCTATCTCTGTATAAAATGATCAAAACAGTAGGTTGTTTTCACTGAGTACCTGGGGGTAACTGGCGTCTAATAAACGTGTACCCTCACACAAAAAGGTGTCAATCAATTCTATTGAATTTGATCATAGGCAAGATGGTCCATCATGTTGAGTATCTAGGGGTATTGGCGTCTGATAAACGTATACCCTTACGCAAAAAGACTTTTGGTACCTGAATGCCCTAAATGAAACAATATTGAAAATGTTGTTCCTTAAAAGAAATTTCATGGATGTCAATTGTTTAATTTCAATACATGACCTGGTTTCTCTTAACACATTTTACTGAGTCTATTAAAGTAAGATATTCTGAAACTGAATCTCTCATGTAAATATGACTCTGGTTTATTGTTTTATCATGCACATCTACCTTATCCAATGAATGTAGTGCATGAACTCTTTTCTTTTTATAACCTTTAAACTAGAATTTCAATTTCTAAGCCGTTTCTCCGTTCATATGACTGAAGGTTCTGTGCTTTAGTTGTTTAATTTCTGAACTACTTGCCAAGAATGCCAGTCAGCTGAACTTTCTTTCTCTTCGCTTGCATTCACTTTCCCTCCTATTTGTTGATGGCAAAGGGGGAGAATATTGTCTGAATTATTCATTTCTACAGTTTAGGGGGATGGTATGGCAAAGGGGGAAATTTTGTTAGCAGGGAGTTGCTTACATTTTGTAGCATGCAGCATGTCATTCATAGCATCTACATGCATCTGCATAACAATCTGAATAACAAATCATGTCTTTCATCAAAAATGCATCTGTATGACAGGATGTTGCTACTCTACATGATAGGGGGTTGCCATCATCAAAAAGGGGGAGATTGTTGTGACTCCTATGTGTTGATGGTGTTGACATGTAACTTTACTTCATATGGCAACACATTGTTTTGATGAATTGGCAACACTGTTTATGTTTTGATGAAATCACTTTATCAGATTATCTGTGTGTTATATGCATTTTATCTTGTCTTCACACTGAACACACACTCAAAGTCTCAAAGTCTATACATCGCTGTTGGGCATCAAAGTCTGCACCTTAGCATCAGGTACATCGCTGTTGGGCATCAAAGTCTGCACATGAGCATCAGGCAGCAAGTGTGTACAACGCCCCGTGTAGGCACGACAAGTCCATACACTGGTTGTACATTGCACAAACATGCGAAGTCACCAAGTGTGTACATTGCATAGCATGCAGGCGTCAAAGTCCATACATCCACAGTGCATTGGCCAAGTCTATACACTGTCCGTCTCATTTAGAGTCTAAGGTGAAGTCTGCACATTGAGCGTCTCAATGAGCGTCTCACGCAAGTCCACACATTGGCCTTCAGGCTTGAAAGTCTGTACATCGGTCTTTCAGCAAGTCTGAACATCGTCCGTCTTTGTTAGCGTCTCAGGCATTAGGCAAAGTCTGTACAGAGTCCAGCGTCTCATTCAGCGTCTCATTTAGCGTCTCATTGCATGGGTTAAGTCTGTACAGCACTCAGTGTCTAGAGTCTCATGAAGTCTGTACATCAGACTGTTACAGAAAGTCTGTACATCAGACTGTTACAGAAAGTCTGTACATTGGACGGTGTCAGGCGAAGTCTGTACAATGACCGTCTTTCTTAGCGTCTTGATCTTCCAAGTCTATACAGGCTTCGGTTTTCCAAAGTCTATACATCACCCAGTGACTGCAAAGTCTATGCAGAGCTCAAGAGGTGTTCGAAGTCTATACATTGGCCTCCATGACTCAAGTCCATACATTGGACTGTTTGGTCAAGTCTGTACAGTCATTTGTTGATAAGTCTTCACATCGTGAAGTCTATACAATCAACTCCTTCACATATTGCAAGTCTGTACATTGCATTCATCAGCAGTGAAGTCTATACATCGCTTGTCTTCATTCGAGTCTCATGAAGTATGTACATCGTGCATCAGTTCTGAAGTCCATACATCGTCTGTCTTCAATTGAGTCTCACTGAAGTCTACACACTGCATCTTCTCACTGATGTCTACACATTGCATTGATCTTCACTTAGTCTATACATTGACAGTCTTCATATCACCTAAGTCTGTACAGCGGTTGCTTCATACAGCAAGTCTGTACATAGCTTTCACTTATATGAAGTCTATACAACGCAGTTCTTCTGATAAGTCTATACAGAGTGTTATTTAATCTGATCATCCGATACTCTGTCTGACAGGGACTCTCTACTGAGATTGCTGACATGGCTCGTGATCCCAGGAGGACGAGGTGACCAGATGCTGACACGTGGATGGAATTGCCTCGAATCTGGAGAATTCCTTGGGCGGGAAAACGTGGAAGCCACGCGCCCTTATCCACCTGCTGCTGTTATATATATCAGTCTTTATCTTCCGTAAAGGCTGATCGAAGTTGGCGAAGTCTATACATCCAGTCTGAAACAGCAGCCACCGAGATCCACTGTGAGAGAAGAAAAGCAGAGAAGAAGAAAAGGAGAGAAGAAGAAAGAGAGAGAAGATGAGTTGAGAGAGCTATCGTGAGAGTTTGTGAATCAGTCTCTTGGTCCAGTTACCAGAGCTGATATTGCTCAACTTTGAGCTACAGTCGTTTTGGTTTTTATTCCATTCGATTGTGTGTTTTGTTTATTTTCAGTCTTGCTATTTTCTCTTTGATTACTCCTGTTCTATCAAGCTGTTAGTCAGCGGTTTCAAGCTGTGAGGCAGCGGGTTGCAGAGGTGTTCCTCTGGTCGGCTAAGCTGTAGTGCCCAGCAGAGCAAGCTGTGATGCTCAGCTGTTGCAGAGGATGCTCCTCTGGTCGGGATAAGCTGTAAGCCCCAGCCGTTGTTGGCAAGCTGTAAAGCCCAGCAGATTGAAGCTGTGTATCAGCAGTAATCCACATTCGAGTTGAATGTGTGGTGGACGTAGGTCGGATTGACCGAACCACCTAAAAGCCTTGTGCCTCTCGTGTGTTTGATTGCTTGTTCAGCAGATCTTGTGTGTTTCATTCGGTGCATTGGCTGTGTTCGTCTAGTGTTCTTCTAATTCTGTATTTGATTCTAGGCCTAATTTTTAAATAGCCAGTTGATCTATTCACCCCCCCTCTAGATCCACATCCTGTGGTGATAGAGCCTTCCATCTAACTTTAACAATCTCCGCCTTCTACCCTGCTGAAGATAGCCCACTAGGGGCAACCTTTGATGAGTACCCAGCAGAAGCTGAATATGCTAAGCCGACTCAACCCAAAAATCAAGAAGCGGAGTCCGTAATTCCTTGTCGATGCTGTAAACATGTCTATCCCGAGGAGGGGGCCCTTCAAGCCAAATTTGATACAGCTAGTAGCAGCGAAGCCGAAGATGTTGAAGAAGCAGGGACCTCTCCCTCCAGTAGAGTCCTAGTGATGATGACCTCAGCACCTCTCCTGCCAATCGGGGAAGCATCAGCTGGCTCCGATCAAGAGGCACATGCTGCCAGGAAAGGAAAGGTCACTCCTACAGAAGATACAACTGCTCCAGAAGGCGAGACCTCCTCACCTTCTACTACAAGACTGGAATGTTGTTCCAGCCCAACAACAAGCAGCCGCCAGCCTATCACGACTGCAACCCCATCTACAGGGGCCGAAGCTTCTCTCTCGCCCTTGGAAACTGCAACGGCGGTGGATTTGCTAAGAGAACAATCTGCACAGTTGCTATTGAATGAAGTAGAGGTCTCTCCGGAGGCTCTGATGATGTCAAATGAGGAAGTCGAGGTCCTTGACCCCGAAGACAGTATTCCAGATTTCGTCGACCTCCAGCGGGCACCTCCGAAGATAGAAGATGGAGGCCAAGTTACGGTCGATGAGCTGATAGAAGTCAATCTGGGAAGTGAGGAAGATCCCATGCCTACCTTTCTCAGTGCCCAACTATCGCCAGAAGAACGGGAGCTGTACATCCAGCTGCTACAAGAGTACCGGGATTGCTTCGCCTGGACTTACAAAGAAATGCCAGGTCTGAGCCCTGCATTTTCGCAACATGAGCTGGCGATCAGCCTTGAAGCCCAACCGGTGAAGCAACCCCCGCAGCGCATGAGGCCGGAGCTCATCACTCAAATTTGTACAGAAGTCGACAAGCTCATTGACGTGGGATTTGTCGAAGAAAATCAGTATACCACGTGGCTGGAAAATATCGTCCCCGTGAAGAAGAAGAATGGACAGATCCGGATATGTGTTGACTTCCGAGATCTGAATAAAGCCTGTCCCAAGGATGACTTTTCGGTGCCAATAACAGAAGTCATGATTGACGCTACAACCGGCCATGAGGCCTTGTCATTCATGGACAGGTCATCCTGCTACAACTAGATATGGATCGTAGAACGTGACCGGGTCCACACTGCCTTCCGAACCCCTAAAGGCGTCTATCACTACAAGAGGATGCCGTTCAGACTAAAGAATGCTGGCGCGACTTATCAACCCGCAATGACCAAAATATTTGATGAGTTGCTCTACCACAAGGTCGAGTGCTACATAGATGATCTGGTGGTCAAGACCAGAAGAAAAGAAGACCATCTGTAGGACCTCCGAATCATCTTTCAGAGGCTAAGGCAGTATGAATTGAAGATGAACCCTATGAAATGCTCGTTCAGAGTATCAAGTGGAAAATTCTTGGGTTTCATTGTCATATACCGGGGAATCGAGATAGACCCCGCGAAGATCAAGGCAATTCAGGAGCTACCTGCACCGAGGAACCTCTCGGAGCTGAGATCACTGCAGGGCCGCTTGGCTTATATCCGGCGGTTCATTTCCAATTTGTCAGGGTGATGCCAGTCTTTCCACAAATTGATGATGAAGGATGTTCCCTTCTACTGGGATGAAGATTGCCAGACAGCCTTTGACAAGCTGAAAGACTATCTGAAGACTCCTCCAGTGCTGGGCGCATCGGTGAAAGGACGGCCTCTGAGTTTATATATAGCAGCCACACACAACTCCCTGGGAGCAAAGCTGGCCCAGAATAATGAAGAAGGAAAAGAACAAGCCCTCTACTACCTCAGACGGAGACTGGTCAGGACTGAGGAGAAATACACTTATATTGAGAAGATCTGCCTGGCGCTGGTCTTCACAGTCAAGAAGCTTCGACACTATATGTTGTCGCATGAAATCAGCCTGGTATCCAAGGAGGATCCACTGAAATATATCATGTCCCAGCCGGCACTCAAGGGTCGCCTGGGCAAATGGGCGGTGATCCTTATGGAGTTTGATATCTCCTATGTGCCGCGAAAGGCTGCCAAGGGCCAAGCTATTGCAGACTTCTTTGCGGAGCATCCGGTACCGGAAGACTGCCCGCTGGAACCGGAGCTTCCTGAAGATTAAACCCTGGAAGCCGCTCAAGTGCAGCCCTCCTTGTGGCAGCTATATTTTGATGTCACTTCCAGAATTGACACCTCAGCCGCTGGGTCAGCCAGGGTCAGAGCAGGAGCAGGCATAGTGTTGAAATCTCTAGAAGGGAAAGTTGTGCACACATCTTGCTCGATAAACAAGCCGTACACGAATAATGAAGCAGAGTATGAAGCCCTGATAATCAGGTTGTAGATTGCTCTGTCTATGGGAATTGAGATGCTAGAAGCATTCGGAGACTCCATGCTAGTTATAAAATGGCTAGAAGGAGAATTCAATGTGCAAAAATAAGAGCTCCTCCCCTACCATCAGTTGGCAACCCGCCTGATGTCAAGATTCTACTTCGTCAGCATCAGGCATGTCAACCGAGGACAGAATACTCAGGCGGACGCCCTCGCTAAATTATCCAGTTCCTTGGCGATCTAGCCAGATACAAGCCAGAACATAACAGTTTTCAACCGTCGACATGTCCCCAGTATGATAGAGGTCTCGGCCGACGAACAAGAGAATGAGGTGGCAGCCGTTGAAGAGGTTCAACAACCCGATTGACGAGAACATCTCCTACGATGGTTCCAGCACCAGCAGCTCCCAAAGGAGAAAGAATAGAGAATGAAACTCTTGAAAGTCAAAGACTCTTACGAGATGAGAAACGGAACCTTGTTCCGGATAATGGCGGATGCCCGAAGAAAAGTTCTACTTCGTTGCTTGTCTTCAGCAGAAGCGGGGCAAGTGATGCAGGATGTCCATGCGGGTTCAGCTGGAGCGCATCAGGCCGGCTCAAAAATAAAAATTGAGATAAAGAAATTGGGTTACTATATGCCCACTATGTTTGATGACTGCTGCAAGTTCGCCAAGACTTGTCAGAAATGTCAAGAGCACGCCAATGTGTCAAGAAGACCGCCAGTGCCACTACACCCCACCATACCGAGTTGGCCATTTGCTCAATGGGGCACGGACGTGGTAGGGCCACTGTCAGCATCTTCCTCCGGATGCAAATACATCTTAGCAGCTACAGATTACTTCTCCAGATGGGCAGAGGCAGTAGCACTAAGAGAAGTGACCGGAGGATTGGTTGCAAGGTTCTTTCGGCAGAACATAATATTCCGGTTCGGGATTCCCAGCCGAATTATCTCTGACAACAGCAGCCATTTTAGAAACCAGAAGGTTTATCGGCTAGCTGATAAGTACAAGATTGACTGGAGGACATCGTCCCCCTGCAACCCTCAAGCCAATGGACTTGCATAAGCCTTCAACAAAATGCTATGCACGTTGCTGGCAAACACCGTCAAGTCCAACAAAAAGGACTGGGAAGAAAAGATGTACGAAGCGCTTTGGGCCTATCGTACCGTCTATAAAACCCCAACCGGCTGTTCGCCATTCTCCCTCGTATACGAGTCAGAGGCTGTGGTGCCGATTGAATTAGAAGTCCCCTCGCTGTGAGTCACCATCTAGCATGGACTAGTCAGCAGTGAACAAACTAATGCATAAAGAAGATTGTAAGTGCTTGCCGAGCTCGAAGGAAAGTGTCTTCATGCACAACAAAACATTTAACTCTACTAAGCTCGCATGGCCCGTGCTTTCGACAAGCTGGTCAAGGGTCGAGAATTCAAGAAAGGGGACCTCGTAATGGTCAAAAGAAGAGAAGTAATGGCCTCCAACCCTAAGGGGAAGTTGGTTGAAAACTGGGTTGGACCGTATGTCATCCACCGAGTATATGAAGGGGGTGCCTACGTCCTAGTAGACCACAAAGGAGTCATCCAGTTCTCTCCCCTCAATGTAAAACATATTAAGCTGTACCCCACAGCTCAACCGGCATTCCCAGAATGACCGTCACCCTTATCTTTGTCTAGTGGCACTCTGCCCTGGCCGAGCTGCCCTTACCTTGGTCTAGTGGCACTCCGCCCTGATCGAGCTACCCTTACCTTGGTCCAGTGGCACTCCGCCCTGGCCGAGTTACCCTTATCTTGGTCTAATGGCACTCCGCCCTGGCCGAGCTACACTTACCTTGGTCTAGTGGCACTCCACCCTGATCGAGCTACCCTTACCTTGGTCTAGTGGCACTCCGCCCTGGCCGAGCTACCTTCATCTTGGTCTAGTGGCACTCCGCCCTGGCCGAGCTACCCTTACCTTGGTCTAGTGGCACTCTGCCCTAGCCGAGCTACCCTCACCTTGGTCTAGTGGCACTCCACCCTGCCCGAGCTACCTCCGCCTTGGTCTAGTGGCACTCCGCCCTGATCGAGCTACCCTTACCTTGGTCCAGTGGCACTCCGCCCTGGCCGAGTTGCCCTTATCTTGGTCTAGTGGCACTCCGCCCTGGCCGAGCTGTTAGTGTTGGTGTGCTACAGGCCAATTTCGGGTCGGGTAGGCCCAATAGTTGTACGATCTTGTTCATTATTAATAAAGTGGTATTTGAGCGTAAATATGCGATTGTGTTACTTTACGTTGTCCCTAGGATATGTGGTTGTAAAGTCAGCTCGAGATGGGATCTCGAACATGAGATTGACTTTATATGTACACATACCTTAAACTGTTCCTGGTTGGAGGGTAATCACTCGGGGACTTTGATTACCTATTAAACCAGTACACATGATGTGTCAGTGACCAGTCTCATGGTCATTGGTGCGGGGCACCAATACATATGTGAAGGTGTATGTCCTTGGAGGATGTACACTGAACTGATCCGCTATTGGATCTTCAGATGGTTGATTATACCTAATGTCAACTGAAGATCTAACTGTCTCAGTAGCATCGTTGGTCCTTTGACCTGAGGCATTGATCGGATCTTACACGAGGATTGGAATGGTTTAATCACTTGGATAAGTGACTTTAACCATAAGTCATGAGTTGCCGAGTCGTTAACCACTCCAGGATACGTGTGAAGATCATCAATGGTCAAGAAGGGATCGCTCACTGTCGGGTATATATCAGACAGTTAATGGGTCATGACATTGACGCTCCGTTAAATCCCTGGCCAGGGTCGTATGAGTTCGTTTAGGACGAACGTCATACACTTTAAGGAGGTCATAGTCAAATGGCACGATCATGGGGTTTGACAGGAACCATACCCTCGATCGTACCAGACTCATAGAATGAGCGAGGGATTATATCGATGCGGTAACTGTGGACTTACAGGTACCAGACATGCTGGTTTAAACCTGGCGTCCTCTAGGATCACGCGGATTTACTTGACCCAACGTGATCGAAGGTTCGGAATGAATTAAACTATTATTCGACTCTTGTAGAAGCGAACAATACATTTAATTTACTTCTAATTAAGAATTAGAAGTTAATGGGCCTTAAACTAGAGTGACTATGGGCCTAGAGGATCACACACAATGGATTCTTGGGTGACGGATAATTATTATACAGGTGTATGTATTAATTCCCTTTGATTCCTTTTAGAAAGGAGTGTAAATGGGGCTTAATACATGAGTATAATAATGAAATGGTCATATATACAATTTTGGTCCTTTAGAGGTCTTTTGAAAAGGGCCAAAACTCTATATATAGCCAACCTACGTGAGTTCATTTGAACTCTCGAACTCTTCCAACCTCTCTTAGCTTAACCAAGCATTAAGGGTTAAGAGAGGAGGATTAGCCTCCCCCCTTTCTCCCCCTTGCTCTCTCTCTCTCCAGAAGGTGATAGAGTTGGGGAAGTTGCGCCGGGGAGGTACCGTCGCTGCGCAAGGGTCCGTGTGGATCTGCTCTAGAGGCCGTACAGCTGTGCGGCTCGATTTCTCTGCATCAGGCTTAGCGGACAGCGTCGTTCCGCGCAAGGTGAAACACGCAACCCGTAATTAGGGTATTAGAAACACTGATTAGAGCACAAATTAAGCTTTCCATAACACCGGAATCGGGCAAATTAAATTTTTGTTATCCGCTGTGTCGCCCGTAGGTGCTGTGCGAAACCGTACACGAGCTACACTCACCTTGGTCTAGTGGCACTCCGCCCTGATCGAGCTACCCTTACCTTGGTCTAGTGGCACTCCACCCTGGCCGAGCTACCTTCATCTTGGTCTAGTGGCACTCCGCCCTAGCCGAGCTACCCTTAGCTTGGTCTAGTGGCACTCTGCCCTGGCCGAGCTACCCTCACCTTGGTCTAGTGGCACTCCGCCCTGGCCGAGCTACCTCTGCCTTGGTCTAGTGGCGCTCCGCCATGATCGAGCTACCTTCCCCTTGGTCTAGTGGCACTCCACCCTGATCGAGCAACCTTCCCCTTGGTCTAGTGGTACTCTGCCCTGGCCGAGCTACTTATATCCTCATCTAGTGGTACTCCGCCCCGGCTGAGCTACCCTTATCTTGGTCTAATGGCACTCCGCCCTGATCGAGCTATCCACACCTCAGTCTAGTGGCACTCTGCCCTGACCAAGCTCACATAAAATAAACAACATCGCCAATGTGGACCTTACGTCCGGATCAGCGAAAAGCTCCTCCTTTGCATTAGCATTGCCTTCTTGCTAACGAATAAACCATTTTCCTCGGCACAAGACCTCGTGTCCTAGCTGACCCTTATACATTATTGCCATTGCGGGCCTTACGCCCGAATCGGCGTAAATCTATCCCTTGCGTCAGCGTTGTCCCCTTGCCGACAAATAAACCCTTTGCCTCAGCGCAAGACTTCGTGTCCTAGCCGGCCCTATTACAACATTGTCGTTACGGGCCTTACGCGCGAATTGGCACAGATCTATCCTCTGCTTTGGCATTGCCTTCTTGCTGACGAATAAACCCTTTGCCTCGACGCAAGACTTCGTGTCCTAGCCGGCCCTTTTACAACATTGTCATTACGGGCCTTACGCCCTAATCGGCACAGATCTATCCTTTGCGTTAGCATTGCCTTCTTGCTAACGAACGAACCCTTTGCCTCGGCGCAAGACTTCGTGTCCTAGCCGACCCTCTCAACGTCCTTCTGTTACATATTCAAAAAAAAAGAAACAAAAGAAAATAGGGTTAAAAATAGAGATACCCCGCCAGACATGTTCCTATATTCGGAAAAAGGGCAAAAATGGCTATAACCCGGCTGTGGCGAAAACCCGAAAGGGCGCTGTAGGCAAAATCGGGTACCCCGCCACGTGAAAACCCGAAAAGGCATGTGAGAAAAAGTAAGAGGGGGCTGACTTCGGCGAAAACCCGAAAGGGCGCTTGAGTCAGTAAAGTGGTAATCTAAAAAAGTGCCTCTTTACTCTCCTCCTAATGAAGCTCCACAAAGGATGGCCATCAAAAGTCCCACGGGAGATCCCCTACCAAACACATGATTCAACCCTCGTCACCATCGGTGAGATCGGCCGATCCCTACCTTTAAATCGGACCTTTCATCCCTGTTAATGAACATACCTTTGCTTCAACATGTAGCCCATGTCGATGAACAAACTCATGATTCGACCCTCGTCACCATCGGCGAGATCGGTCAATCCCTACCTTTAACTCGAACCTTTCGTCCATGTTAATGAACGTACCTTTGCTTCGACATGTGTCCCATGTCGATGAACAGACCCGTGTTCGACCCTCGTCATCATCAGCGAGATCGGTCAATCTCTACCTTTAACTCGGACCTTTCATCCCTGTTAATGAACATACCTTTGCTTCGACATGTAATCCATGTCGATGAACAAACCCATGTTCTACCCTCGTCACCATCGGCGAGATGGGTCGACCTCTATCCCTTAACTTGGACCTTTCGTCCCGATTAAGAACTATATAACCTTTGCTTCGGCATTTAACCTATGTCGACGAACTAAACCATGGCCCGACACTTGTCATCATCGACAAGGCCAGTCGGCATTCTAGCAGACAAGCTCTCCCGTGTTTCGGATTCTCCACAAAGTACAAAAAAAGAGAAAGAAACAAAAATGGGGTTAAAAATAGAGATACCCCGCCGACCTTGTTCCTAAACTAGGACAAGGGCAAAAATGGCTATAACCCGACTGTGGCGAAAACTCGAAAGGGCATTGCAGGCAAAATCGGATATCCCGTCACGTGAAAACCCGAAAGGGCGCGTAGGCAAAAGCAAGAGGGAGCAGACTTCGGTGAAAACCTGAAAGGGCACTTGAGTTAGTAATGTGATAAAAAAATGATAAAAAAATGAATGAAATGAAATGATGATGTAGTAACGAGGTTACCCTTGTTCGTCATTCCACTTCCACCTACCTTTCGATCCTTGTCACCATCGACAAGATCGGCTACCTTTTCGACCCTTGTCACTATTGGCAAGATCAGTCGCTACCTTTCGGTCCTTGCCACCATCGGCTAGATCGGCTACCTTCTCGATCCTTGTCACCATTGCCAAGACCGGCTACCTTTTCGACCCTTGTTACCATCGGCAAGATCGGTCGCTACCTTTCAGCCCTTGTCACCATCGGTAAGATCGGCTACCTTTTCGACCCTTGTCACCATCTGCAAGATCGGTCGCTACCTTTTCTACTCTTGTCACCATCGGCAAGATCGGTCGCTACCTTTCGGCCCTTGTCACTATCGGCAAGACCAGCTACCTTTTTGACCCTTGTCACCATCGACAAGATCAGTCGCTACCTTTCGGTCCTTGTCACCATCGGCAAGACCGCCTACCTTTTTGACCCTTGTCACCATCGGCAAGATTGGTCGCTACCTTTCAGTCCTTGTCACCATCGGCAAGACCGGCTACCTTCTTGGTCCTTGTCACCATCGGTAAGACTGGCTACCTTTTCGACCCTTGTCACCATCGGCAAGATCGGTCGCTACCTTTCGGTCCTAGTCACCATCGGCAAGACCGGCTACCTTCTCGACCCTTGTCACCATCGGCAAGATCGGTTGCTACCTTTTCGACCCTTGTCACCATCGACAAGATCGGTCGCTACCTTTCGGCCCTTGTCACCATCGGCAAGAGCGGCTCCCTTTTTGACCCTTGTCACCATTGGCGAGATCGGTCGACTACCCTTCAACCCTCGTCACCATCGACGAGATCGGTCGGCTACCCCTTAACCTAGACCTTCCGTCCTTGTTAATAGGTACACTGCCATTGCTTCGACATTTAACCCTTGTCGATGAATAAACTTCACTCTCAGCTTTCATCACCATCGGCAAAATTCATAAGGTATATTCACCTACTCTACTTATATCCCACCCTGGTCAGAGCCCGATTTCGGGGATAGTTAATTCGCGGTGGAGCGAGCACCTCACCCCTTTGCTGAAGGCGTGAGCGCTCTCCTACGCTAGTAGCTTATATCCCTGGACTGAGCTAATCGGCTGGAGGGAGAAAGTAAAGAAAAGGAAGAAAGAAGTCATGATTGGGGCGACAAATAAAGACATTTCATTGATATGAAGTGTCAGAATACATCTTTGCCCGGGTCATTCCCCGAGGTACATAAGTTCCGAAGACAAAAAGGAGCGGAATTTGATACAAAAAAGAGAAAACAAAGGAGAGCTACTGCAGAGGGCGCCGGAAAATGTCTTCCAATTCCAAGAGGCCCAAGGAAGGATATTGAGTCAGCTCTTGCAGCCGAGACTCGGTAGCTGTCAGCTACCATAACTTTTCATCTAGAGAGGCAAGTTGCCCTTCAGACATGTCAGCTTCCTCTATGGTCTGAACCTCCAGGCGCTCAGTCTCCTGCAATTCGGCTTCGGCCTTGCCAAGTTCCTCACGCAGCTCCATTATTCGCGTTGTAAGGAAGGATCGACGTTCTGACGTAGTGTTAGCAGCATCTCTCAAATGCCCCACGGTCCCTCTCAATGAAGTGGCAGCAGCTCAGCAATCAGCCTTCTCTAATTTTACAGTCACCAGCTGATCAGATACCTCCCGACTTAGGTACTCCCGCCTGTTGGCGTTCTTCAGCAACATGGTAACCCGCGGGGTCCAATCATCCATCGGGCACCCGAATGCCAATAGTGAGCGGGAGAGGTGTTCGATCAGACTCCTCAACTGCGCGTAAGTCAAGCCCGGGGAAGTCGACATGGCCCGCTGAAGATTATCCAGAGACTGCCATACCATGTCGCTAGAAAACTGTAAACCTAGCGGCGAAGTCTCGGGAAGGTGAAAGTCCACCCTGTTGTCTACCTCAGCCCAGATATCGTCGCTCGCCCCAGAGGACGTTGACGGCATGGTTCGCAGGGCACCAGCACTGGACTCGACAATAGCAACCGATACAACCGGAAGAGTCCCTGCTACGGTGACTTCTTTGCTTGCCCCTGAGGTGAGACCGTGGTGGCTGATAAGTGTGCATTTGTATGAGTTAAGTTCTGACATTCACACTTTTTACGATCTTTAATATCAATAATTATGCACTTATCACACTTAATATCAATTTTCGATCAAAATGTTTAATTTGATGAAATTATTATAATTTGAGTCATAAATATGTTATTTTGTAGGTACTCGGTAAAAACTCCACAAAGTCTGCACAAGAATGGGCCAAAGATCATGAAGCATGAAAAGAAAAAAAAGGAATAAAAGAAATAAAAATAAAAACCAAAATATTAACATCTATATATAGATATTATGATATATATCTTCATTCATATATACAACATATCTATATATCCTTAATATCTATATACATAATATATCCATATATATTTCTCTTTCATATAAGATATACATAATATATATATGCATATATATAGTACAAAGAGGCCATGCAAACAATGGCCATGCAGACTTCACGTTATATATGGATAAGGCTTCACTAAGTGCCTTCACGTTGAAATGGCCAAGGCTTTAATGCCTCAGATTATATATATGGCCATGGGCTCCATGGTAGGTGGCCTTCATGTCTTCACGTGGTGGGACTTCATCATGCTCTACACAATGGCAGACAAGGACAGCAAGCTTCATGCGCACATAGGAGCAATTGCAGCCAAAGCCTTCATGTGGTGGAGGCTCACGCGGGTTCTGCATGTCTTCGGTGGTGGGACCCTCTTCACATGGTCTTTGGTAGGGCCTTCACGAGAGGCCTTGCAAATGGCCAGCGACCTCTTCTCATTTTGGCAGGACGTGGGGGCTTTCGCAGGCTGCGGCTTTCACACATGCAGCCCTTGGTTTACACACGTCGGCAGGCATGGTCAAAACGGCAGATGAGTCACGGCTTTCACACATTTCGGCAGGCAACGGCTAAACGCGGCTTCACACAAGGCATCTTCACAAGCAACAGTAGAGAGCAAGGAACAGAGGGTTGTGTAAAGACTATAAAAGGAGGGGTTGGGGTGTGAAGAAAGGAGAAGCTTTGTAATGCTATTTTTCAGTGCTTTTGTTCTTGTTAGAATTTTGTGAGAGTTGTTTTGGTGTATTTAAAGAAGCAGGGAGAGAGGGGCAGGAGGCCCCTTCAGGTTCCATTTTAGTTCACTCTTGTGATCTATTTAAATTATTAGAAGTTTTGGGATTGTAATGCTGTTGTTATTACAAGTTGTTAAGATTTTAGCCATTTCTTAGCCGTTTACATATTTTTTTGATCTTTATTTTAATTTATTATCTTCTGCAAAGTTGTTCATATTTAAGTGTTATTTAATTTTATTTTTATTATTTCCTCTAATTCCTTATCATTTTTAAGTTATTACACATTTTTCTAAGTTCTATCCTGGCACATTACTGTTCATCCGAGTTGATACCTTCTTTTGTTCCTCCATTTTGAAGCCCTTCCAATCTTATTTTCTTTCTGCGTTCTTCATAAAAGTTATTCCTCTCTTATAGATCTAAATTTTGTTCTTCTAGCACTTCCTTTGATTCTTCACCTTTTTAAAATTATATTCAATTTTCAAAGGTTCTATCTTTTACGTGTTTACTGTTCATCCACGCCGATAGATGTCAGTGTTTCATGTTTTTCTCTATCTTCCTCTCATTTTCTGTCTCTGCACTCTTCATTAAACTTTTTCCTAACCCTCCGATCTTCAACTTTGTCTTCTGTCACTTCTTCTAATTTTGTCTGGTTTTAAAGTTATTTCTCTTCCTAACTCACCCTATTTTTATTATAATTTTTCATGTGTTCTTCTGTCCATTCCACCCCTTCTAAATTGCATCCAAGTCTCCCTAAGGCGGTTTCAATTCAATTTTCATGATTTTTAAATCTTAGAAACTCAAGGTTTTTAACTTTCAAATCTACTTCTCCCTGTGGATTCGACCCGGTCTCATCACTTAACTATTCTATTTAATTTGTGGGCCGGATATTTTAATTTGGTACCGGGGCGTATTAACGACGTGCGTTTTCCGCGCATCAATGGCCGTCTCGATAGCCGAGGATACTTGCTCCTCGCGTGCAGTCCCACCGGCTCCCACGAGAGGAGATTCCTCGATGACGGCCAAAGCCTTAGAAGTAGCGGCCTCTTCTTCCACAATTTCCCCTTCCTCTGCCCCAGGAAGGCCCCCTTGAATCTGAAATGGCTCGTCGGTGTTGACACCCATTTTTAGCTCGCAAGTTGCGTCGTTTCTCTTGTTCATCATTTTTGATGTCCCAAATTAATCGTTATTTTGGAGCGTTCCTTGGATGGATTTCGAGCCCATTTCATTGTTCCATTCCCTTTGAGCATTGGAGATCATGATTTCTTAGAGCCCTGGAGCCTATTCTATCACCTTTCGACCTTCCAAGTCGACTTACGGCCCATTTAAGTCGACTTCCCTCAAGAATGCGGCCCCTTTCACTGCGTAGTCTTGAAAAATGGTCCCTTTTCACCCCCTTCCTTTCATCTATTCATTAAGTGTCCTTCACCAAAGTTGTTCCATTTGTAAAGCCCTACATTTTCTTCTTCTATGCCATTATCCAGTTCTCCACCATTTTCTAGTCTCAGTATTTTTCTCTGTTCTTGTTGGCCCAGATAACAATATACGCGGACAAGAAGGGGGGGTTGAATTGTCCCCCACACGAAATTATATATTTTAAACAATATGAGAAATTAATGAGATTGATGAAAAACAAGTTGAACAGAAATAAATCTAGTTCACTCAATCTCTCCAAGCACACTCGAATGTGTTGGAATAAGAAAATGTACAAGCAAGCAACCACAGGACACGGGGATTTTAAGGTGGTTCGGGACCACGACGGGCTCCCTACGTCCACCCCTCACCGAACCGGTGAGGCTTCACTTGCTTCACAACGAAGCACACAGAGAATATACTCCAACACACATGGAGACTTCGTCTCCACAACGATCCAACAGCGGGATCAATCCACACACACACACACCGCAACACTCGCGACAAGATATGATCACAACCGTACGCAGACGATTCACCACACACAGAGTTAAAGTTCAGAAATAAATGATATGTTCAATACATGCTCATAAACGAAGAGTAAATGACTGGAATAGATGGGAAAAGAGTGAAGAAATGAATCCCCATATGTAGAAAGGGATGAAAACGATCTTCTTCGATTCCCGGTTCGGAGGGAGGTCGGATGATGGTGATTCAAGCTTCCTCTTGATCCTCTCGTCGATCTACTCTTCTTTCTCTTCTTCCACAATCTCCAGAAATGCTTTGTTGGAGATGAAATCCACCTTGCAATAGCCCCTCCTTCCTTTTCCCCCTTTCTTCACCTACACGATAAGAGAAAGATAGCACATTAGGGTTCTCTCTTGTCAAATTCGGAGTTCACAATGATATATATAGAGGGGTGGGGAAAAGACACATACAACCCTCTCAAAGTGTGTTAGAAACACCTAAACATGATTAGTAACTAATGGGGGGTGTTTTGGTAAAGTTTAGAAAGGTTTTCAATGGGTTTTAATCGGGTTCGTAAATCCCGTGCCGGAATGGGTCGACCCTATGGGTCGACCCCTGGACAACCAGAGGACGAACAGAAGCAAAACAAAGACCCAGAACCCAGGGTTCTACCCATGGGGTCAACCCATGCAGTGTGGGTCGAACCCATGGGTCGACCCCTGCACACTGGGTCACAAACAAGTGTTCTGTCCAGACAGAAACTCTAGCAGAGAGGGTTTACAAAACACTAGTTTTAGCCAAGTTTAAGCATCAAAAACAGATCCAAAAATCATGATATAATTATCATGCATTTAACAAAGTATTTGGACCATTCAAACCAAATTTCAACACGTTTCATGAGAATCACATAAGCACATTTGAAAACTTTAAATATCTCATCTTAGAGATGCAAGAAACTCATTCAATGCAATAACATCTCATGGAAGATGTTCTTGAAAACAACCCACACATAAAGCCATGTGAAGACAAGTTAAACTAAAACTTCTCAAAACTCCCATTCAAATCAAGCATAAGAAATGGTTAGATATTACCATCGTTCACTTGACATGAGAGGATTTAAAAACCATCCTTGAACCTGTAAAAACACGAACATCAAGTTAGTTTATGTATGAAAAATTGAGTTCTCCTTAACTTGATTCTTCCACATAAAACTTCATATCTATACACATTCAAATGCACATTGCAACAAGTAAATGGAATTGCAAAACATGAACCACCATCTTTGGCATTTGATAGACTTTAAATCTCTTAAGCATTCGAGTATAAAACCATGGAAGCTCAAACATACAAAAAGTATTCTTGTTTTTACCAATCCTTCCAAATGCTCAACAACAAGAAACTCCAAGTGATGGATATTCATTTTCACATCAGTGAGTACTTTCATTGGACATTTTAAGCCTTTCCAAAAGCATGATAAATATTTGCTCCACAAACACACAATATTTTGTTATCATCAAAACCAAGGTCGAAAATAATGTGGGAATGTAATACCCAACAATCTCCCCCTTTTTGATGATGACAAAATATTATGGCAATCTACACATTTTTCTCCCCCTTTGGCATAATCAAAAATGGGGAATACAAAAGCTAGAGCAAAAAGTATGAAAACCAACCATGTCAAAGAAACATGATATATGCACAAAAACTTCTGAACTTCCAAACAGATATGAACATTATGTGCACCTTTACTCCCCCTTTGTCTTCAACAAAAACAGATTGACAAAAGGGTTATTTAAGCTGATATGAACATGTATGATCTAATGATGCATCTATGGGAGCTAAAGTATGACATGACTTATGCAGGCAAGCAGACAAGCAAGCAAGCATTAGAGTCAAGCAAACAAATATTTATATTACTCCCCCTCAGTGGGGTAAGAGGATAACGACTGAACAGTTCATTCTAAATCGAAATGTGAGACATGAAGCATAATCAAAAAAGATAGTGCATGCATGTGCTCGAGGTACTACATAGACCATGATAAGAACAAATTCAAGATATACAATCATCACAATAATACCCAAAATTAAAATTTGTGTAAATGAGCAATGAACTTTAAAATTATATGGATATGAACAGAATTTCTAGAAAATACTAGAGGGTTACTTTCTTCCTACACTTCCATTTCGATCCTCGACTTTTGGTAGCTTCACACAACCCCTTTTTGTATGCTTTTCTTTTATTGGATTTCACCGTTCGACGCGAGTCACCTCACGTGTCTCAATAGGGTTTCCCGGCTACTAGGATTCATCATGCAATGTGAATTTTTGTTTCACCTTTCGACGCGAGTTTTCTCATTTATTTCAGTGGGGATTCCCGACTACTTGGTTAGACAATCCACTTATTGATGCTTGCGGGGTAGGTAGCTTTTTCCTCACAATTCTCTTAATTTTCATGTAGAAATTTGTTTCCCTTGAAGTGTTAAAAGGAATTTCTGAAATCCTTATCAATCAAGGTCATATGCATCATTTTTGAACAAAGTATGTGGGTAATTGTTTTGAATGTAGAAAGTGAATTTGCCTAGACATAGTTATGACTCCCCCTAAATGTATGCACAGTTAGAAATAAGTCCTCCTCCTTTGTATATGTCATGGTTCACAAAAGATTAAGAACACTGTAATTTATTTATCAAGGAGGTGAGGTCTTAGAAGATTTTCAAGAAAATGGTTATCTAGAGATATATACATGCAAGCAAGCAAGGATTTTGAAAATTAATTCAAGCAATATGATTTTCGGTACGGAGCAGAGTACATAGGTCCGAAGACCACCTCACGCATAGTGAAAGCTTCCGGATGGATGTAATCCACCCTTCCACATCTCACCATTTGAGATACCGAATAATCATTGCATTCAAGCATAGAAGTGTATAAAGTATATGCAAGTATATGCATGAATTGAAAAGATGGTGAGAGTTTATTTCTATTCAAAAATAGGCAAGTATATGTGCAAGTGTATGCAATGACTGAATTGTTATTAGCAAAAATAAGTAAAAGTGTGTATCAAAGACTATATGAACAAAACACTTATTTAAATTACAAATTCTTCTATATCACAACCAAAATCAACAAAAGGTAGTTGCATGATCAAAGTGGATCGAATGACGAGATCCAACCAAGTTTATACCTGAATTTTTTAACACAAGATTTCAGAACTTGAGCTCTCTTACCTTTGCCTTGAGAAGCCATTATTTACCAACATCTTCTTGTCTCAAGGCACCCCTACAAAGTAAAATTTTCATTTCAAAGTTTTGGGTACCCAAGCCATCTTGGGTCCCGAGGGGTTAGTTCTTACATGAACAAAAGATTTCTTTTTATTTTTCCTAGCAAACCATTCATCATTAAATACCCTAGTAGAACAGTCATCCATAGAATGACCATTCTCTCCACAATAAAAATAGTAAGAAGATTTCCTCTTCAAAAATCCATTTTCATCATTTTTCATTACAGAACAATCATTCATTACATATCCAAAATTTCCACAGTAATGACATGAAAAATTCTTTTTAACAAACCATTCATCATCATTTTTCTTTGTGAAGCAATGTTCAAAGACATGACCATGTAATCCACAGTAGTAGCAATGAGAGTTGAATGTTTTCCTAGTGATTTTCACATTATCTTTAGACTCATTAACAATTTTCATTTGTGACTGCAATGCTTGTTCATCATCAGATTTCATTAGAAGACAGTCATACATGTCATGACCATATTATCCACAATAGTAACATGAAACATTTCTTCTTTTCTTTGATGCATGATCATATTTGACAGTTTGAAGTTTTTCATACACACAAGAGTGATGATCAACATTTTTCTGATTTTGATCTCCTTTATCACGCACAGACAATGATTCATTCAAAATTTTGATTTCATTTTGTAAGGACATAATATGCATTTCAAGATCATCAATCTCTTTTTCACAGGAAGTGACCTTTTCATTCAACAAGAGATTTACACTTTTGTGACTTTCAATTTCTTGTTCAAGGATATGCAGTTTGTCACAATCATCATCAATCACACATTTTCCTTTTTCGAATTTTTTAAGACTTTTCAATTCTCCTTCAAGCAATGAAATTTGAATTAACAAGGCAGTGTTTTCATTTTGGAGTTTGTCAAATGAATTTTTGCTCATGGAAGTGTGTTCAGGTTCTTTCATTTGAAAACTCACATTATCATTAACCATTTTACCCATGACTTCATTTGATTCAAATTTATCATTCAAATTTCCAAGGCTTTCTATTTCCTCTCTAAGTTCCTTCAGTTTATCCGACTTGTCAATAGACATGCATTTTTCTTTTTCAAGGACAAGCAGTTTTTCAGACATAGCACCATTCAATTCTTTCATATTTTCATTATCTTTTTCTATATGTTGAAGTTCTGAAATTTTATTTAACAAAGATTTATTTTCAGATCTAAGATTTTCAATCATTTCTTTGAGTTCTTCTTCAACAAGCATGTGAGATTCAATCGACTTTTCATACTCAATGCATTTTTCACATGCATAATTATCAACACACGAGTTTTCAATTTTCTTTTTGAGTTTTCGATTTTCAGATTTTATTGTTTTATATCTTTCAAGCAACTCATCATAGGCATCCATTAATTCTTTAAAACGTAATTCATCATCAGAATTTGAGTCAGAAGATACCTCCTTGGATTCTAGGCCTGAATGATCATCCTTGATATTAGCCATCATGCAAGCATCCTCTAGCCCTCCTTCATGAAACTTGATCAGTTGATCCATGATTTCTTTGGCTGAGCTACAGTCAGAAACAAACAGAAATTTGTTAGAGTCAACTGCAACTTTCAATAAGTTCAGGATGACAAAATTATCATCACTTTTGGTCCTATGTTTAGTAGACTATTTGGACTTGTCCAATGGCAATTCATACGGACCATGAGATATGAGATTCCACAACTTGGGATCATATGAGTTAATGAATATACATATTCTTCCCAGCCAGAGACTAAAATCTGAACCATCAAAAATAGGAACTGAATCCATATTATCCATCATGAAATGATCTTTACTCCTGGACCGTGAGGTCCGATAAAATAATCAGAGACCGGGCCCTGATACCAATTGTTGGCCCAGATAACAATATACGCGGACAAGAAAGGGGGGGTTGAATTGTCCCCCACACGAAATTACAGATTTTAAACAATATGCGAAATTAATGAGATTGATGAAAAACAAGTTGAACAAAAATAAATCTAGTTCACTCAATCTCTCCGAGCACACTCGAATGTGTTGGAATAAGAAAATGTACAAGCAAGCAACCACAAGACACAGGGATTTTAAGGTGGTTCGGGACCACGACGGGCTCCCTACGTCCACCCCTCACCGAACCGGTGAGACTTCACTTGCTTCACAACGAAGCACACGGAGAATATACTCCAACACACACGGAGACTTCGTCTCCACAACGATCCAACAGCGGGATCAATCCACACACACACACCGCAACACTCGCGGCAAGAGATGATCACAACCGTACGCAGACGGTTCACCACACACAGAGTTAAAGTTTAGAAATAAATGATATGTTCAATACATGCTCATAAACGAAGAGTAAATGACTGGAATAGATGGGAAAAGAGTGAAGAAATGAATCCCCATATGTAGAAAGGGCTGAAAATGATCTTCTTCGATTCCCGGTTCGGAGGGAGGTCGGATGACGGTGATTCAAGCTTCCTCTTGATCCTCTCGTCGATCCGCTCTTCTTTCTCTTCTTCCACAATCTCCAGAAATGCTTTGTTGGAGATGAAATCTACCTTGCAATAGCCCCTCCTTCCTTTTCCCCCTTTCTTCACCTACAAGATAAGAGAAAGATAGCACATTAGGGTTCTCTCTTGTCAAATTTGGAGTTCCAATGATATATATAGAGGGGTGGGGAAAAGACACATACAATCCCAAAGTGTGTTACAAACACCTAAACATGATTAGTAACTAATGGGGGGTGTTTTGGTAAAGTTTAGAAAGGTTTTCAATGGGTTTTAATCAGGTTCGCAAATCCCGTGCCGGAATGGGTCGACCTTATGGGTCGACCCCTAGACAACCAGAGGACGAACAGAAGCAAAACAAAGACCCAGAACCCAAGGGTCGACCCATGGGGTCGACCCATGCAGTGTGGGTCGACCCCATGGGTCGACCCCTACACACTGGGTCACAAACAAGTGTTCTGTCCAGACAGAAACTCTAAGGGTCGACCCCATGGGTCGACCCCTGCAGAGAGGGTTTACAAAACACCAGTTTTAGCCAAGTTTAAGCATAAAAAACACAACCAAAAATCATGATATAATTATCATGCATTTAACAAAGTATTTGGACCATTCAAACCAAATTTCAACACGTTTCATGAGAATCACATAGGCACATTTAAAAACTTCAAATTCTCATCTTGGAGATGCAAGAAACTCATTCAATGCAATAACATCTCATGGAAGATGTTCTTGAAAACAACCCACACATAAAGCCATGTGAAGACAAGTTAAACTAAAACTTCTCAAAACTCCCATTCAAATCAAGCATAAGAAATGGTTAGATATTACCATCGTTCACTTGACATGAGAGGATTTAAAAACCATCCTTGAACCTGTAAAAACACGAACATCAAGTTAGTTTATGTATGAAAAATTGAGTTCTCCTTAACTTGATTCTTCCACATAAAACTTCATATCTATACACATTCAAATGCACATTGCAACAAGTAAATGGAATTGTAAAACATGAACCACCATCTTTGGCATTTGATAGACTTTAAATCTCTTAAGCATTCGAGTATAAAACCATGGAAGCTCAAACATACAAAAAGCATTCTTGTATTTACCAATCCTTCCAAATGCTCAACAACAAGAAACTCCAAGTGATGGATATTCATTTTCACATCAGTGAGTACTTTCATTAGACATTTTAAGCCTTTCCAAAAGCATGATAAATATTTGCTCCACAAACACACAATATTTTGTTATCATCAAAACCAAGGTCGAAAACAATGTGGGAATGCAATACCCAACAGTTCTCACCCCATTTTCTCTCTCTTCTAATCGTTTTTCATCTTGTTCTCTTCATGAAAGTTGTTCATCTTTCCGTTATCTACAATTTCTTCGTCTACCACTTTTTCTAATTCTACACCGTTTTCAAGATATTCACTGATTTCTAAAGTCACGCGAGCCTGACAGGAAAATGGTCAACAGTTGACCGTCCCATGAATAAACGGTCACTAGTGGACCGCCCAATGAATAAAACGGTCAATAGTTGACTGTGTGAACAATAACTTTTTTAATTTTTTAATTTTTTATTTTTTTATTTTTGAAATGTCAAAAAATGGTCTTCTTGAGACCGCTTATGTCAAAAAATGGTATGTGGATGACCGTTTACTCATTTTTTTGTGCCAAAAGTCGCTCGATCGCCCCCCGGTTCGTTGAGCGGTCTACCCCTAGACCGCGCCATTCATAGAACGGTCTATCGTGCGACCGTTTATATAACAAAGAGTCCAAAAGTTCCTGAACTCCATTTTCTTCGCCGCTGGACTCTAAGGTTGATTTCTGTTCACCGGTGTCACCTTTCTAAGGCTCTATCTTCTCGAATATTCCACCGAATCACTTCCCGTTTATTTCTGCCTCTTGCCACCACTATTATCTCGAGTTTAAGCCATATAACTCAAAATTTAGTGGAATATATTCGCGGGAATCTTGTCCGTAATATCAGGTTTTATGCATTTTCGTGTCACACAAACTCTTCCAGATTAGGCTCCGCGGCCACCTTCCATGGACTCTATCTTCCAGATCCTTCCACCAAAAAAGTCCCATTTGTTCTTAGCTCTTATCCTATCTATTATCTCGAGATTGATCCATAGATCTCGGGATTTGGTGGACTCTATCCTCTGAAATCGTAGCAGAAAGTTCTAGGTTCCAGCATTTCTCTATATAAACCTGCCCAGTTCGCCTGCGCGACGGGGGGCTCTTCTTGGACTCGGGGCGAAGCCATGCCGGATCATCGACTCACACCTTTAACCCCACTGCGAAGAGGGAAGTATCCACTTTGATTTCCATCTCTTTGGGCTCAGTTTCATTGCTCCGATCCTTAGTTCGCATCTCCTACTTTTTCAAAATCATCACAAATCGCACTGCTTCGGCACGTTTCTGTATTTTTTCTCCATTTTGCATAGCACTTTTCTCCTTATTCTCTCAATCATTTTTCATTATTTCAAATCCTATGCATGCACAATACACCCACCGTTTGTTTACACCCATTCATAGGGGTTAAAAACCCTCCCCGGGTGCGTTCTCCCCCTTTCTTTCATGCTACTTTATCATTTCGGGACATATGCTACACTTCACATTCTAATGGATTTTCTCTTATGTTTGTAGCTTTGTTTTGCAGGAGATTGTTGATAGAACGTGAGGCCCTTGCTTTATAGCCGGCTGGAAGGCGAGGAGGTGTCACCCACATCGGTTCCCCGCACCCCTTTTAAAGCGCGATCACGTTGTAGCGGCTTCCCGTTAGGCCGCGTCTTCCTCCATATTTTCCAAGGTACACGGCGCCGTCTTCATTCGTTCTCCATCTGTTTTAGTGCCGTAGAACCTTGGTGGCGATCACGGTCAGGTTCCTCTTCTTCATCGGCCCTTTGCTTTTCATGCACTTTCACGCTTATATGCATGGTTACATGTTCATAGTTTGGGGTGGGATAGTCGGCAACGACAAGCTGCTGCTGCTCCGGAGCCACAGCCGACGGCTCATACCCGGTAATCATCTCCAGCGCCTCCGGGTCCGCTACCATCATATAATCCTTCGGATACCTCAGAGCTATGGGCCTCAGGACCGGAGGAAACAAGGGCGGATCTACGTTGAGAGGCGGCAGAGGTACCTTCACAGTTATCGCCGGCAAGGTGACCTCTGCCTGTCGAGCAGGAGCCTGCAAAAGGAAGGCAGCATAAGAATCTTGAAAGACCAGCATAATGGTCGGGCGAGAATAAGCATAAGACTAAAAAAGGAGGGGGTAGCTTTTACCTCAGCTGGCACTAGGCTCAGATCTGCAACAGCGGGAGCCACTATCTCCGCCCCTTCTGACCCTTCCCCTATTGAAGGACCCGGTGGCCCGAAACTACTCGGCGTCAGCCTTGGAGGACTGAAGGTCGTAAAGTCACTTTCATAGGCAGAAGACATTGCGGCATCCTCTGCCTCGGTTCCCGTAAAAAGGAAGTCCTCGTCGCTTGAGCCGCTGCCATAGTCCAACTGCTCAGACGAGGATGAACTTTGAACCACCAACAATTCTTTTTCTCTCAACGCCAGTTGTCCTTCACTTGAAGGGCCTCCTGCCGAAACTTCTGGCTCGACAGGGGCCTGCTCAACCGACTCGGTGGCAGGGATAACAGGCGAGCTGGCCTCGGGGATAGATTGGCTTCCTGGAGTCACCCCTGGTGCTGCAGAGATTCCCTCAGTGGACTCTATGACAGGGGGAGAAGGTGGTCGAGTCTCGACGGAAGCTGAAGAAAATGAAGCGCCCATGTAAGCACAAGGGACAACAAACTATAAAGTCTTCGACTAGATGGGCCATCAATTACCTTCTATCTCATGATTGGGTATTGGAGAAGGCAAATCTACCTGCACCACATCTTCTCTTTCTCCGGCTCCCACAGAGGTGGCAGCCGCTTGCGCGGCCATTGCAGACGAAGCAGCTGCGTTTGCAAGACTAAGAATTGATATGTGTTGCCAAGATGACGGCTGGGCACAGAATAAGAAGCACACCTCGGGTCACATGAGCTGAGGGACGAGAGGCCTCAAATTCTTCAAATGAGACCACTCTCGGAAGAATGACCGTAGATGCCGGCACCACAGTCTTCTTCCAACGAGCCCTCTTAGCTTGGGTAACGGCCTCCCGGACTTGGGACCTCGTCCGCTTCGGGGAGTCACCTGGAGGAAGTGGCGTCGTGGTCAGGGGAGCTTCTATAACTTCAAAATGTGACGGCTTCTGAGCCTTTATCAGTAGCTCCCGAAAATGCTTGGTCTCCTCCAAAGAAAGCCGCACTATATACAGGCAAGGAGGAATGACATGCACAGCAGCAGAAAGGGAAAGCCTGAAGCTGAAGGAAAGAAAAGGGAGAAATATACCTGCCGATCCCATATAAAAGGGTGAAAGTGACCAGTAGAATAGCGAAGGCTCTTTTTCCCTAGAGGCAGCTTCGCGAACCAGCCAACATATGTCTCCTATTGCTTCACACTATTCGGCCAGCAACCCAAGGTCCTCATGGCCGCGTGAAGACAAATGGTAATATAAGCTGAGGTGGTCCAGCCCCCACCCATCTGCATACTTCAAAGATAAAAGAACGGGCTGGCCCAATATACCACTGAAATCCCTTGGGAGCGCAACAATGCGAACAACCAAGGGGTGCCATCATAAAGCTCCGGCCGTCGGTCCTCTCTCCTAATGAAAGTTCTATATGGATAAAGCCGGTCGCTCTCAAGATGACAAGAAGTTGTAGAAGGCGTCAGCTCCTCCCCTGGCAATGGAATCTATTGGAGGACAAGTCGTTCGCCGCTCACACGGCACAAGCCTTGGAGCGTCTTCAAAAAGCCATCCTTGCTGATCTCCGGTAATTTTGGCTCGACCTTGGATGAACCCTATTTGGTAGCCTTCCTCGCCTCTAGGTAGTTCGATGCTGAAGCGTTCGTCCGGGATTTCAACCGCTTCAAGTAAGTCAGGTCGATATCCAGAGCGGGCACTGGCTGGGAGTCCAAAAATTTACACTTGGCAACGGCCCAGCACTCCCTCCTCGAGTTCCTATAGAAGCCTGTGCGCGCATTCCACCACTTAATGTACTCCGGAGTCACACGGGGAAAGCGCGCAGGGACCGGGACTCTAAACGAAATCGCCTCTCGACGGTGAAAATAATCCCACCAAATGCGGGCCTCGTCATTTGATACTTGGCCGGCTCGAGCCCTGTTCGGTAGTGCAAATTGGGTGGAAATGGCTGGAATATGCTGGTCGTAGCCGAAATTCCGACTGAATCGGAAAGGATAGTAAGGCTCTAGCCACAAGAGGCCGCTCTTGCGAAAAACCAGGACGCTCGGCCTTACAGACAGCGCCCAATCTATCAACTCTGACTCCAAGATCGACCTTGTACACTTGGCATCAGAGATAGGGTGGACATATTCCTCCACCTCGTGCATACGACACTCCCTCATCCTGTTCACCAGGGGGCTGGAATGGGCCGCCAAACTCCAAAAGTGCAGGACCCCCGTGGAATCCAGTGGAACCTTTATAAGCTTTCCACGTATAGCAAAGAGCTGGTCTGCCACTCGTGTCGGCTCGACACTGGAAAACTCTATCATTCTGGGGACCAGTAGTGCCGACTAGAGCGACCGAGGAGCAGCCTCCAGAAATAGAGTGCAGACCCAGGCGTTGAAGAAATGCAGCGGGCCAACCCTCCGAAGACTCCTGGGAAGACGCGAGCGGTGCAGGTCTCCCGACAACTTGTATATCAGACATAATGCAATAGGGCAGAGCGAGAGCTTCATGCCCCAAGCCATCAAGCAGGCAGGAAAGATGGCCTTCACCCTAATCACGCTCTCGTCACCTTGCGGCAGAGCGAAAGAGCACATCTAGTAAGTCAGGAATGTAGCACAATGAGTGACTATGTCTACACCGCTGGGGTTGGGTCCTCCTGGTTGTCCTCCCTCCAAAGTCGAGGGGAAAGCAGCCTGTCGCCGAACTCTCTTCTTCCGCTAAACTGGAGCCGACACTACGGAGGGAAAATGTGTATATTTCTGCTCTCCTCTGAAGAAATACTAAAGCCATGTGCCCATTCACACACACCGCTTCTCTCCAGGCTTCCTCGCCCCTTTTGCTTCATGAGAAGAATGGCAGAGATTGCGGTACGCCTTCATCAGATAGCGGTAGGCGAAACCAGTCAAGTATTGCCCTGTTGAGTCTTGTAGAATCTTTACATGTTTTGATGATGACAACATGATAAGTCTTAGTGGTCTTCAAAAATTATGTCTATGTGAAAATTTAACAAAAATATTGTTTCTGTGAAAAAAATGAACAAAGAACATGTTTGTTGAAGGATGAACCTTCATTTCACTTCAGGTATTGTTCAGGGACTGTATTCGTGTTGATTGGCACTTCGTCATGTTTGTATATAACACCTCGTGTTGAACTGTTTGTCTTCGTGTCGTTTCTTTTTCTCTGAAGTGTTTGTTTTGATTCAGTAACATTTTCGTGTCATTTGATCCTTACCTCGTGTTGTTTTCATCGTCTTCGTATCATTCTCCGTGTAGTGTGTGGTTCTGTCAGAATTCACTTCGTGTCTGTCTTATGTTGAAACCACACTTCGTGTTGGTTTCTGTTTTGATGAACTTCGAGTCGTTTTCCAGTGAACCCCGTGTTGTTTTGTCCTCCTGCGTCATCCTTGTTTTCACTCCGTGTCTATTCTCTGTTCTCATCATACTTAGTGTTGTTTTTCATTTCATGTCAACTTCACTTTGTGTGGTTTTCAACCCGTGTCGATTATTGTTACGACTTCGTGTTGTTTTCAGTATGTGTCAACTCTGTCTTCGTGTCGTTTTTCACCTCGTGTCATGTTACCCCGTGTCAATTACTGTTTCGACTTCGTATCGTTATCAGTCCGTGTCTCTCTTATGTTGAAATCACACCTCGTGCTGATCACTGTTCTTACCTCGTGTTGTTTCTTTGTATTCTGTCTTCGTGTTGATCTTTCGTTATTTAGACTTCGTGTCTTTATCACTTTGATCACACTCCGTGTCGCTTCTCCTCTCATAACTTCGTGTCGTGTTTCTCTACACCTCGTGTCGTTGTCTCCTTGTGTCTTCACCTCGTGTTTATTTTCGTCTCTTCGTGTCGGGTTTGTTCTAGTGCGTACAGGACATCGCAGCACTTCATGTTGCTTCCTGTTTCACTTTTGTGTCATTTGTTTTGTTGTATCTTCGTGTCGTTTTTATTCTTCCTAGTCCTCGTGTCCTTCTTGTATTGAAACCATACTTAGTGTTGGTTTCTGTTCTTGTCTTCGTGTCTTTGCGTTGTTTGTCTGTCTACCTCGTAAGATTCTCTTAGTGATGTTCATTGTGTCACCACCTTATCTCGTGTCGTTCTCTGTTTAGTATCTCTTGTCGTGTCCACTAACCTCATGCAGTTCTAGCTATTTATGACACTCAATACTAATGGCTCTTATCTCGTTGCAGGTCCGAGGAAGAACATTCACCAATGTCCGGGTGCACATGATCCGATGCTAAAGGAACAAATACAAAGAGGGCACGTGACAGGAAGGTTCTAGGATCGAGCGTGGGAGGCACACGCGTTCAGTGCCCTATTCATTTGCTGCGGCTATAAAGAAAAACCTTTCGCCCACCGATGAAGGTTGATCAGAGCTAAGAAAGAAAAGGCAATGTTACAGAGAGCTCAATCCAGCAGAAGAAGAAAAAGAAAAGAGAGAGAGGTAGTGCTCGTGTGAAAGAGGAAGAGAGTGTAAGAGAAAGAAAGAGAGATAGAGAGTGAGTGAGAGAGCTCGTGGAGAAGAAGAAAGAAGTTTACCTGAAGATCTGTCTTCACTGGACCGTGGATCAGATCCAGGCCAGTCAGCTCTGTTAGGAGCCAAATTGTGCATTTCGTGTTTCAGCTTCTGCTTGCTGAAGTTATTTTCGTTTATTATTTTTTCCTTTGTTTTCTGGTTTGGTGTGCTTTCCGATCCTCTGGTCTGAGGTCGTGTTCCCTCCGGTCAGGAGGAAGGGAGATCTGATCTCCAGTTGCAAGTAGCTGGGAGCTACTTGTGGGTTCCCTCCAGGTCTGGAGGAAGAGAGACCGTGTGTCTCTGGTTTACTAGTGACTGGTGTCACTAGTGGTTCCCTCCGGTTTGGAGGAAGAGGGGAGGTTGTTCCCCTGGTCAAGCTGTGTGGCAGCAACTGTTTGCAGACTGAGTCTGCTTGGTTCTAGCGTTTGCTAGTGAAGCCTCACTCCGTTGGGAGTGAGGGGTGGATGTAGGTCTGAAGGACCGAACCACCTAAAATCTATTTAGCAGTGGCTTGATTGTCTGGTTTTCTTCCGCTAGATGCTTGAATAGGTGCGCTCAATGTGATTGTACTTGAGTTGAATAGAATTGGTTCCATTCTGTTTCCTTATCTAGCATCCGGTTTTAAATTTGGCCATTATACGTAAAAGGATTCATTCACCCCCCCTCTGTATCCGGGCCAAGCACCCTAACAGTTGGTATCAGAGCGGGTGTCTGCTTACAAGGTCCAGCGACCTGCAGATCGATCTTGCAATCTTAGGTGCTTATTTCTTTTTAGTGCTTCAATATTCTTGTGCGTTAATCTGTGTGTTCTCATGGCCCATCCACCGATCTTCAGTGGTACGCATTTTGATGCATGGTTCGCTGTTTTGAAGAGTTATGTTAAATCTGTGAATCCAGACCTGTGGAAAGTAATTTCACATGGTCCTCATGAACTACCTAAGAAAAAGTCCAAATGGACTGACAGTCACAAATCCATGCATGAAGAAAATCAGATAGCAATAAATTTAATGAAGGCAGCTACTGATAGAGCTTTTCATTCATGTTTCTTTGAATCCAGTTCTGCTAAAGATATTTTAGATGCACTGAAGCGAACTCAGGAGATAGATGTGGACAGATGCATGATGGCCAACAGAAGAAATCAAAGTGCCAGCGATCAAGGCAGCAATCAAACTAAAGAAGATGATGATGATGAGGTAAATATCTTCGAGAACTTCTCTCTAGAAGATTGGGGGAATGCATATGCTGAACTATTTGAATCTCATGAACTGTTAAGAAAACAGTATAAAAAGTTGAAGAAGAGTACTCGGGTAGATAGTTCTAGCTCTCCATGTAAAAATTGTTCAAGTACGAAGCAATCACATGATGCATGTCTGTCCGATAATCATATGCATAAAAACCAGAATGCAGAACTGAAGATGGAACTTAAACGTGTCTACTCTGAACTGAACAATCTAAAATCTGAGGATGACTCTCTCAAAAAGTTCTCTGAAGAACAATTAGAGAAACTTAAACGAGAGAATAAGTTGCTGATTGAAAAATTTAATGCCATAAAATCTGTGAACATAGAGTTACAGAAAGATTTTGAAAAACAACAAAAGGATTTGAGGGAGTTTGAAGCTAGGAGAGAAACCATGGTTAACTCAGAAGATCAGCTTCTAATAAATGAGTTAATTCAAAATGGTAAGCTTAAAGAAGAAGTTGAAAAATTAAAACTGTTAAACAGTGCCATGTCTGCAAGACTTCTCACATTGGAAAAAGGGAAAGCTATCTGCACAAACGAGACTGTAGAGGTAGATGAGCTAAGAAGGGAAATTGAAGAATACAAAACAGCTAACAAGGTTTTGAATGAAGCTGTAAATTGTAGTGAACAAGAGATCACTAGTTATGAAATACACATTGCATCTCTTGAAAATGAAATTCAGGATTTGAAAGCTTCCTTGTCTAAATTTGTTGATGGGCAGAAAAACCTAGACAAGCTGCTAGGTGTAAAAGTCAATGTCAAAAAGGAAGGGTTGGGCTACAATAATCTCAATAAGAAGGCCTTGCAGAACAAAGTAATGACATCCTTTGTAAATACTTCAAATGTAGCCACTACATCAAGAGACAAACAGCCCATTGTTCAGAAAATACTGGGAACAAAGATTAACTTTAACAAGGAAGGACTGGGTTACAGTCCAGTCATGAGGAAGGTTGATGGAGCCAACCTGAAAACTGTCTTTGTCAAATCCTCTGAACAGGAAAAGCCTTCTATCTCATCTCCACCTCAGCACAAGGCTAAGAAAACAGAAAAACAAAATAAAAATCATAAAACATCAAAAATTCAAAGGAACAATCTGCATGCTAAGAACTCATCAGATAAATGCCATGTTTTAAAGAAATCAAGTGGCTCATGTCATTATTGTGGTAAGTATGGACATCTTATGAGTAACTGTTTTGTGATGGAAAAAGATGACAACAAGCATGCTAGAAAATCTGTGTCTGGTCAGAAAAGGAATGTCAAATGTTCTAATTGTGATAAAGTAGGACACACTACTACTCATTGTTGGTTTGCAAGTAGTAAGGAAAAATCATGCTCATATCATACAAAACACTCTGCAAATCAGCATGTCTATAACAAGAACCAGCACATTATATGTTTTAATTGCAACAAAATTGGTCACAAGGTCTCTGAATGCTGGTCAGGTTTTTTTAAAAGAAATTCTATCTCATGCTTTGAATGTGGAAAGTATGGCCACAGGGCCATTGATTGTTGGCATGCTCAAAGAAAAAATTTCAGTTCTGAAAAGTATAGATCTCCTGCTAGTACTAATGCTCTTAGAAAGAACAAAGTGGTTTTCAAAAGGAAAAACTTTGAATGTGTTGATTATGGAAAACAGTTTGGTCATGCAAATAACAGAAATTTCCATGCTAATGCACATACAATTCATGCTAATAAGAATGTGCATAAATCAGATCTTAAAACTACTCCTGGAAATGTGCTGAGAAAACTTGCTAAACATAATAATGTCATGTCAGGACCTAAGACCTCTTGGGTACCTGTTTGTGCAAAATAAACCTTATTTTGCAGGTGTGCCTTGGGACTGAAATAAAAGGGGTAATGATCCAAGGCACTCAAGAATGAAAACCCCATTCTCACAATTTTCAGGTAATTTCTCTACATGTCCCATTTTGAAACTTACTGCATATCTGGTTTGATGCATTCTTGCATATCCTGCTATTAGTTTCATCTAGTGCATGCATATTGAATCTGGTCTTGCATATTCATTCATCATCTGCAAGTTGCATTATTTTCTAAAACATGCACTCTGAAATTTCTGAAATCTTTAACTGAAAGCGAATGCTGGTTGAAAACTGTATGTTGCATAATTCTTTCTTGGCATACACTGCATTCATTAAATAATTAACACTTCCAAGAGTCGTGTGTTAGATGTCCTTGAGTGGGCTGAAGAGGAGCTTGTCAGGCTATTTGGTTTCTGAAGATTTTTCTCAGCCGATGCAATTAATGTGGTTTTAAGATCAGTCATCTCGAGAGGTTGCAGTCTGTTGTCCAAGAGTTGCTCTGGATGTGAGACAGAACTACTTCAAATACTATATTTGGATATGTCCTTAGTGCTTAATGTCTTGAGTGATCTCTCACTTGTTGGCTTGCTGATAGGAGTGCTGCTCATCTCATTTCATCTTTCTCTATTCAATCAGCCACCTCATTATCTCTCACCTCTCACTATTGGTTCAGATTCTCTCTCGAAGAAATTGTGGTTTCAGTCTTCTTGCTCTTATCAGATAAGATCTGTATACCTTAAACCACCCTATATCAAGTGTAACAATCTACACCTGTTAATAAAGAATTTCAATGTTTGGGGGTTATATTTGGTCCTTGATCCTTCTAAGTTATCTTCTCAAGTGTTGGTCAACATATTATAAAACTTCCTGTTAAATGAGAAAAACTTATTGAGGATCTCGACTTAACTGAAACTTATGAAAAGAGAGCTCTGAGACAAAAATTATGTTAAGTAAGATTTTTTTTAATCATGAGAAGTGCTTCCAGGGAATACGCCATTATTTGTGGCAGAGCAATGGCTTTTGTGGAGAAATAGACACTCTAGATCAATGAAGTCCAGAGTATCTGTCATGATACAATTAGCTATCTCTGTGTAGAAATGTTAAAACAAAAAAAAATATATATATATCTTTGGCATAAAGGTAGTTCGTCCTGAGTAACCAGGGTTTCTGGTGTCTGATAAACATGTCTCCTTGTGTAAAAAGGGACTATACTACCTTGTGTTCATCAAATTGGTTGACTCTGTATGCCTTCTCGTCCATTAAATGAAGAAATGATTTCTGCTTGACATTAATGTGTTATTTCGTTGCTTGACAAACATAAGGTACAAGTTAATCGTGTCTCTCTCTAGGTTAAGCAACTTTAACAGCTAATTTTGTGATTATGCTGATTTAATATCTTGAGTTAACTGACCTTGGTTTTTGGAAAAATATAACCCGTCCACATATTGAAGGGCTAACTTAATATGGTGTAGCTGCGTTACATCTGAACTAAGGGTATTTTGGGTATTTACAGAAATAAGTGTGATAAGAGTAAAAAGCTACTCGACAATACCTCTTGTTTTGTTCACACGTCTTCAACCTCAAACCCTCATTTCCCCTTGTCGATTCCTATTCATCCTCGTGCCGCTCCACCTTGAGCGTCTTCTTCAAACCTATCTCCATCTCTTCCCGCTCACCTTCTTCCCCCCACAGAGGTCCATTCCTCTCTTCAGTCTAGCATCGCGTCCAACAGCGGCCTGCAAGAGAGAGTTGATACTCTGAAAGTTCTGGCAGATGGATCAGCAGAGGTCAGCAGCTCCGGGTGACAGGAAGAGGAAGGGAAAAGAAATTGTTGAAGAGCCTTCATCTAAACAACAGAGATGTCTTGAGCCAGAACCTGCTGCGGAAGTCTCTTCAGAACAAGGTACCAGGTTTTCTCAGTCTACCGTGTTCTTAGAAAGTGGGAAAATCATTCCTCCTAGAATAATAGATTTCGGAGATGAAACCTTGGTCTCGAAGTTTCCAGAATTGTTGAAAATCTTTGAGTTTCAGGAGTGGAGAAATTTCTTAGAAAATCACCGTGTCTATTACCCTAGGCCGGTAATGGAATTTTACAATAACTTGTCCTTGAGCCGAGACAAGTCTACCTTGTTATCATCTGTTAAAGGGGTCGAGATAACTGTTACTTGTGACTCCCTTCACAAAGCTCTCGGTATTCCAGATAAAGGGGAGGTAGAGGGAAGCTTTCGATATAGTCTCCATGAAGCTTTCTCAGTCATTACTGGTAAACCCAGTAATATTCATGATAAGGGGCAGTTAAAGCTAAAAGCTTATCAGACATCGTCATTTCCTCCTCTTCACAAGCTCCTTCAGAATGTCATCGCTTCCATTATCACTCCACAGACTGGGGCTAGAGGAAGAATTACAGACACACAGAGATTTCTACTGTTTTGTCTGATTCAAAATGTAAAGATTTGTCTGCCAGAGATTATCTTTTCGGTCATGAAGGGATGCATTGGATCCAAGAGACATCTTCCCTATGCCGCCCATCTGACTGAGATATTCAAGCACTCTGAAATTTGCTTGGATGGAGAGGCCGCAACAGAAGTGAAGGCCAGAAACATTTTTAATATGAACTTTGTTTCAGTATTCTTGGGGTTAGAGGACTCCTCTATGGTGGGGCAAGTTAAGGTCCATAAGGCCAGGGAATCACAAACTCAGGGGGAGCATTTGGAAGAAATTCAAGTCTTAGCCCCAACTGGTGAGCAATTAGTTACTGAGATTGATCATCAGGAAACACCAGCTGGACAACCAGAGTCCATCTTGTCAGCTGCACCCACCGAAGTATCCTTCTCCTTTCAGAGGCTAGTTGAGGCTGCATCTGAGGACATCAGATTGTCTGACGAAAGCATTCAGACAGATCTAGATGCAACTATTGCTGGGCTGTTTGATTCTTTTGGGAAGTCATCCGAAGAGGTAATAGTGCCTGAAGAACAGCCAGCTAAAGAGCAAGACAGTACTGATCAAGATCTTGCTGTTTTTGTTAATGAAATTTTAAGAGAAACTGTTGAGCGAAGCTTGGAAGAGGCTACCAACTTGGTCGTATCTGAAAGTCTTGAGCAGGCCTTAGTTGGCAGCCCTGCAGATCAGGAACTCACAGAAGATAGAGAAAAGGTTCCTGTCATAGAACTAGATACAGAATCTTCAAGTGAAGAAGAGGAACCTGAAGATATATTCCCTCAGAAAGAAACTCAAGCTGCAGATGAAGTTCAGGTCCCAGCTGAGAGCAGTCAAATGGCAGTACAAGAGGAAGCAGCTGAGAGAACTGCACCTGACAGTGAATTTTTTGGTACACCTCTAGGTCCACCTAGACTTCTATCTGCAGAGGCACCCAACATTGAATCTACTCGGGCGCCCAACATTGAAGAGCTTCTCATAAACCTGACTCAGCAAATGCAAAGACAAGACAAGAAATTAGATGATCTGCTTACATTTGTCACTCTCAACATTAATCAGGTACATACCAGATTACTGAAGCTTGAGATATCTCTCCTCACTGAATGGAGACGATTCCTTCTAAACAAAAGGGCTTCAGATGATGCAAACAAATCCTTGATGGAAGGATTACAGGAGATTTGTTCAAAAATTGCAAAAGCTCTGAGAGAGTCACATGATGTTAGTATTTCCTCCTTCAAAATGTCTTCTACCATAATAGATCATTGCTATGAGATCAGAACAGCTTTAGAATTGTTGAAGAAGTCTTCAAGTGCCCTAGGTCCAGGCATTCAGCAAATCTATGATAAGTTGATCACCTTCTTATCAGAAATGACAACTCTGACTGACAGATATGAAACGGTCAATGTTCGCCAAGAAGACATTATTTCTGAAGTGGCAAATGTCAGAAGCACTGTGGCGTATTGGCTTGCTGAACTATCAAATGATTTAAAGGAATTTCAGTCTATCTTGGGTTCAACACCTGGTCACGCCTCTTCCAGCAGAACTCCACCTCAAGAACATTCTTCTGCTTCTCCAAGGGGGAGACCACCACAAGGCAGGACGCGTGGCCCCTCTAGCAGACATGCAAGATACTTTTCTTGAAAAGTTGATGCTCTGTATTTTAGTTGCCCTTTTGAGGCCTTCTCCCTCAGACTCTTGGACAAATTAACTTAACTCATATCATTTGTTTTGTTGCATTCTTCTTGTTTTCATTTTTTTTGATGATGTCAAAGGGGGAGAAATCAGGAAAAGAAAAATGTTTAATGTTTGTGTTTGTGATATTCATTGCGAATGGCTATCTAGTGTTTTTTTCCTTCTCTGCACAGACTCAAGACTCATAGTGTTGCCATCCATCAAAAAGGGGGAGATTGTTGAGTCTTGTAGAATCTTTACATGTTTTGATGATGACAACATGATAAGTCTTAGTGGTCTTCAAAAATTATGTCTATGTGAAAATTTAACAAAAATATTGTTTCTGTGAAAAAAATGAACAAAGAACATGTTTGTTGAAGGATGAACCTTCATTTCACTTCAGGTATTGTTCAGGGACTGTATTCGTGTTGATTGGCACTTCGTCATGTTTGTATATAACACCTCGTGTTGAACTGTTTGTCTTCGTGTCGTTTCTTTTTCTCTGAAGTGTTTGTTTTGATTCAGTAACATTTTCGTGTCATTTGATCCTTACCTCGTGTTGTTTTCATCGTCTTCGTATCATTCTCCGTGTAGTGTGTGGTTCTGTCAGAATTCACTTCGTGTCTGTCTTATGTTGAAACCACACTTCGTGTTGGTTTCTGTTTTGATGAACTTCGAGTCGTTTTCCAGTGAACCCCGTGTTGTTTTGTCCTCCTGCGTCATCCTTGTTTTCACTCCGTGTCTATTCTCTGTTCTCATCATACTTAGTGTTGTTTTTCATTTCATGTCAACTTCACTTTGTGTGGTTTTCAACCCGTGTCGATTATTGTTACGACTTCGTGTTGTTTTCAGTATGTGTCAACTCTGTCTTCGTGTCGTTTTTCACCTCGTGTCATGTTACCCCGTGTCAATTACTGTTTCGACTTCGTATCATTATCAGTCCGTGTCTCTCTTATGTTGAAATCACACCTCGTGCTGATCACTGTTCTTACCTCGTGTTGTTTCTTTGTATTCTGTCTTCGTGTTGATCTTTCGTTATTTAGACTTCGTGTCTTTATCACTTTGATCACACTCCGTGTCGCTTCTCCTCTCATAACTTCGTGTCGTGTTTCTCTACACCTCGTGTCGTTGTCTCCTTGTGTCTTCACCTCGTGTTTATTTTCGTCTCTTCGTGTCGGGTTTGTTCTAGTGCGTACAGGACATCGCAGCACTTCATGTTGCTTCCTGTTTCACTTTTGTGTCATTTGTTTTGTTGTATCTTCGTGTCGTTTTTATTCTTCCTAGTCCTCGTGTCCTTCTTGTATTGAAACCATACTTAGTGTTGGTTTCTGTTCTTGTCTTCGTGTCTTTGCGTTGTTTGTCTGTCTACCTCGTAAGATTCTCTTAGTGATGTTCATTGTGTCACCACCTTATCTCGTGTCGTTCTCTGTTTAGTATCTCTTGTCGTGTCCACTAACCTCATGCAGTTCTAGCTATTTATGACACTCAATACTAATGGCTCTTATCTCGTTGCAGGTCCGAGGAAGAACATTCACCAATGTCCGGGTGCACATGATCCGATGCTAAAGGAACAAATACAAAGAGGGCACGTGGCAGGAAGGTTCTAGGATCGAGCGTGGGAGGCACACGCGTTCAGTGCCCTATTCATTTGCTGCGGCTATAAAGAAAAACCTTTCGCCCACCGATGAAGGTTGATCAGAGCTAAGAAAGAAAAGGCAATGTTACAGAGAGCTCAATCCAGCAGAAGAAGAAAAAGAAAAGAGAGAGAGGTAGTGCTCGTGTGAAAGAGGAAGAGAGTGTAAGAGAAAGAAAGAGAGATAGAGAGTGAGTGAGAGAGCTCGTGGAGAAGAAGAAAGAAGTTTACCTGAAGATCTGTCTTCACTGGACCGTGGATCAGATCCAGGCCAGTCAGCTCTGTTAGGAGCCAAATTGTGCATTTCGTGTTTCAGCTTCTGCTTGCTGAAGTTATTTTCGTTTATTATTTTTTCCTTTGTTTTCTGGTTTGGTGTGCTTTCCGATCCTCTGGTCTGAGGTCGTGTTCCCTCCGGTCAGGAGGAAGGGAGATCTGATCTCCAGTTGCAAGTAGCTGGGAGCTACTTGTGGGTTCCCTCCAGGTCTGGAGGAAGAGAGACCGTGTGTCTCTGGTTTACTAGTGACTGGTGTCACTAGTGGTTCCCTCCGGTTTGGAGGAAGAGGGGAGGTTGTTCCCCTGGTCAAGCTGTGTGGCAGCAACTGTTTGCAGACTGAGTCTGCTTGGTTCTAGCGTTTGCTAGTGAAGCCTCACTCCGTTGGGAGTGAGGGGTGGATGTAGGTCTGAAGGACCGAACCACCTAAAATCTATTGAGCAGTGGCTTGATTGTCTGGTTTTCTTCCGCTAGATGCTTGAATAGGTGCGCTCAATGTGATTGTACTTGAGTTGAATAGAATTGGTTCCATTCTGTTTCCTTATCTAGCATCCGGTTTTAAATTTGGCCATTATACGTAAAAGGATTCATTCACCCCCCCTCAGTATCCGGGCCAAGCACCCTAACATGCCCCTCTCCGTCTGTCTGGTCCTTCAGCCAGTCTGGCCAACATACTTCTTCATACGGCTCGCCGTCTATCGGGAGGCCGCTCAACTGTTTGAGACTCCAGAGGTCTAAGGATGTCTCTCCTTCTGAAGTATAGAAGGTGTTGTATTCCGAGTAAAACACCTCGATCATGCCGCAGCAAAGACCCTTCGAGATGGGATAGCGATATCTGGAGGCATATACACTGTGATATACACCTGCTCTAATCAAGATGGGTGCATACTGCTGCAAGACGAAGTCTGTGAATCCAACTGCCCCTGGCCTGAAGGCGTCGACGTTGATGGCCTTCAGATCGGCGAACCATCCCGCAGAAATCTGGTGCTTCAACCGGACCGCCAGGCAGTCTAACAAGAAAGGATCGTCTCTATATCCCCACTTCAGCGGGGCCAGGAATAAGCCAAAAGATGGCTTCTCTTGGTCTACACAACCTGCAGTCTCGTTCCATCTGGCTGGAATGAATTCAGGGGCTCTAGTCAGCAGCCCGTCCTATGGAGACAGCTCCTGAAGCCCGAGCACGACACCCCACTTCCTGGGCTCGCCTGGTAGATAAATGGGTCTTCCCCTTACGACGCAGGCATTAAGACTGTCCCGTCCCTCGAGCAGTGCTAGCTCAGCTCTCCGAACAAGGAACAGATCCCATTTCCCCTAAAGGTTGAACCGCTTCAGAAAGGACATCAGATGTTTATCCTTGGGGTGATCCACCCTCGAGCCGTCAGGGCATTCATATTTGAAAGAATCACTTTCGATGATCAGCAGGTGGTCTGTATCCACTGTCTCGGTCTCTGAATCGGAAGACTCTGCTACTATGGCCAGCTTACCATGGCCCCTGTCTAAAGAATAGATTTCCCTCCACGTCACTATAGCACGGGAGGAGGAAGAAGATCCAGATGCCATGATATCTACACAAAAGACAAAAACAAAGAAAGCAGACGAAGTCAGAAGGCCTGGTGAAGATAAAGTCTTTTCTGACAAAAATTTGGCAGAGTCCCCCCAGCTCGGGAGATTGCCAGGGCAAAGCGGGAACTCGTCCACTAAGTGACGATCCCTGAAAAAGGCCGTGGGCATCACGCCAGGGCCAAGCAGGACACCCAGGGGTGCAGCTTCGAGGACGAGCCTACAAGGAACCTCCCGGGGCCTGGAAAAACAAGGGGTGAGACCCCGAAACCCTCACTCAACACTTTGCTCTCCCCGCCGCGCTCTGGAGGAGAAGGGAAGAGAGAGAAGGCTAGGATGCAAATGAGGTTGGAATGACGAAGGAAAAGGAGAAGAAGAAGATATAGGGAAGGGCTCGATCGCCCTAATCCGGCGTGCTAAAGGGCGCGCCGGATTAACGGTTCCCTCTTAAAAATTAAATTCAAAATTTAAAGAGGGCAGACTCAAGTTAATCTGACGAGCTAATTAGCGCGCCGTATTAGGTATCCTCCTAAAAATGCCAAAGGGCGTGCCGTAATAGGCCCCTCTCCAAGTGATGTAACACCGACCTATGACCTATATTACAAGCATTCAAGTTTGAGCAGCGGACTCACACTAGCGAGCTCACCCGTATGGCACACACTAGGGTCCGAAGGCAACTAGGCGATGTTGGAGAGGGTCCGAGGCGGGACCTTGAGGCTCCAATGGTTGGCTAGCTCGGGGAGAACCCCAAATGGGCTTAGGATGCCCAAATCATGGGCGGCCAACACACCAAGGGTGTGGGTTAAGTGGATGCTCTCACAACTCGCCCGCGGTGGTCACTCAATGTACTAGCAATTTGGGCCGAACTCTCACTCTCCGTCCGATGAAGCAATAGCAATAATACTAAGCTAAGCAAGTGATTAAACCAGTAAGAGAGGGACCGAGGCTCACCTAGCCGGCGTGAAGACGCCGACTCCGGCCGGAGACGGGGGCGAGCGGGGAGGCGAGGGTATGTACCCGCACGCCGCGTCGATTGAAGCTTCAAACCTGCGACTTAATAATTACATGAACTACACCCCATGCAAGGGGGGGATATTGGGGTGGGGATTATGCTTAATACATCCAAAACTACCTCCACGCAGGGAGGGGCCTTCAGCCGGCCAAGCGGGGTGGGGAGATATGCAAAGAGAACCGACTTCCCGAGCTTCGCCGATTCTGCCTAGCTTCTGTATTTCTGGATAGAGGGTCGATGTCGATGCTGCCAATAATTCCACCGAGCTCAGAATCTGATGAGACTTGCGCCAAAAGCTTGCTAACAGATTGAGGATGATGTCTGAATTTTGGCAGGAGCTTTGGAACTCAGGGGTGGTCGGGCCAGTGACTGGAACAGGTCAGCAGCTTCTTCCTCTGGCTGGTGCAGAACTGGTACAGCAGGTTGCAGAGGGTACCACAGACGCTTCTGAACTCCAAATGTGATGAGCCTGGCGGTGACGTCCTCGTGGTCGGAGCAGCTTCTAGCAGGAGTTGACGGGGCTCCAATCGGAGGTCGGAGAAGAACGAGGTAGCCGGATGAGCAGGGGCATGTCAAACCTGGACCCACAGGGGGCAGACGACACACCCTGACGAAGAAAATGGTAACTGGAAGCTTCGGAGGCCGAATGAGGTCCTTCTTCTTGGAGATGACAGCTAACTAGTAATAGTTTCAGCCCTCCAAAATTGGCACACAGATCCCTCACGAGCTGTCCGAGATCAACAGTTGAACAGGACCTCTGTCTCTGGTTCGGACAGGAACAGTTTCCCAGCAGCTGATTGACAGCAATTCCACGACCGCTCCCGAACTCCAAATCGAGCGCCGTCAAAGCCGTTGGTTCGGCTGTCGAGTCCTCTACGCAGCAAAGTTAACGGGGAAGCCAACCGATGCCAAGGTTGGCTGGTAGCCTCTGATCACCGGTGAAGAGTCACTGCAGACTGTGGGAGGATAGAACATATACTTCGGGGGAGAAAAATGATATCTCTCAGATTCGAATGCCAAATGGAGCTCCGCTTTCTGGGGATGAAAGAGGATTCAGAGAAGAAGAATTTTGATGAAGAAACCGAGCTCTGATTCTTGCTAGGTTGGTCGTGGTGAAACTTCCAAATGCTCTCTGATCTTCAGCCTGGGGCAGATTGCACAGTCGCACAAGATCTGCTCCACCACACAGCTCCGAGCTCGGATGGATGCGGGACCACCTCTGTTGGAAAGAGGACTCAAAGACGATTCCAACGGTGTATGAAGCGCCTTCAGAAGCCTCAGGATGACGATGTGACACCTTCTGCAAGTCACTGGACTTGTGCCACCTGCAACCTGCGAACTGTAGGTGGAAGGTGGTGGGAGAAATGGGGTAAATGGAAGTGGAAATGGGGGTGAATAGGTGTGGGAGTGACCCCTAGTTGTGAGGGGGCCTAGGAGGGGGTGTTCTAAGGTGTGGGAGAGGGAGAATGGGGTCTGGAATGGGATGTTTTCAGAGGGTGAGAGAGGAGCTACGAATTTGGGCTGTGAGGGAGGCACAAGTGGGTGGAGGGAATGTGAGTTTGAATTTTCTTTGACGGGGAGTGATCAAAGGTAGTCTTGGGGATGGGAAGAGGTGTCTTGGGAAGGTGGAGTGAGGTTTGGGGAAGGGAAATGGGTAGTTGGGGGTTGGAAGGTGGAGTGGGGATTGGGTGGAGCTCTCTTGGGACTAGGGGGTGGAATAAAGAGGGTTATGGGGAAGGGGAGAGGTTTAAATGGGGTAGGTGGGAGATGGGGTGGTTGGGAAGGTGATTGAATGAGGGGAGGGGAGTTAATGAGAGGTAAATGGGGAGGAGAGAGAAAATTCCGAAAATTGGGATGGAGGGAGAGAGAGAGAGAGAGAGAGAGAGATAATGAGAGACTTGAAAGGGATTTCTTCAATATTTCATCAAAATTGTTACATATGAGGAGTGGGGTGGCCTATTTATAGGCACATGACTTTTTCACAAAGGACCCTAACAAAAGACACAATGACTAATAACCGAAGGGAAGGGGGGTGTCCATGGGCCTAGCCCAATGAGATGGGCCCAATAGCCTATCTAAACAACACAATGACTTAGGACATTGGTAGATAACCTACTAACCTAGGCACATGACTCAAATAAAGGGAAAATTACATGATTAAGACTCAAATAAAAATAAGAAAATTACATGACTCGACTCACAAACACTTGAGGAACATAATGGCGCTTCCCGACGAACAATCCGAGTCCGGAGAAAATGTGGAGGGGCAAGGGATGCCCTCATCATACCCCCGGGGTGGGGAAAACTCGACCCCGTCGAGTATGGGTCCACCAGGGAAGTAGTATATCGAACTGCGGCTCTGGCCCGATCCACGATCTCCATACTCAACCCGCGACCATAGTCGGGGAACGGCGCTTCAGCTCGACAAAGTGACTCGGACACACCCTCATGCTGGCTATGATGTCTTGCATGCCTAGTATTGCTGCCGTGTGCTCACGTCGGGCTCTCGGGCTAATTTTTTTTTGGTGGCACTCCGAAGGTGTCCCTCACAAGGATAGGTGTAGGCTCAAGACACTCACTAGGATCCACCGCGGTACCCTTAGAGGGTGTTGGATCCGCTACATGAGAAATGGGGAGAATCCCAAAACCCTTTTGGAAGTTCAACCCATAAGCCGGGTTGCCAAAGCCACTCGGAACTTGGCAAGGTCCAAGTCCTCGTGCCCTCGATTTGGAGGTGACCCCAGGGTAGAGCCACTCCAAAGTCATCATCGTCAAGTTACCAACTTGGAATTTCAAGTGGCGCCCATGAGTTTTTGCCCGCTTGTTGTGAATCTCACCGCTTGTTGCTTGATACTTGCTCGGATGCATATGCCATGCACTATGATGCGGTGTGAGTGGACAATGTATGGTATGCAAAGGTGGTCCAGGGCAACCACATATAGACCTATCATGCATTGATGTTATGAAGATTTTGAATGATTTGGGAGGACCGGGGCATCCATAGGTGTCCCTCTTATGAGTGAGTGTGATGGATGTTGGAGGACCCGGACACCCATGTAGGTTCCTAGCATACATAAGACCAATGGTGAATTGGGGAGGACCGTTACACCCAAATAGGGACCACTCATGCTTCCTACCTGACATGTGGGTGATGTGAATGAATGGACCCGACTTTCTAATCATGCCAAGTGGTGTGTTGTGCCAAGACTCATGCACTCCTATCCTAGAGATGACTTCTATGTGCATGGGTATGGGGTGGCCCTTGAGCTTCCACTCGTATGGATCAAATGGATCTAAGAAGGGGAAAATCATGGAGTGGGGCAACTCATCAATCCCAAGGTGTATGTTGCCGAAGGTCAAGGTTCCCTTGGTGTAACCCGAGTCTAGGAAGGGAGGGGTTTGATTCAACATGGGTGGTAAGGGTAGGGTAAGGTGGGTGGTGAATAAGGTGAGTGGGTTACATAGAGATCTAGGCTCCCATAGGAAAGGGTCAAAGGGATCATGGTAAAGGTCACCTAGATGGGGGTACTCCATGTCCTCAAGGTCCTCATATGGTGGGGAGTCGCCTTCCTCTAATGAAATGGTTGGACCGGTGTATGGGGTGGGTTGGATGGTCAAGGTTCTAGGAATCACAATGGTAGGGGAGTGGACCGGGATGGGCTCTTCCACTATGGGGAGAATGAAAAGGAGGTCACTAGTGTAGCAACCAATAGTGCAAATCGAGGTGATAGACCCAATGCATGGATGGATGAGGTCAAGGCTCTTGGGTCGGTCCGCCCCTAGGGTCAACAAAGAAGTCAAGTCTAATTGCCACTCTAGACCTTGGAGGAGATCATCCCAACATTCTACCTCATAGTAGGATTGGATTGTGGTGTGATAGGAGTGGAAGGGTACAATGGGAAGGTTTTGCTCCATGGGTGGGTAAACATAGGACATGATGGGGTGAATTGGTCTCTCCTTTAGCCATCTAGCTAGGGGCCCATCTATGATTATGGTGCTATTTGTGAAGGGTTGTGGCTCTTGGGGGTCCAAGCTATGTGAAGGGGACATTTGTGATTCTTCCTTACCATAGGTATGAACTTGGGTTTCCTCAAGGATGGGATGGATTCCAGACTAGCATATACTCCCATGTGGATGGTTGTGGTCTCCTTTCTCAAGGGAATGGGAAGGTCTATTGGGGGTGGGGTGATGATGGTTGGTGCATGGTGTACCCGGGGTGGTGGGTAATGGGAAACTTTGGTTTGGATAGGGAGGGGAAGTAGTGGAAGCCTAGGACTTGGGATCTTTGGGGTAGGGAGTGGGAGGTGGGTTGGGTGAGGGGTTTTGGGTTGATTTATTTTGGGAGATGTGTCCCTTTTTGGGGATGATGGTGGGTTTGTGGTGGTGGTCAAGGGGGCTTGTGGGGTACGGGTTTGGTGAGGGGTTTTGGGTTTGGGGGTGGTGGCTATTATGGGCCTCGGTGGATGGGTGGACACGGGGTCCAATTGGGTTTGTGGACATATGGTTGTGGTGGGAGTTTGTAGGTAGGGTGCTGGTGTGGTGGTTGGGGTAGGATAGGTGGGAAGTGATGTGGAATGGGGAATTAGGGTCATGGGTTGGCTAGGTGGGGATGAAGGAGTTGAAGTGCTCCTTAGGTCTTGGTGATTTGAGTATGAGGGGAAAACATACCTAGCCCTAAGTTGTTCCTTCATGTCCCCCCATGTTGTGAGGGGAGCTTCCCTTCTAATTATCCTTAAGCCTTCAATTTGCATCCAATAAGTTTCTGCCCGTTTGGTAAGTTGCATTTTGGCAACCAATGCCTTTTCATCCTCGAAATATGATACCAAGTGAAGTATTGGTCCATTGTAGCTTCCCAATCTAAATATTCTCTAGGAGAGGTTCCATCAAAGGTGGGAAGTGGGAAAGGGACCATCCTATCGTCCGTCCTTGGGGCGGGCCTATTTTCTCCAAGTTGGTTGAGTCGGCCCGATATGTTATCAAGCCGCTCATTGGCATAGGTCAAGGCTTTCATGAAGTAGTTGACATGGCCAGGGAAGTTATGGGTGTTAGTGGTAGGCATCTCTTGGTGGCTTGGACTTATGGAGTGGGCCGATTGGTAAGGTCGATATGAGGTGGCCATACTAGGGGACAAGAGTGATGCACTTGAAGACTCTAAATGCATGGACATGCCCTAGGACCAACTTGATAGAGACAAGTTGTGAACTTGCTCTGATACCACTTGATGTAACACCGACCAATGACCTATATTGCAAGCATTCAAGTTTGAGCAGCGGACTCACACTAGCGAGCTCACCCGTATGGCACACACTAGGGCCCGAAGGCAACTCGGCGATGTTGGCGAGGGTCCGAGGCGGGACCTTGAGGCTCCAATGGTTGGCTAGCTAGGGGAGAACCCCAAATGGGCCTAGGATGCCCAAATCATGGGCGGCCAACACACCAAGGGTGTGGGTTAAGTGGATGCTCTCACAACTCGCCTGCGGTGGTCACTTAATGTACTAGCAATTTGGGCCGAACTCTCACTCTCCGTCTGATGAAGCAATAGCAATAATACTAAGCTAAGCAAGTGATTAAACCAGTAAGAGAGGGACCGAGGCTCACCTAGCCGGCGGGAAGACGCCGACTCCGGCCGGAGATGGGGGCGAGCGGGGAGGCGAGGGTATGTACCCGCACACCGCGTCGATTGAAGCTTCAAACCTGCGACTTAATAATTACATGAACTACACCCCATGCAGGGGGGGGGGATATTGGGGTGGGGATTATGCTTAATACATCCAAAACTACCTCCACGCAGGGAGGGGCCTTCAGCCGGCCAAGCGGGGTGGGGAGATATGCAAAGAGAACCGACTTCCCGAGCTTCGCCGATTCTGCCTAGCTTCTGTATTTCTGGACAGAGGGTCGATGTCGATGCTTCCAATAATTCCACCGAGCTCAGAATCTGATGAAACTTACGCCAAAAGCTTGCTAACAGATTGAGGATGATGTCTGAATTTTGGCAGGAGCTTTGGAGCTCAGGGCTGGTCTGGCCAGCGACTGGAACAGGTCAGCAGCTTCTTCCTCTGGCTGGTGAAGAACTGGTACATCAGGTTGCAGAGGGTACCACGGACGCTTCTGAACTCCAAATGTGATGAGCCTGGCGGTGACGTCCTCGTGGTCGGAGCAGCTTCTAGCAGGAGTTGACGGGGCTCCAATCGGAGGTCGGAGAAGAACGAGGTAGCCGGATGAGCAGGGGCATGTCAAACCTGGACCCACAGGGGGCAGACGACACACCCTGACGAAGAAAATGGTAACTGGAAGCTTCGGAGGCCGAATGAGGTCCTTATTCTTGGAGATGACAGCTAACTAGTAATAGTTTCAGCCCTCCAAAATTGGCACACAGATCCCTCACGAGCTGTCCGAGGTCAACAGTTGAACAGGACCTCTGTCTCTGGTTCGGACAGGAACAGTTTCCCAGCAGCTGATTGACAGCAATGCCACGACCGCTCCCGAACTCCAAATCGAGCGCCGTCAAAGCCGTTGGTTCGGCTGTCGAGTCCTCTACGCAGCAAAGTTAACGGGGAAGCCAACCGATGCCAAGGTTGGCCGGTAGCCTCAGATCACCGGTGAAGAGTCGCTGCAGACTGTGGGAGGACAGAACATATACTTCGGGGGAGAAAAATGATATCTCCCAGATTCGAATGCCAAATGGAGCTCCGCTTTCTGGTGATGAAAGAGGATTCAGAGAAGAAGAATTTTGATGAAGAAACCGAGCTCTGATTCTTGATAGGTTGGTCGTGGTGAAACTTCCAAATGCTCTCTGGTCTTCAGCCTGGGGCAGATTGCACAGTAGCACAAGATCTGCTCCACCGCACAGCTCCGAGCTCGGATGGATGCGGGACCACCTCTGTTGGAAATAGGACTCAAAGACGATTCCAACGATGTATGAAGAGCCTTCAGAAGCCTCAGGATGACGATGTGACACCCTCTGCAAGTCGCTGGACTTTTGCCACCTGCAACCTGCGAACTGTAGGTGGAAGGTGGTGGGAGAAATGGGGTAAATGGAAGTGGAAATGGGGGTGAATAGGTGTGGGAGTGACCCCTAGTTGTGAGGGGGCCTAGGAGGGGGTGTTCTAAGGTGTGGGAGAGGGAGAATGGGGTCTGGAATGGGGTGTTTTCAGAGGGTGAGAGAGGAGCTACGAATTTGGGCTGTGAGGGAGGCACAAGTGGGTGGAGGGAATGTGAGTTTGAATTTTCTTTGATGGGGAGTGATCAATGGTGGTCTTGGGGATGGGAAGAGGTGTCTTGGGAAGGTGGAGTGAGGTTTGGGGAAGGGAAATGGGTAGTTGGGGGTTGGAAGGTGGAGTGGGGATTGGGTGGAGCTCTCTTGGGACTAGGGGGTGGAATAAAGAGGGTTATGGGGAAGGGGAGAGGTTTAAATGGGGTAGGTGGGAGATGGGGTGGTTGGGAAGGTGATTGAATGAGGGGAGGGGAGTTAATGAGAGGTAAATGGGGAGGAGAGAGAAAATTCCGAAAATTGGGGTGGAGGGAGAGAGAGAGAGAGAGATAATGAGAGACTTGAAAGGGATTTCTTCAATATTTCATCAAAATTGTTACATATGAGGAGTGGGGTGGCCTATTTATAGGCACATGACTTTTTCATAAAGGACCCTAATAAAAGACACAATGACTAATAACCGAAGGGAAGGGGGGTGTCCATGGGCCTAGCCCAATGAGATGGGCCCAATAGCCTATCTAAACAACACAATGACTTAGGACATTGGTAGATAACCTACTAACCTAGGCACATGACTCAAATAAAGGAAAAATTACATGATTAAGACTCAAATAAAAATAAGAAAATTACATGACTCGACTCACAAACACTTGAGGAACATAATGGCGCTTGCCGACGAACAATCCGCGTCCGGAGAAAATGTGGAGGGGCAAGGGATGCCCTCATCACCAAGGAGCGTGCCAGATTAGGCCTGCATATGCAAAGGGCACGCCGTTTTAGCACAAGCCCCATGGCCATGCCGGATTAACCACCGCGCCGTATTCTAGGGCTATTCCAAGACTGTGTCAAGCCAGACGAGGAATCTGTCTAAACGGAGCTCATCTGCGGGTCCCGCCTCGCTCGTGTCTTGCTCGCAACACTCACGTTTGGGGGGCATTTGTTGGCACTCAAAATGTGATGAACGGTGATCGAGCCACAAAGATGAAAGATACGGCCCACTGAAGCACAGAAGCCGATAAAGAACAACCTGCTGAAGACTTCTCAAGCTGACAGAGCCTCGAGTCACCTGGAATGAACACTGGGGGCTTCACCTCGAGAGAGTCGAGATGAATCCATAATCAACCGGCAGCGCGACCAAGCCTGCCTAATGATCTGGCATCGACTCCGTCAAGCTGCATACCCTACACCCGTCACCCGACCAAGGAAGATGGTCTACCCGGTGGCCTACCACCTAAATGAAGACTCTCTTGAGGGAAAAGAATGCCCTCGGCCCCTCAAAACAAAGGACTGAAGGTTCTGACAGCAGAAGACCCCGATTACCCGGCATGGGTACGGCTTCTCAGCACATTGGGCCCATTAGCAGCCAGATGATTACGCGGTCAAGACAGGAAACACCCCAGGTAGCATACCACCACCCCGGGAAGCTACCAATGCAAGTCAAGGCGAGCCGACAGCACGAACCATGGTGCCGAGAGCCGTGTCAGCAGAAAACCCGTGTGTCCAAGCTGAAGGTACACGAGTTCCAAAAAGCAACCATCTGGTGGCCCAAAAGCCTCGTCTACATTCTCTCCTATGCCCCGGCAAGACCATGGAGAGATGAAGGATCACAGCGACCCTCGGGGTCAGTTCGGAGCCCGCTGTCGGACCCATGTCGAGTTAACACGATCAAATGGCTCGAATCCGACGCGCTCCTCTTAAACCGGCGCGCCCCTCAAATCCGGCGCACCCCTTTGGCTTTGGGCAGCCTTCTAAACCTACGCGCCCCGTTCAACCTTAATCCGACACGCGTGAATGGCCTTAAATTGGCGCGCTAAACCCCGCGCCGGATTAAACTCACTCGAGGGTCGCCTATATAAAGGGGCTTTTCGTTCGAGAATAAAAAGAAAAGAGAAGAACAAGAAGAGGCAGATAGCCAGATACAAGCAAGAGAGAGAGGAAAGCTTGGGGAGGAAGAAGGGGAGTAGAGAGTCCGTCCGTCCCGATACTCTATTTTCCCTGCTGACTCTCTGCTGCGAAGCTTCAAGGTGGGTTGGCGAGTCTGGTGGCATCTCCTTCTGCTGCTTTCCTCTCCCCTTTCTACTAATATCACTCCACGGAGCAATGTAATCGAAGGGTAATGATATGAGCCCAGGACGTTCTTTGAACCCCTTCTCTCTGATCGTCTCTATTTTTTTTTCTTTCCTTTTTCTTTCTTTTGAGAATGAAATCGGTCTCGGGCGACAACGCCGAACCGAATATGCTGTAATACTTTCACCGTATGTTCGAATGAATAAATGAGTGTGTCTATTGCTACCTCTTCTATCTCTCATGTGTTGCTAGTTTGGGTTTTCTACCGCCGAATACGCCTCAGGTTCTCGAGGCAACATTAATAATCCCCCTCCCCGGGGATCTCTCTCTCTCTCTCTATCGCATAGATGATGTGAATGAGTATGTATGCTTGTATGTTCTCTCCCGGCCAGAGGATTGCATGTTAGTGCATCACCCTCCGCCCCGGGAGGTGGCTCCCAAGTGCATCCCTATTTGCAGTTCAGGGCTAGGAGAGGGAACGCCTTCGCTATTATTGTCGTGTATCTGTGCATACTGCAGATGCTGTCAAGGTGTTCGACCATCTGCTTCTTCCAAGAGCTCGGCCTGTTGGCTGGCCCTTCTGGTCCTAAGTCCAGTCTACTGGCTCCCCTTTAACATATTTCTCCGAAGCATATGTGTATATGGTCACCGACTGTCCGTTCCCCGATCAAACGTATTCCGGCTATAGTGTTCCTTAGCGATCTATCTTCTCGAAGAACTCACTGCCCAGGCAGGGGAACATTCCCCATCATCTTCAATCACTGTCGATCCACAGGGGCATATCTTGTAATGATATGAACCTTGTGATTCGCTAAGTGAATATCAACAGGGCTGAGCCCGACATCAAATCCACCTTCTTCTTGTGGGAGGGGTGGTGGCTGTGAGAAGATTACCTCTCATAGGCTGGCCCTCGAGGTGACTTCTCATCTCAGTCGTCCCTTAATTGTCTTTGACTCGTAGAGATGGATACCCCTAGCAGGCTAGCCCTCGGGGTCTTTTCCCTCTAACGGAGTCCGCCGATCACCGTTTGGCACTCCCGGCCTTAAAGAAGCGTACACCATCTCGTGGGACTGTCTCCGCTTCGCCCCTGCGGAATGCCACTAGACCAAGATAAGGGTGACGGTCATTCTGGGAATGCCGGTTGAGCTGTGTGGTACAGCTTAATATGTTTTCCATTGAGGGGAGAGAACCTGACGACCCCTTTGTGGTCTACCAGGACGTAGGCACCCCCTTCATATACTCGGTGGATGACATACGGTCCAACCCATTTTTCAACCAACTTCCCCTTGGGGTTGGAGGCCATTACTTCTCTTTTTTTGACCATTACGAGGTCCCCTTTCTTGAATTCTCGACCCTTGACCAGCTTTTCGAAAGCACGGGCCATGCGAGCTTGGTAGAGTTGAATGTTTTGTTGCGCATGAAGATGCTTTCCTTTGAGCTCGGCAAGCTCTTCCAATCTCCTTTCTGAATTAGTTTGTTCACTGCTGACTAGTCCATGCTGGATGGCGACTCACAGCGAGGGGACTTCTAATTCTATCGGCACCACAGCCTCGTACCCGTACACGAGGGAGAATGGCGAACAGCTGGTTGGGGTTTTATAGATGGTACGATAGGCCCAAGGCGCTTCATTTATCTTTTATTCCCAGTCCTTTTTGTTGGACTTGACGGTCTTTGCCAGCAACGTGCATAGCATTTTGTTGAAGGCTTCTGCAAGTCTATTGGCCTGAGGGTTGTAGGGGGACGATGTCCACCAGTCAATCTTGTACTTATCAACTAGCCGATAAACCTTCTGGTTTCTGAAATGGCTGCCGTTGTCAGAGATAATTCGGCTGGTGATAACTTCATATTTTTGCATATTCTTTCCATATATGCTTGGGTGAAAATTCTAAGTAATTTGTTGATTATGTGTGAAAATGTTCACAAAATAGATTTTTATGAATATGGGAGTTTTCATGAAAAATGATAATTATTGGGGAGTAATTTGCAAATAAAACTCAGTGCATATATGTGAATAAGTTTTACATTGATTAATATTTTGTGTTACAACATTATTTATCTTGGTGTCACATATGCACTCTTTCTAAATGGCATGTGCATGGGTTGGACGTGGTATCACGTGCATGAAGGCACACCTTGAGAATGTAAGACGAAGGGCCATATGGGTTGCATGAAGCACGTGATGAAGGACCATGGGCTAGTAGCTAATGTGGCTGCGTGGTGGCTATTTCATGCATGGTGGTGGGCTTCCTTCACGTAGATGGCTACAAGTGAGTTGCATGAGGTGGCGGCAGTGTAACAAGAATGCATAAGGACATCACGTGCATGGCCAGGCAAGATACATATACATGCATTGGCAAGACCATTGGCTTATTTGCACATGCATGAAGGCTGCAGTTTGATGGGCTGATCGCTAGAAGAAGAGGCTGCTAGATGCATGGCTATGTGAGATGCATTAGGCACACGGTGGGTGTGCTGGCTGGGTGTTGCGATAGCGTTGGCGTCTCCATGCCCACCGTGTGAATAGCGGCAGTGGCATGCGATGGGCTTCACGAAGATGCCGCCGTTGGGATAAGGAAGGTGGATGCTGCCAAGATAGCGGAGGCCATCCGCTTAGTGTGTAGTGGCATGGGAGGTTCACAGTATGCATACGGGATTGGCGGAGGGCACTCGCAACTGCATGGATGCCATACGTGAACGGACGAACATGGCGAGATACTTGCGTTCGGAGCATGGATGATAGCGGCGATGGCGAAGATAACGGAGGTGGTTCCGTGGAGATCCTAGCATCGCCCATACCCCTATAAATGGGAGGTTCAGGGAATGAGGGGGCGGGCTTCGAGGTTCTTTTTGGAGGATTTTAGTTGTTGTATTTTTTTAGCCTTCGTCGTAGTTTCTTTTTCTGTCACGTTCGCGTCATCTGGGGCAAGCTTCCTCTGCAACGTATGGCCGTAGCAAGCTTCCTTCTGCATGCGGTTCACGTGGAGTCTCACCACGGTAGCTATCCGCCTCGCTTGTGAGTGATGTGACACAACTCCTTGGACCTGAATTTGCAAGCAACCGGACCGAACGGCGATCTCTTACAAGCGGGTTCACCCGCGTCACGCGCACCTGGGTCCGTAGGCGGACCGACGATGATGGTGAGGGTCCGAGGTTGGACCTTGGGGTTCCAAGGGTATGGCTGGCTGGGGATGGACCCCAATGGGCTAGGGATGCCCAATTTCAAGGGCAGACGGCACGCCGAGGGCGTGGGATGTAATGTCTCCCTCACAACTCACCCCGCGGTGGCTCTCGATTAGATGGAAAGTTGGAATGAGCACTCTCTCACTGCCGACGGAGCAACTAGAAAAAATACAAAGCTAAGCAAGGGTGAAAACCAGCAGAGAAGAGTGGCCCGATGCTCACCTTATCGGTGTGAAGACACCGATCCCGGTCGGAGACGAGGGCGAGCGGGAAAGCGTGGGCTACCCGCACGCCGCGCCGATGAGGCTTCCGGCGACGACCTGCTAGTACAAACACTACGCCCTCACAGAGGGGTTGGCATAGGGGAGGGGGACTGTGGGATACATAAAAATACTACCTCCGCATAGGGAGGGGCTGTAAGCCAGCCAAGCGGGGGTGGGGAAGCAAGATCGGCAATCATCGTTGGTTCTGTCCGCTTCTGGGATAGCCTGATAGGGGGCCGATGACGGCGCTGCCACGGATGCTCCCAAACTCAGAATCTGACGAAACAAGGGCCAAAACGTCGCGGACTGTTCGGGGATGACTCCTGAATTTTCTCAGGGTTTCTAGTCACTATTGATGGTTAGGGCAGGTGCTGGACCGGTGTGGTTGGTTCTGCCTCGGACTGATTCCCTGATGAAGCAGCAGGAAGACGACGTCCCCACGATCGCTCCCGTGATCCAAATGATGCAGGACCAAGACGGTCGCAAGCGTCGTCAAGTCTTTTTTGTCCAGCAAGATAGAATGGCTCAAGACGAGGTCAGGGTCGAGAGAAACAGCCAGAAGAGTGGGAGGGGGTCTGGTCGGATCCTGACTAACCTGACCTGCGCACCAATGGTAGAAAATTTGTAACTTTATGCTTCGGGCTTCAAACGGTGCTTCGTTTCTTGGTGATGTTAGGCGGCTTGTAGGAGAAGACTTCTGCAAAAGAATCATGTCCAAACTCATCTTGGAGCAGCGGTGGTCGCTTCTTTTCTCGACTTCTGGTTCCCAGGCAGAGCAGTTTTGCACAGTCGTGGGAGAATCGCTCTCCCGGACAGCTCGGAGCTCAGACGGATGCGAGACCACCTCTCCTACAAAGCTGACTAGAAGAACTTTCCAGCAATATATGATACGCCTCCAGAATATGCTCGGTGTAAATGTGCCAGCCACTGCAACAAGCAGATAGCCTGCTGCCTGGGAACTGGATAGAGCAGGAAGGTGAATGATGTTGATGGTGGTGGGAAGGGGTGAAGGGACTGCAATGGGGAGAGGGCTAATGGCTGTGGGGTTTGGATGGGGGTGGATAGAGATGGTGGAGAGTCTGGGGAAGAGGGCTGGGTCGCAGCTAGCAGGTGGAGGGGGAAGAGAGCGTGGAGGGCGCAGGTTGGGCTAGGGGGAGGTGGGAGAATGGAGTGTTTGAAATCCCCTTAATGGAGAGGAGTTAATGCAGGCCTAGGGGAGAGGAAAGGTTGTGTTGGGGATGGGAAGGGTTGTATGGGAAGGTGGAGGGATGTGTGGCGAAGAGGGAAGGGTGCTTGGGGGAGAGGGAAGGGTGCTAGGGAAGTGGGAGGGTTGCTTTGGGATACGAAGGGGTGTTTGGGTAGTGGTAAGAGTGAATGGGGATTTATGGGTCTTGGGGAGGTGAAGGGGGTTGTGGTTAATGAGGTGGGGTGATGTGGCAAGGAGGGAGGAGAGAGAGGGGGGCGAATTTGAAAGAGAGAAGGGGTCGCCCCCTTTAGAGAGAGAGAGAAAGAGAGAGAGAGGTTCTCACAAGAGATATGTGAACACTCAATTCAAATTTTTCTTCATTCATTCATTAGTTCCAAATGGTGGGGGTGGGGTCCTATTTATAAGATTCCTATAATTTAACCTAAGTCCCTGACTTTTGGACTAATAACAAGAAACCAAGGGGGGGTGGGGGTGCCCCTGGGCCTAGCCCATTTAATTGGGCCCAATAACCAAACTAGGCAATCTATTGACACTTGACTTAGGTAAATAACTCTTATACCTAGGTATTGGACTCCAATAAAAGGAAAATTACATAATTTATGACTGAAGAAAATATAAAAATTACATGCCATGATTAAGAAAAATGCAGCGAACACGATGAAGCATAGTTGGCGAGCAACGGGACCCTCGAAAAAGTCAGAGATGTCCCCATCAGTGAGCCTCCTCCGCAACGAGCTTCCCATGTTACTGAGCTCTCCTCAGGCTCTGTCTGCTGTGCGAGTGGTGTCTGCAGTGGAAGGAAGAGGACGTCCAACATCCATCTACGGCGCCATCGGTCACCTCGTGTGGAGTCCCTTCTATAGCTGCTGCAACGCCGTGTGCAACACTCTTGACTCCTGGCTCCTGTCCGTGCGGCGAAGTGAGCTTGCGTCCTCTACAACCGGTGATCTATGTGCGATGTTCCCTTGTTGCCATCCGAGGGCAAGGAGGGGTGAAGAGAAACAGACCACGACGGAGGAGTGCAGCGTTCAGTGCTGTGGTTTCTTTTCCTTTGAGCAAAGTTCTTTTATGTTGTCCTTGCTGTGTCTTTTCTTGTCTAGTGTATTAATCTCTTTAGAGTTTAAACTTCAGTAATTCAACAACTATAGTTGTCGTTGTAAGCATGTTTTTATTTAATCTAAGAACCTTGCTCTCTTAGTTATTCATCTTTATCTCTGGCTTCCTATTTTCAGAACATGGCGATTTTGATGCCTTCCTTGCTCTAGTTCAATTTAATTTGTGTCTCAGTTTCAAGTCCATTCACCTAGGTTAGTTAAATTTAATTTGTCAACTTCTAGTTTAGTGTCAAATTGTCATAAGTTGTTAAAGGTATAAAAACAAAAAAAAACACAAGATTTTCTACCTTAAAATCTAAATTTTCCTGTGGATTCGACTCGGTCTCACCACTTAACTATTTTCTTTTTAATTAATTTGTGGGCCGATAATTAAATTTGGTAGTGGACGTATTAACGGCATATGTTTCCCCTATCAATTTTTGGCGCCGTTGTCGGGGAAGTTTATGATTTTTAGGTTGTCAATCTTGTGTTTTTGTACATAAAGCGACACTAATAAATTTTCTTTTCTTATTTTTGCAGGAAAAAATAAAAAAAAAGAGGTAAGTTTTTTTAGTCATTTATTTCAAAAAGAAGAAGAAAAAAACGAGGGAACGCTTTTTCAAGTAAGTACTCACACTTTCCCTCTTTCATTTGAGTTTATTTTCTCCATTTTTTTTCATATCTTGTGGTTAGATAGGTTCATAAAAATAAAAAAAAAATCACTTGAACTTTAATAAAAATCCTCATCTCAAGATTAGCAATCACATTTCCATGTTTTAGGTCATGCATCATATAGGTTAGAATTTTTTGTTATTTAATTTTGTTAAATGCATTACTGAAGATTGCGGGGGCAATGTGAGTTCTTCTATCTTTTTCTTAATCACATGACATGCATATTTGCATAGAACCCCTTGTTTGACTTTGTGATGTTGCATTGCATTTTAAATTAATTTTAATGGCAAAACCCATAATCACATAAGGTGGGGATTTGATCACCCTTCCTTAGCCCACAAACCACAACTCCGCATTTTAAATTTCCTAAGCCTAATAAAATCCAATAGACATCGGCCCTAAGGTTCACATTGAGATTTGGGTCCACTTAGGCCCATTATCAATTTTAAAACTGGTGTCTAGGAAAGAGGTCCAATGGCAAACGCCTTAAGTGGGATTGTGGTTTATTAATTAGGACCCTACATAAGTAGGGGGAGCCTCCCACAACCCCACCTCTTTCCTGGCTAGTGGACAAATTTGGTAGCGGGCTTGGGCTGGATTTAAGTTGATTTGTGAGAAAGCTAACATTAAGCCCACTTAGTGGTTGGAACCTAAGGGAGATTGTGCTTGTATCACCACATAAGGCTGGTGTCTAGGCAAGGGGTTAAAAGGCTACGCCTAAGTCGATTCATGGTTCACAAATTAGGAGCTTGCGAAAGCAAGGGGAACCTCCCACGATCCTACCTCTTACCTGGTCAACTTGAAGGTCGGTGTGTGTAAGATTGCAATTGAACTTTGGGGAATTCTCACTATTTGTGCTTTTAAGTCCAAGGAGCCCTAAGTCTTGTAGGTTAATTTGTTGAACAAGTGTTTGCAAAAACAAAAAAATAAAAATATAAAACAAAAACAAAAACAAAAAAAATTTAATTAATTTCTTGGGGTCCATGCAAGGTAGAAGATCCCAACTTCCACATTTAATTGAACATATCCAAGAAATTGAGAGAGTGATCCACCAAGCCCAAAATCCCATTCAACAAATGGCTAATCAAGGTGAATTGCCCAAGCAGATGAAGGAATACTTCATTTCTTCTAGCTACCAACCTTCCACATGTATCCATCTTCCGGAAGTGCCAGCGGCCCAATATGAAATAAAATCTAGCACTATCCAAATGCTCCCTTCATTCCATGGGCTTACAAACGAAGATCCATATAATCACCTAGGTGAGTTTCTAGAGATATGCTCCACTGTGAAAATTCAGAATTTCACAGATGATGCCCTGAGGTTAACTCGCTTCCCCTTTTCTTTGAAAGACAAAGCCAAACATTGGTTAGGGACCTTAGGAAGACCCATTCGATCATGGGAGGAAATGCAAAAAGAATTTTTGAAAAAAAATTATATCCTATAGGTCGGACCAACATAATGAGAAGAGCCATCACGGGTTTTGCTCAAACCCCCGGGGAATTGATCCATGAGTCTTGGGAGAGAATGAAGAAGTTGTTGAGAAAATGCCCACATCATGGGCTATCAAAATGGCAAATTGTGCAAGCTTTCTATGAGGGATTGACTGAACCTTACAAGCAAATGGTTGATGCTTCTTGTGGAGGTGCTTTTATGAGTAAAAGTGAAGAAGAAGCTTATGCTCTCTTTGAAATGTTGAGTGAGAACTCCATCAATCATGCTTCTCTTTCTTCATATGAAAGGTCAGTAGGGCCATCTAGGAAAGTTGGGATGTATGAGGTAAAAGATAAGGGAGAATTCGAGCCTAGATTAGATGTGAATGCCTTGGCTCAAAAACTGGAGAAAGTTGACCTATTAACGCAACAAGTTGGCGAGCTCATTAAATTAAATAAACTTTCAATGCCCAATCACAACCATCTTTTCACTCTCGCCAAGGTCAAGTCCATGAAGCTTGTGTGCTATGTGAGAGCCCAGCCCATCAGGTGGACGAATGTCCCGCGGGGGCACAATTACCCCCTGCTATCCAAGAGCAAGTCTATGGAGCCCAAGGACTCTCAAAGCCCAACAATGACCCATTTTCAAACACATACAATCTGGGTTGGAGAAATCACCCGAACTTCTCTTGGAAACCTCAACAGACCCAAAACTACCAACCCAAGCCCCAACCTCAAGCCCATTTTCAAAATCAAACTTTCCACAAGAGCCAATTGGCGCAACAATTGCCAAGTCATCCTCAGCTTCCTTCCGGCCAACCACCTTATGGCCAACCTTCATTTGTTCAGCCCGCATATGGGCAATCTGCATATCCTCCACCAGTCTATCAACCACCTACCCTACCTCCGCCAGTGGCCCAAAATGATGTTAGAATCAATCAATTGCAACAGCTCATTTTGGCCCAAAATCAATCTTTCCAAGCCCAAATGGCGGACATGAAAGCCCAGATTGGCCAACTCTTGGAAACCAATGTGAGGAGAGATCTGGGTCAACTTCTAAGCCAACCCATGCCTAATCCTCGAAATTATTCTCCAGGTTTTCAACAGTAACCCCTCTCACCTGCTCCTCAAGGGCAATTTCAACAAGGCCCAAATCCTCCAAAGGGCCCTCAATTTGAGAATGCCAAGGCCATCTCGGCCTTAAGAAGTGGTAAAACTCTGTCAGATCCTTATCAGATCCATAAATCCAATCAAGCCTCACCCAGTCAAGCCCAAGAAGAAGAAGAAGGATCCATTGCCATTCCCATAGTGGCAAGGGAGGGAGTCAATAGGGAAAAAGGAAAGACAGGAATGGATGAATCACCTGAAACATACCAACCCAAGATTCCCTTCCCCACTACCTTGGAATCTAGAAAAGAAAAGAAAAGAAGAACAGTCAAGCTCAAAATGAAGAATTGGTGAAGTTGTTCAAACAAGTCCATATCAGCATTCCTCTTCTAGATGCAATCCAACATGTACCTGCATATGCCAAATTTCTCAAAGAAATGTGCACTCAAAAGAGGGAACCAAAGACAAATCCGAAAAGAATTCTATTGTCTGAAGACGTAAGTGCCGTCTTATTGAATCAACTCCCTCAGAAGATGAAGGATCCTGGCGCCCCACTCATATCTTGTGTTATTGGAGGTGTCACCTTTGAAAAGGCTTTGTTGGATTTGGGAGCAAGTGTGAATCTTCTTCCGACATCTGTGTACCAAAAGTTTGGGATGGGAGAACTTAAATCAACCCCTGTCATTCTCCAACTGGCTGATCGATCTGTCAGAACACCCAGGGGGTTGGTAGAAGATGTCCTTGTCAAGATAGACACATGCTATTTTCCTGTTGACTTTTTAATCCTTGACATGGATTCTAAGTCAGACTTGGCCCAAAGCCCAATTATATTGGGCCGGCCCTTCTTAGCCACGGCCAATGCCAACATCAACTGTAAGTCTGGGCTTATGGATATCTCTTTTGGAGATCAAAAGATAACACTTAATGTCTTCAAAGTCTCTAAACACATGAGGGAGGAGGAAGATTGGTATACTATTGATGTGATAGATGAGATGGTAGAGACCAACCCTCCCTTGACCCAACCTGAAAATTTTGACATGGTTGAAGACAAAGAGCCCATTTCAGAGGTTCTTGCTCTTGAACCCACTGCACCTTGGCCTACTAAGCTTGAACATTTGTCTCATTTGAAACATGAACCTCCAATTCCCTCCATCCAAGCCCCACCACAGCTAGACTTAAAGCCCTTACTAGATTCTCTGAAATATGTCTTCTTAGGGCCTGAGAGGACTTTGCCTGTCATTATAGCATCTGATTTGATATTCACTCAGGAGGACCAACTGATTGATGTCCTCAAAAGTCACAAGGAAGCCATAGGTTGGTCAATGGCGGATCTTAAGGGAATATGTCCATCGGTGTGCATGCATCACATTTATTTGGAAGATAATGCAAAGCCAACTAGGGAGATGCAAAGAAGACTGAACCCTCACATGAAAGAAGTGGTTAAGAAAGAGGTGGTTAAGTGGCTTGATGCGGGAATCATATATCCAATTTCTGATAGTCAATGGGTAAGTCTAATTCAAGTAGTGCCTAAGAAAGTTGGGCTCACTATGGTGAGCAATGACAAAGGGGAGTTGGTACCCACTAGATTATCCACAGGGTGGACGGTATGCATAGACTACAGAAAATTGAATGCTGCCACTAAGAAAGACCATTTTCCTTTACCCATCATTTACCAAATATTGGAGAAATTAGCTGGCAAAAGATATTTCTATTTTTTGGATGGTTATTCAGAATATAACCAAGTGGCCATTTACCTAGGGGATCAAGAAAAGACCACATTTACATGTCCTTATGGGACATTTGCATTTAGGAGAATGCCCTTTGGGTTGTGTAATGCTCCAGCCACTTTTCAGAGATGCATGATGGCCATTTTCTCGGATATGGTGGGGGACTTCTTGGAAATTTTTATGGATGATTTCTCAGTTTTTGGAGATTCTTTTGAAGCATGCCTGGATAATCTTACAAGGATTCTTGAGAGATGCATAGAAAAGAGGTTGATTCTGAGCTGGGACAAAAGTCACTTTATGGTGAAAGAGGGCATAGTCTTGGGCCACATAGTTTCTAATCGGGGTATAGAGGTTGATAAGGTAAAAATTGACCTCATCTCCAATCTTCCTCCACCCACCTCAGTCAAGCAAATTCGATCTTTCCTTGGCCACGCCGGCTTCTATCGCCGATTTATCCAAAAAAATTCTCAAATTGCCCGACCTTTTACCCTCCTTCTAGCTAAAGATGTCCCTTTCCATCTTGATGAACCATCTTTAGAGGCTTTCAATGTTTTGAAGGAGGCTCCGACCAAAGCTCCAGTTCTTCAGCCACCTGATTGGTCTCTGCCTTTCGAGATCATGTGTGATGCATCTAATTTTGCTATAGGTGCAGTTTTGGGGCAGAGGATTGATAAGCGCCCCGTGGTGATTTACTATGCTAGCCGCACACTTGGTGATGCTTAACTGAATTACACCACCACGAAAAAGGAACTTTTGGGTGTAGTGTTTGCCCTTGAAATATTCAGATCATACCTATTAGGGTCCAAGGTCATCATCTACTCTGATCACTCAGCTTTGAGATACTTAATGTCTAAGAAAGAAGCCAAGCCCCGTTTGATTAGATGGATCTTACTCTTGCAAGAATTCAACATTGAAATTCGGGATAAAAAAGGGTCTGAGATGTTAGCGCATCGAAGAGTGATATAGAAGGGGGGATGAATAGATCACTCCCTAAAAATACTAATTCAAAATTAATTCAATAATTCAAATTCTCAACCCTTCAAATACAGCGAGAGGGATAGCTAAGACAATCAATAACCAAGATAGAAGATAGAAGAAAGATCGAGATCTGTTCACAGTGAAACAAAATACCAAGCAGAAGGAGAGCAACACAACAATGATATGCAAACCACAGAAGAGGCAGGCAGTTTTTAGGTGGTTCAATTGCAGTCCGCAATCTACATCCACCCCTCACTCCAAACCAGAGTGAGGATTCCACTAGCTAATGCTAGAACAGCAGACTCAGTCTGCAGACAATTGCTGCCACACAGCTTGACCAGGGGAACAGCCTCCCCTCTTCCTCCACACCGGAGGGATACAACCAGTGACAACAGTCACTAGCAAACTAGAGACCGAGGTCTCTCTTCCTCCACCCAGGAGGGAACCCACAAGCGACTCCCTGTCACTTGCAAACTGGAGGATCAATCCTCCCTTCCTCCGATCACTGGAGGGTAACAATATTCGATAAGGAAGATGAAATGAAAAATGAAAACATGAAAATCAAAGCACAAAAATCCTCTCTGAAACCAAGAAACAATGTAGCTTCCGAAGAAGCAAATCAGACACTTCTCTCTCACACAGACTTTTCTCTCAGAACAATTCTCTCTAATCATTTCTCTCTGTCTTCTCTCTGGAATGTGGAGGCTCTCTCTTTTCTTCTTCTGCTCAGGGATTCTTCTTCTCAGCTTTTTCCTCCAGTTCAGGTTCTGTTGATCGCAGAAGACACCCTTTTATATGGCATCCGACCTGAATTCCATGACTTTCACACGAGTGGCGGGAGTGAGGCTCATTCCCTCCTTTTCCAGAGCATCCTCAGATCACGTGCCAAGCATCATCCTCGGATCACGTGCCCAATCATCAGCCTGAATTATCTACAGGCAGAGAAGAAAGGAATGTAACTAGTTAGTTCAGGTTTTTAACACAGTGTGTATAAACTTTTGATGCAGTAAATAGGCAAGTGTGTACAATGTGAGAGTGTGTAGACTTGAAGCCCTTCAAGCGACCTCAATGTACCGACTTGCGGGGGATGCAAGAGCAAGCGACAGCAAAATGTATAGACTTAACCGCTGCGAGCATAGGCTATAGACACTTTGATTGCGTGCATGTGAAAGCAGTGTACAGACATGCTGTGATGAACAATGCCCAAATGCAGTGTACATACATGCTGTGAAGAACAATGCCCAAAGCAGTGTATGGACTTAGAATGTACGAGACAACAGTGTACAGACTTTGTGATGCACAAGCATATCCAATGTATAGACTTTGAAGTAAAGGCTGGAGTTACACAAGCAATGTATAGACTTCAAAGTATGCACAATGCAAAGGCTGTACAGACTTCAGACACAGCTACGAACTGAGTTAAAGAGTGTATAGACTTGATGAATGCCATGGACAGACGCACGATGTACAGATTTGATTCAGAGAGATGAATACTAGCACATAGAGAAGTATGCACAATGACTATGGATCAAGTGTGCACGCGAGAAGACTATGTATAGACTTGATGTAAGCAGCGTGCTTAAGAAAGCAATGTTCAGACTAGCTGTAAATGCGTGCATGACAAAAGGTAAACCAGATGTATAGACTTTAGGTAATGCATGCAATGCAACACAATGTATAGACTTAGTTGCTGTATAGACTAGCAAATACATGAAGAAGCAAGCCAATGTATAGACACTGCTGTATGGACTCTAAGCGAACGCTGTACAGACTTGAACGTAGGTGTCGACCGCAATGTATAGACTTGCGTTCACACAACGTAGGTAAAGGTGAGAATGTACAGACTTACATTCAGCAGTGTATAGACTTGAACATGCATTATGCAATGTACAGACTTGGACGCATGCTGTGCCATGCGATGTATAGACTTCCCAGCAGCAAGGCTTTGCTATGAATGTGCAGACTTGATGAAATGAGGCATGTACAGACTTGAACTCTTGCAATTGAAGGCTATACAAACTTGGTCGTGTATGCGAGACACGGTAGACGCTATACAGACTTGGTTATGCATGGCGAGACATGGCAGACGCTGTACAGACTTGGTCGAGATGATGCATAAGACGCTGCCAGACACTGTACAGACTTGGACGTAGGTAATGATAGTAATGTGTAGACTTAGTGTGTAGCTAAAGCAGCGAACGTAGGAAAAGGTTGGAATGTATAGACTAACGTTCGATCAGCAATGTATAGACTTTACAGTGTGCATGCTATGCGTGCGATGTACAGACTTAGTGCCGCTATGTCTGTGATGTTCAGACTTAGTGGCGCCTGCATTCTATGCAATGTACACACTTTGAACGCCTGCATGCTATGCAATGTATAGACTTCGAGGACTGCATGTTGTGCGATGTATAGACTCTGAAGTCTTACGTGCTGTGCAGTGTACAGACTTTGAAGAGCCTGCAGCTGTGCAATGTGCAGACTTTGAAGTGCGACCAGACATGATGTGTAGACTAGTACAAGTGCATGAATAGATGGAGATGTATAGACATGAGAGAAAATGCATGAGTTAATCTAGAGATAAAAAAGAGTTTGATTTATAGTGTGAGACATCATCAAAACGTAGGAATGCAACATGAGAATGTGGTGGTTGATCATCTTTCTAGGATTCCTGCGGAAGAGAATGAGCCCATGAGAGACTTTTTTCCGGATGAACAACTCTTGTCCATTAACCACATCAAATCCCCTTGGTATGCTGATATTGTTAATTATCTGGCTGTTGGATTGACCCCTGAAGGTTGGTTTAAGAATGAGAAGGATAGATTTTTTGCTCAGATAAGACATTACTTTTGGGAGGACCCAGAATTGTTCCGTATCTGTGCTGATAATGTCATTCGAAGGTGTGTTCCTGAAAATGAGCATCAAAGCATTCTCACCTTCTGCCATACTCTTGCTTGCAGGGGGCATTTTTCTGGAAAGAAAACTGCTGTGAAAGTCCTCCAGAGTGGTTTTTATTGGCCCACTCTCTTTAGAGATGCCCATGCTTTTAGTCAATCCTACCCAAAGTGTCAAACTATAGGGAATATCTCTCGAAGAGACATGATGCCCCTAAACCCTATCTTGGTGGTAGAAATTTTTGATGTTTGGGGAATTGATTTCATGGGACCATTCCCACCATCTTATGGGCATGAGTACATTCTAGTGGCTGTTGATTATGTTTCAAAATGGATTGAAGCTATAGCAACTAGAACCAATGACCACAAAGTGGTAATGAAGTTTGTTCAAAAGAACATTTTCTCTAGATTTGGATTCCCTAGGGCCATAATCAGTGATGGAGGTAGCCACTTCACCAAGTACCAATTCAAAAGCTTGCTGAAAAAGTATGGGATCACCCATAAAGTGGCCACACCATATCATCCCCAAACGAGTGGGCAGGTGGAAGTTTCCAATCGAGAAATCAAAAACATTTTGCAAAAGACAGTGAGGACTGATAGAAAGGATTGGGTGAGAGATTGGATGATGCATTATGGGCCTACAGAACAGCCTATAAGACCCCTATTGGAATGTCACCTTTTAGATTGATCTATGGAAAAGCCTGCCACCTTCCAGTGGAGCTAGAACATAAGGCTTATTGGGCAATTAAGCAATTTAATTTAGATTTGGCCCAAGCTGGAACACACAGGGCCCTGCAATTAATTGAGCTAGATGAGCTTCGTAAGGAATCTTATGAGAATTCCAGAATCTATAAGGTTAGGATGAAAGATTTCCATGACAGACACATTGCAAAGAAAACATTCGAACCTAATCAAAAAGTCTGGTTATTCAACTCCAAATTGAAACTTTTTCCTGGGAAGCTCAAGTCTAGATGGGATGGGCCGTACATTGTGGTTAATGTATTTCCCCATGGTGCTGTTGAAATCCTTGATCCTGAAAGTGGGAATACATTTAAAGTCAATGGGCAAAGACTTAAACCATACATTGAGGGGCTCTCAAATGACATGACTGAGGACACAATTCATTGAACTCTCATGCGTCTGGCTGAAGACGTTAAATTTAGCGCTTGTTGGGAGGCAACCCAATATTTTTCTCAATTATTATTGAGTCACTTTCTTCTTTTTTGTAGGAGGCTACAGTAACCCATCTATGGAGGCACCTTCATCTTGCCCAAGTTGTACCTTTCCCTCTCAATACATTCCCATCTATATTGTTCTAGTTTTTTATATTGATCATGCCATTGAGGACAATGCCACTTAAGTTGGGGGGGAATAATTTTCAATCTTCAAAAAAAAAAATCAAAACCTGAAAAATTTCTCAAAAGTTTTCTTGGATTACACTCTAACTAAGTGCTTCATGCTCATATTTCATGATAAGAAACTTGTCAAAATGATAAGGCTTATAATATCCACTTGTGATAGCAGTGAGTTCAGGGGTGAATTAGTTAGTTATGTTTTTAGCATCTTCCTCGGAATACACTCAGATTTTTGAACTCACACACATTTGCACACTAATGAGAATAGTGGGTATTAAACATAAGGATGATGAGACTTTTGCTTAATACTTAGACGATGATTGATAATTCGGCCTAGTCATTGAAGATCAATCGTGAGGAAAAAAGCTACCTGCCTACAAATAAGTGCAAAGCACCAAAAAAAAATTGATAAAATAAAATCATGGAAAATGCTCCTGATCTTAGTAACCGGGCCTGCTTCTCCTAAGGCAAGAGTTGAGGTTCACGTCAAACGGTGAAGGAATGTGCAGCACCATGAAGAAAAAAAAAGTGATGAAAAAAATGATTATGAAATAAGGTAGAGTGAAGCTACCTGTAATTCGAGAGTCAAATTTGAAATATGTAGAATTGGAAATCATCGTTAAGTAATAGATAGAAGTCTCATGCATCCAGCTGACTGATGTCCACTAATCAAATTAGAACACATGTACACAAACATATACAAAAATTGTGAGTGTAACCTGAGGAAGTGTCTAAATACATGGATTGACGAAGTTTATTCCTGACATATATTGCTTAAACTTGTAATATTGTATAGTTTAAATCGTGGTGCTCACATTCTTGTCATGAAATGTGATTTATGAACTCTTATTAGTCTTAAATTTATAATTATTTGCATTGCTAAGGGACTAGCAATAAGTAAGTTGGGGGTGTGATAACTTCATATTTTTGCATATTATTTCCATATATGCTTGGGAGAAAATTCAAAGTAAATTGTTGATTATGTGTGAAAATGTTCACAAAATATATTTTTATGTATATGGGAGTTTTTATGGAAAATGGTAATTGTTCGGGAGTAATTTTTAAATAAAACTCAGTGCATATATGTGAATAAGTTTTACATTGATTAATATTTTGTGTTACAACATTATTTATCTTGGTGCCACATATGCACTCTTTCTAAATGGCAGGTGCATGGGTTGGACGTGGTATCACGTGCATGAAGGCACACCTTGAGAATGTAAGAAGAAGGGCTATATGAGTTGCATGAAGCACATGATGAAGGACCATGGGCTAGCAGCTAACGTGGCTGGGTGGTGGCTGTTTCATGCATGGTGGTGGGCTTCCTTCACGTAGATGGCTACAAGTGGGTTGCATGAGGTGGCGGCAGTGTAACAAGAATGCATAAGGACATCACGTGCATGGCCAGGCAAGATACATATAAATGCATTGGCAAGACCATTGGCTTATTTGCACGTGCATGAAGGCTGTAGTTTGATGGGCCGATCGTGAGAAGAAGAGGCTACTAGATGCATGGCTATGTGAGATGCATAAGGCACACGATGGGTGTGCTGGCTGGGTGTTGCGATAGCGTTGGCGTCTCCATGCCCACCGCGTGAATAGCGGCAGTGGCATGCGATGGGCTTCACGAAGATGCCGACGATGGGATAAGAAAGGTGGATGCCGCAAAGATAGCGGAGGCCATCCGCTTAGTGTGTAGTGACATGGGAGGTTCGCAGCGTGCATACGGGATTGGCAGAGGGCACTCGCGACTGCATGGATGCCGTTCGTGAATGGACGAACACGGTGAGATACTTGCATGCGGAGCATGGATGATAGCGGCGATGGCGAAGATAACAAAGGTGGTTCCGTGGAGATCCTGGCGTCGCCCATACCCCTATAAATGGGAGGTTTAGGGAACGAGGGGGCGGGCTTCGGGGTTCTTTTTGGAGGATTTTAGTTGTTGTCTTTTTTTAGCCTTCGTCATAGTTTCTTTTTCTATCGCGTTCGCACCGTCTGGGGCAAGCTTCCTCTGCAACGTATGGCCGCAGCAACCTTCCTACTGCTTGCGGTTCACGTGGAGTCTCACCATGGCAGCTATCCGCCTCGCTCGTGAGCCTCCTCTGCAATGAGCTTTTCACGTTGCAGAGCTCTCCTCAGGCTCTGTCTGCTGTGCGAGTGGTGTTCGCAGTGGAAGGAAGAGGACGTGCAGCGTCCATCTACAGCGCCATCGGTCACCTCACGTGGAGTCCCTTCTGTAGCTGCTGCAACGTCGTGTGCAACACTCCTGACTCCTGGCTCCTGTCCGTGCGGCGAAGTGAGCTTGCATCCTCTACAACCGGTGATCAGTGTGCGGTGTTCCCTTGTTGCCATCCGAGGGCAAGGAGGGGTGAAGAGAAAGAGACCACGACGGAGGAGTGCAGCGTTCAGTGCTGCGGTTTCTTTTCCTTTGAGCAAAGTTCTTTTATGTTGTCCATGCGGTGTCTTTTCTTGTCTAGTGTATTAATCTCTTTAGAGTTTAAACTTCAGTAATTCAACAACTGCAGTTGTCGTTGTAAGCATGTTTTTATTTAATCTATTAACCTTGCTCTCTTAGTTATTCATCTTTATCTCTAGCTTCCTATTTTAAGAACATGGTGATTTTGATGCCTTCCTTGCTCTAGTTCAATTTAATTTGTGTCTCAGTTTCAAGTCCATTCACCTAGGTTAGTTAAATTTAATTTTTCAACTTCTATTTTAGTGTCAATTTGTCATAAGTTGTTAAAGGTATAAAAATAAAAAAAATAACTCAAGATTTTCTACCTTAAAATCTAAATTTTCCTGTGGATTCGACTTGGTCTCACCACTTACCTATTTTCTTTTTAATTAATTTGTGAGCCGATAATTAAATTTGGTAGTGAACGTATTAACGGCATGTGTTTCCCCTATCAGCTGGGAATCCTGAACTGGAATATTATGTTCTGCCGGAAGAACCTTGCAACCAATCCTCCGATCACTTCTCTTAGTGCTACTGCCTCTGCCCATCTGGAGAAGTAATCTGTAGCTGCTAAGATGTATTTGCATCCGGAGGAAGATGCTGGCAGTGGCCCTACCACGTCCGTGCCCCATTGAGCAAATGGCCAGCTCGGTATGGTGGGGTGTAGCGGCACTGGCGGTGTTCTTGATACATTGGCGTGCTCTTGACATTTCTGACAAGTCTTGGCGAACTTACAGCAGTCATCAAACATAGTGGGCCAATAGTAACCCAATTTCTTTATCTCAATTTTCATTTTTGGGCCGACCTGATGCGCTCCAGCTGAACCAGCATGGACTTCCTGCATCACCTGCCCCGCTTCTGCTGAAGACAAGCAACGAAGTAGAACTTTTCTTTGGGCATCCGCCATTATCCGAACAGGGTTCCGTTTCTCATCTCGTAAGAGTCTTTGACTCTCAGGAGTATCATTCTCTGTTCTTTCTCCTTTGGGAGCTGCTGGTGCTGGAACCATCGTAGGAGATGTTCTCGCCAATCGGGTTGTTGAACCTCTTCGACGGCTGCCACCTCATTCTCTTGTTTGTCGGGCGAGACCTCTATCATACTGGGGACATGTCGGCCATTGATAACGGTTATGTTCAGGCTTGTATCTGGCGGGATCGCCAAGGAACTGGCCAATTTAGCGAGGGCGTCCACCTGAGCATTTTGTCCTCAGTTGACATGACTGATGCTGACGAAGTAGAATCTTGACATCAGGCGGGTTGCCAGCTGATGGTAGGGGAGGAGCTCATGTTTTTGCACATCGAATTCTCCTTCCAGCTATTTTATTACTAGCATGGAGTCTTCGAATGCTTCCAGCATCTGAATTCCCATAGACAGAGCAATCTGTAACCCGATTATCAGGGCTTCATACTCTGCTTCATTATTTGTGCATGGGTTGTTTATCGAGCAAGATGTGTGCACAACTTCCCCTTCTGGAGATTTCAAGACTATGCCTGCTCCTACTCTGACCCTAGATGACCCAGTGGCTGAGGTGTCAATTCTGGAAGCGCCATCAAAATATAGCTGCCACAAGGAGGGTTGCACTTGAGCGGTTTCCAGGGTTTCATCTTCAGGAAGCTCCGATTCTAGCGGGCAGTCTTCCGGTACCGGATGCTCGGTGAAGAAGTCTGCAATAGCTTGGCCCTTGACAGCCTTTCGTGGCACATAGGAGATATCAAACTCCATAAGGATCACCGCCCATTTGCCCAGGCGACCCTTGAGTGCCGGCTAGGACATGATATATTTCAGTGGATCCTCCTTGGATACCAGGCTGATTTCATGCGACAACATATAGTGTCGAAGCTTCTTGACTGCGAAGACCAGCGCCAGGCAGATCTTCTCAATATAAGTGTATTTCTCCTCAGTCCTGACCAGTCTCCAACTGAGGTAGTAAAAGGCTTGTTATTTTCCTTCTTCATTATTCTAGGCCAGCATTGCTCCCAGGGAGTTGTGTGTGGCTGCTATATATAATATCTGCGACCGTCCTTTCACCGGTGCGCCCAGCACTGGAGGATTCTTCAGATAGTCTTTCAGCTTGTCAAAGGCTGTCTGGCAATCTTCATCCCAGTAGAAGGGAACATACTTCATCATCAATTTGTAGAAAGGCTGGCATCGCCCTGACAAATTGGAAATGAACCGCCGGATATAAGCCAAGCGGCCCTGCAGTGATCTCAGCTCGGAGAGGTTCCTCGGTGCAGGTAGCTCCTGAATTACCATGATCTTCGCGGGGTCTATCTCGATTCCCCAATATCTGACAATGAAACCCAAGAATTTTTCGCTCGATACTCCGAACGCATATTTCATAGGGTTCATCTTCAATTCATACTGCCTCAGCCTCTGAAAGATGATTTGGAGGTCCTGCAGATGGTCTTCTTTTCTTCTGGTCTTGACCACCATATCATCTATGTAGCACTCGACCGTGTGGTAGAGCAACTCTTCAAATATTTCGGTCATTACGCGCTGATAAGTCGCACCAGCATTCTTTAGTCCGAACGGCATCCTCTTGTTGTGATAGGCGCCTTTAGGGGTTCAGAAGGCAGTGTGGACCCGGTCACATTCTGCGATCCATATCTGGTTGTAGCCGGATGACCCGTCCATGAATGACAAGGCCTCATGGCTGGTTGTAGCGTCAATCATGACTTCCGTTATTGGCACCAGAAAGTCATCCTTGGGACAGGCTTTATTTAGATCTCGAAAGTCAACACATATCCGGATCTGTCCATTCTTCTTCTTCACGGGGATGATATTTGCCAGCCACGTGGTGTACTGATTTTCTTCGACAAATCCCACGTCAATGAGCTTGTTGACTTTTGTACAAATTTGAGTGATGAGCTCCGGCCTCATGCGCCGCGGGGGTTGCTTCACCGGCTCGGCTTCAGGGTAGATCGCCAGCTCATGTTGCGAAACTGCAGGGCTCAGACCTGGCATTTCTTTGTAAGTCCAGGCGAAGCAATCCCAGTACTCTTGCAGCAGCAGGATGTACAGCTCCCGATCTTCTGGTGATAGTTGGGCACAGAGAAAGGTAGGCCTGGGATCTTCCTCACTTCCCAGATTGACTTCTATCAACTCATCGACCATAGCTTGGCCTCCATCTTCTATCTCTATAGGTGCCGACTGGAGGTCGACAAAATCTGGAATACCGTCTTCGGGGTCAAGGACCCCGACTTCCTCATTTGACATCATCAGAGCCTCCGGAGAGACCTCTGCTTCATTCAATAGCAGCTGTGTAGATTGTTCTCTCAGCAAATCCACCGTCGTTGCAGTTTCCAAGGGTGACAGAGAAGCTTCAGCCCCTGTAGATGGGGTTGCAGCCGTGACAGGCTGGCGGCTGCTTATTGTTGGGTTGGAATAGCACTCCAGTCTTGTAGCAGAAGGTGAGGAGGTCTCGCCTTCTGGAGCAGTTGTATCTTCCGTAGGAGTGGCCTTTCCTTTCCTGGCAGCATGTGCCTCTTGATCGGTGCCAGCTGATGCTTCCCCGATTGGCAGGAGAGGTGCTAAGGTCATTATCAGTAGGACTCTACTGGAGGGAGAGGTCCCTGCTTCTTCAACATCTTCGGCTTTGCTGCTGCTAGCCATATCAAATTTGGCTTGAAGGGCCCCCTCCTCGGGATACACTTGTTCCCAGCATCGACAAGGAATTACGGTCTCCACTTCTTGATTTTCGGGTTGAGCCGGCTTAGCATATTCAGCTTCTGCTGGGTACTCATCAAAGGTTGCCCCCAGTGGGCTATCTTCAGTAGGGTAGAAGGTGGAGATGGTGTCCACCTCGTATCGCCCACTATAATAATATTCTTCCAGGGTGAAGCCCAACCCTGGGTGTTGAGAAACACGCTTCATTTCTTTATCCAGACTCGCGGGATACCACATCTCTTGGAATGCTTCTTTGTCTTTACGCGGCTGATTGGAGGGGATGTGCTGCTTCTGGAACATCCTGGCCATCCGACTTGTCGTGAATGCCAGACCCTGAACGGGGGCCAACGGATTCTCCACATATTCGGGCAAATGACAATCAGTGTCTTCCCGGGTGGGGTGCTCCTCAGCAGTATAGAACAAACTGCTGGGGCCATCTATCTGCGTCACCTCCCAAACTTTGAAAGGCTCGATAGTTGCATTATCAAGGCCAGGGATTGGCTTGGTGAGACCTTCTGGGACCCTTATATGGTTAGACTGCTGGCCGACCTGGGCTTTATTGGCTTCAGGGTATAGAGCGGGGGGCGCTAGCCTGCCCACATCCCCAGTGACGGTGATATGAGAGACTGCCTTGGGCTTGACATATCCGTGCGGCGGTGGTGGGTACCAACTATCGCCGGATGCACTTTTTGGTGCCCCGCATGCATTTTGGCTTCAGAGGTCTTCTGAGAGGGCCATACATATAGGTTGGCGTCCGCCAAGTGACATTCAAATACTTCGAACGGGTGGAGGTCAGCAAATTTCCTCTCCTCCTTCCCCTAGAGACTATATTTGATACATTGGTGGAGCGTAGAGGGCACCACGATATTTTCATGCAGCCATGGGTGGCCGAGCAGTGCCTTGTACGAGGTGCGGGAGTCGATGACATGGAACTACACCGTCGTAGTGAAATCCGCCAGGGTAAGTGTGAACTCCGCCACCCCCATCGACGCTTCACATTTTTGGTTGAAGCCGGTGATACGTATATCCCCGACTTTCTCGAGACGCACGTTGAAGTGGTGCCTCTCGTAGATTCTGTAGGGAAGAATGTTGACAGCTGCACCAGGGTCGACCAGAATCATGTTCAGCTCCCTTCTGTTCAGGTGCCCTTTCATGTACAGCGGCATGTTGTGGCTGATGGTAGGTAGCAGCATATCCTCTGGAGTGAAGGTCATGCTGGCTTCTGACATTGCTTCAGCCAAGCAGGTCTCAAAATGAGCAGGCGTCTACAAAGTAGTGATAATCGCCTGTCGGGTCTCTTCACTCAAAGAGAGAATCTCCCAGATCGTAAATCTAGCAGGGAGCTTCTTGAGTAGCTTCAATATTCAGCTCCCAACTCGAACATTGAAAAGCTTCATCTCCTCCGCCCACCTGGGCTTGGGAGAGCCCTGAACTGCGGCCCTTGACGGACCTGCTTCATCTGCGTCGGACTCGACACCTATCTGGTTAGTACCGGATTCTTGCTGTCCTTCATCAGTCGCTGTAGGGCAAGCTCCATCTGCATTCGGGTCTTTGACAGACTGTGCTGGCTGCGGGTGAACATCCTCGGGTGCAGGGTTAGCCTCCTGGCATGGTTGCTTTCCCTTAGACATCTTCACAAATTGAAGGAATGAAGGGACTACCTTGCCCCCACTCTTGTTGTATAGGCCTGGCGGAGCAAGGATCTGGACTCCATTGACCTCCGGGGGAGGTGTCTTGTAGGGCTGCTCTCCCCTGAATATAATGTTGCAGTTGGGCGGCGGCTGGCGCCCCCATTTTCGACCTGACCGGGTTGCATGTGCAGCTGTCGCGGCTTCGGCCTTGCCTCCCTCAACAGGGGGTGTGAAGCAGATTTCCTCTTCTTCCTCTCCGGACAAGTTGAAGAGTGCTGATAGAGTATTTCATGAGACAACCTGCACTTTATCGGCCTTAGCGGCCTTTCTTTTCTTCTTCTTTTGTTTCTTCTTCTTCTTTGCTTTAGCAGGCGCCTGCCCCTAGAACAGACTGCCCTCTTTATCGGATGCTGCATCAGCTTCTTCTTTTTGTTCGAGTGAGAGCTGCTCCAGTTCTTGCCATGGGACATGGTCTCACACTAGCAAGGGCTTAAATTTGGGCTACACGTACTCATCTAGCCCTTCAATAAGGTCTTGTAGTTTGCGGATCCCAGGACTGATTTCCTTGACCACCGGCAGCGGAGTTTGTCTCCTCCGATTGTGTGTAGGTATTCTGATGACTACAGGTGGAGTGGTCCCCACAGGTGCTGCCATCGGCGGAGTAGGTCGTGGTGTGATGCCACGGACATGTGCCCCCACTTTCGGGCGAGGTGCCCTCTTCTTTTTGTGCTTTGCAGGGACCTACTGCGATCCCTGTTGTTCTTTCACGGGCTCCAAGAAATGAGTTTCATAGGTGCGCCGCGTACTTGCTTCAGAGATCTCCTCGGGCAATACCTGGTATACGGAGATCATGTTAACTCCTACCCTCCTCAAAGGGGCTTCATGTGGTTGAGGAGGGTCCACTTTGTACTCTCCCAACTCTATTTCATTTTTTTTCACCATCCCTTCGATGATGTCCTTGAAAACATAGCAGTCTTCGATTGGATGCGCCAACATCTGGTGGTAGGGGCAGAATCTTGGCCTGTCTTTCCTCTTCAAGTCCTCCGGCCTCTTCGGCTCTGGCAGGGTGACCACGCCATACTCCATTACCCAGTCGAACAGAATCTTGGTCTTCTCCTTCGGAAAGGAGTAGGCCTTCTTCATCTTGTCCTGCAGCGAGGGACCTTCTTTGCCGTCCGGGGCTTTTACAGGCTGTGGGGCGACCGCCTTCTTGCCTTTTGTCTTTCTATTGTTCGAACGCCTTGATGTCAAGAGCGTTCGCTTCTTTAGGTGTCTGGCGCCGCTCCACTGCCTTGCCCTTCTGGGTCATGCTGGCAGTTGATGTAGGGGCATGCCTGGCCAGAAAGGCTTCCACTTCGGCCACGGCGTTGTTTAATCAGTCAAAGGACCATATTTCCATTCCAATCATCTTTTCGAGAACCTCCCTTCTGAGGTTCTATTTGCATATGTGTACAGCGTCCTCCTACTGCTGGGGCCGCTTGCACCTCATTCCGAGGTTCCTCCATCTCTTAATATAGTCGAGGGCTATCTCATCTGCCCTCTGTTTTGTTGAATAGAGTTCGGCCACCGTGACCTCCCTCTCTGTGACATGAAATCTCTCTCTGAACTTCCTCTGCATATCCGACCAGTCGCTGATCGACCCGGTCAGGAGGCTGGAGTACCATTCAAATGCGAGCCCCGTCAGTGAGGACCCAGAAAATTTTAACAGGTATGACTCGTCCGTGGCCAGGTCACCCATGACGGTCATATAATATGCAACGTGTTCCTTCGAGGATCCCTTCCCGTTGAACTTGTCGAACTTGGGCAGCTTGTTGATCCCTAGGGGAAGCCGCTTAGTAGCATGGTGTTGCGAGTATTGTACCCGATAAGCATCAAATGCGATGTAGTCGCCTTCACTTCTTTCTGCGAGCTTCAGCTCGATCATCCTCTCCACCATCATCCGGTTCATGACCGTGGGGTCAATTGGCTCCGGATAGAAGTGTGCCGGCTACAGGTACGGGGTGACCAGAGTGGTCGCCTGTGGAGGACGTAGCAGTGGGGGTGTATGGTGCACTTGAGGGAGCACCGGCGGCATCAGCGGCTGTGGCTGGGGTGGCCGTTGCTGAGTTGTCATCGCCAAGCTCGGCTCTGACGACTGAGGCATGGTGTAGAGCGGCGGAGGGTCGACATGATGGACCACTCCCCGGGATGATTCGCCCTGGACTTCAGGTGGCTTGGAAGCTGATGATTGTTCAGTCTTCTCCATCAGCTATTTCTTCAGCAAGTCTATTTCTTGCCGATATCTTTGAAGTAGCATCAGGACCGACGGGTCCATAGTTGCAGTGCTGGGGATACCCTTTGTTGCTTCCCCGGTCGTACCCTCGGGCAGGATGTCGAGGAGGACATCATCTTCCGCCGTCACTACATTGGCGGTTAAAATAGCAGCTTCATCATTCCACTGGTGGTAGACCAGGGGTTGTTTTCCTTTAGCTGCCGCCAGGAGCTCCCTTGCAGCTTCTGTTCTTCGAGTATTCGGCCCCGGCCTCGCGGCCAATTGAGCCAACTCATAGGGGTCTTCGAGAAGTCCCCCATATCGACTGAATGTACCAGCCATATTGCAGGTGAAGACCTGCATCCTTCTTCTTTGTCGATGAACCCTCCTCTTAGCCTGATCCGGGAAGGTCAACCTCTTGAACACATAAATTCTTCTTATTTCTTCTTCCCACCGAGGGGCGATTTCATCAGCTTCGCTCTCAAAGCCGTGGTCGTAGCCATTGTCGTCGACCGACGACACCATCATCTTTTCTCTTGCATCTTCTTCAACTGCCATTGATGGGCAATAGTCTTCATTGGCTGCGACTGCTTGCATCAGCCGTTGTTGTCCAAGCGAGGGGTTGCCCAGCCCTCGGAAATAGTTCCTGACCATGTTGGTCATCTCTTCTCGACCCCGTTCTTGATGCAGCACGGGGGACAGTCGTCGACCTCCCGCAGGAGGGACGTAGGCCAGCCGAACCCTATCGGCGGGTTGCTGAAATCTTCATCCCACAGCAGGGACGTTGGCTTGGCGGGCGCAGGCCCGGAAGCTTTCGCGGCGCGGAGGGTCCACAACCACTTGTGAGGGCGGAGCGCGCAGGCTCCTTTTGTTTGCTTTTATCATGGTGCTTTAAGCTGCAACACAAAGGGATCAAGAGAGAAGAGAGAAGGGGCCACCATGGAAGATTGCTCCGGCGGGGCGAGCGGGACAAACGCAATATGTTAAAGATAAGAGGAGAGAGAAGGGGGCCACCACAGGAGATTGCTCCGGCGGGGCGAGCGGGTGCAGAAATTAAATAACAAAAATTGAAACAGCCATTGCGGGAAGCAACTCGCCGCGGCCTCGAGAGTATAGCATAATAGGAATATAACAAGGTATAAAAAGGAGCAGAATTTAAACGGCCATTGGGGAAGTGACTCGCCGCGGCCTCGAGAATATGGGCAGATCAGAATATAACAGGATATAAAGAGAATATAAGATCGGGAATTTAAACGGCCATTGGGGAAGTGACTCGCCGCGGCCTCGAGAGTATAGCAGAAGAGAGAGATATGGCAAAGTATAAGAGATATAGCAAGATATATAGATGACAGAATTCAAACGGCCATTGCGGGAAGTGACTCGCCGTGGCCTCGAGATTATGATGTGATCGCCAGGGGTCGAGGACCCCAAATGGAAGAGTGATCGCGCCTACCTCACTAGCAGGAAGTGGCGGGTTGCTTCTTCCTCCCCCTTCGGCCGACCGACGGAGAGGGCTTTCTTTAGTTACCCTTACAAAACAACAGACAGTAAATAAACGGAATTAGAAAATGGCAGTGTAGTATCAAACTCTTGCAATGAAAGTAATGAAATCATGGCGGGACACACACCTGGTTGGTGTGGTTTTAAACCCCTCTCGGACACGAGTAGGAGGAAAATGCAATGATGAATGCAAGAAGTATATAAGAGAAGGCGCCCTTACAAAGGGAGTTAGAGGATGCGAGATGATGAATGCAAAGAACTACAGAGAAAAAGGGGAGAGAATTGGCTTATTGGATGTGCCGATGGCGAGATCCGGCGGAGCTTCGGCAGCGTAGGGACGACGTAGAAGCGCGGTGGACGAAGACGACCTTCCTCTCATGAGCGTGGGCACCCAAAAAGCTGGCAGAACCTCCACCTACAAAAGACCCCACGGGTTAGAAATGACTCCGGTAGCCTCTGGGCTCCGGCAGCCTATCGGATCTCTTCTTAGCTTCTTCGAACTGAGGGGGGTGGGCCTCTATTTATAGAGCTCCGGAGGATGGAGGCGTCCAGGACCCTGACACCTCTATCAGGGCAAAAATAATATTTTATTCCATTTTTATTTATTTTTTCTAAATATTTTTATGGAGGCGTCCAGGGGACCGGACGCCTCCATAAAGGCCCACCGAATTCCCACCGAAAGCCGCACGCAGTTTAGCACGACGCGTGGTTTTGAACGGCGCCCGTGATTCAATAATGGGCGCATCCAGCTGGCAGGACGCTTCCACAATTAGATTTTTTCACACACGACAAACCGTCGATCGGTGGCCCCGTGGGCAAATTGATGGAGGCGTCCAGGGTCCTGGACGCCTCCATAAATATTTTATTATTTATTATTTTGTTTTTATACCAAAACTGGTATTATGCATTTTTTTATATTTTGTTTTTATGGAGGCGTCCAGGGTCCTGGACGCCTCCATTAATTATTATTATTTTTATGTGTTTTTTGTATTTTTTTATATATGTTAAAATCATGGAGGCATCCAGGAGCCTGGACGCCTCCATGAAGACCCCCCCGGGTCCCCTGAAAAGGCGTCGGAAGCCGCTCGGCAGACACTCTTCCTGGTTTCGGAACCTTCCGGTGCGTCCGATTGGTGTTGATGCCGTCCGAATGCCGCAACGAGATGATTTCCGGATGCCGAAAAGGCGGAAGAAGACTCAAGAATAGGAAACACTCGAGCGATTCAAAATGCGAAAGACAATGCGGGGCGTCGTATAGTAATATGAGATTTTCTCAGGAGATGTCAGGAATGGCGTGTCTACAGTTGCCCCGCCTTGGCGCCTGCTTTGCAATGGAGTGACACGTAGTGGAATGGTATCGAAGTGGAGTGAAATGAACTGGGAGCGGACTGATAAGTTGATGCCAAGGTGTGATGAGACACGCTTTTGACGTTACTGTTTGGAATCTTTCCTGAAGTTTCAATGAGGCGACCTTGAAGGAGGTCTTTCAAATTTTGACGATTTGCTTGGACGGAGATCAAATAAGGGAGGGTGAGATGTGCGCTCAGGCACGAAACAAAAAGAGACCAACTTCTCGGTGTGGAAGTACCTGGGTCATAAACCTGCAGGTTTCACCTTTGGGGAGCGGTTACCAGCCAACGTGGAAGTGCTGCGGCCAAGGTGGGTCAAGCAAAGTAAAAAGCAAAGGGATATCTGAGGGTCTGTCCAAACAAGGGTCTCCTTTGGAAGAGCAGCATAGGGCCGTTTCAAGGAAACTCAGTATTTCATTCGGAGTGGAATATCTCATATTTGTAAGAATTGAAGCACAGCGGCTTTCACAATCGAATCACTTGAATGATCTTCCGCAATAAATCAAAGTCCTATATGAATGCATGTTGGGCTTAAAGAAAAATTTAAAATAAACTAAAATAGAAAATAGCCAAGCATAATATTGTCAACTTGTTAAGAACGGGTCAGGATACCGACCCGGTGAGCTGGTACTGGGCCGGGGCCCGTTTATCCACGCACCAACTCATTGAATGGAACCGTCGTCCCCATGCTACCACAAATTAACGGCCTATCCGTACAACCCAAATTTTTTCGGAACCATCACCATTTTTGTTGAAGGGGAACTCAAATCCCAGGTTCGTTCAGGCCGCAAGGTCCTTGACATATTCTAGTAGTGTAGATATCATATACTATGATGCGTGACAAGGTGGGACCAACCAATGAAAGGTGGGACAGGAGACAGGACAAAGACATCCGTTAGTAAAACCTGCACAGACCAGCAAAGGTTAGCAACATCAGAAAGTAGCAGAATCATAGCAGAATCGCATCACAGTACAAAGGAGATCCAGACAAAATCCTGACAACTGACCACTGACGTGACATGTTCCATCCTATAGCGCCCTACCCTTCCTATAAGTATCTCCCTTAGGCTAGTTCCTCCAAATGCACCAAGGAGAGTTTTGAAAGCTCAAGAGGAAAAGGAGAGGAGAATCTAGAGATTTCAGGATGGAAGGAGAGTCTTCCCGCGTTATGAAGAGGAGCAGGCCTAGCAGCGAGATCAGGCGACTCTCTGACCTCGAGGGTCATCTGAGTGGGAGGATCATGTCGCATATGGTAAGCTGATTCATTTCAAATTTCTCCACGTGAACCTTCTTCTTACTTCCTTCCTTTCTTCTTCTTTCTTTTCTCTTCCAGCCATATCCACTCTTCCCAGGCCCGAGGAAGTTTTCCAAACTGCCATGGCTTTCAAAGCTAACTTCCAACATCTCCATCGGCATGAGGGCCATACTCTGGAGGTGGCATCTTCAGGGGCTCCTTATTCACGCCAAACACTATGAGAGAACCCGCATGGACTGGGCTGCTATGGGCGCATTAGTGGAGATCTGGCATCCCCAGACCCACACGTTTGTCTTCCCGACCTTCGAGGCGACCATCCTCCTCGAGGAGGTGGAACTTCTGCTTGGATTGAAGAAATTCAAGAGTGACGGGAAGGTGAAGGCTATGCGGATGCTGACACGGGGGACTTCCGAGAGTGTCCTTGGAAGCTTCATGCGGCCCGACGCAGCGAAAAAGGTCCGTGCTCGATAGGGAATTGATTTGCAAAAGCTCGCGGAATGGGTTATGGATGCCCTGAGAGGGTCACCAGATGATGACTATTTGGAAGGAATCATGAAAGTGTTCACCATTTGTCTGGCGGGAGCTCTCTTGTTCCCTCATACTGACAACATAGTGGAAGAAGACCAACTGAGTGCCATTCACGGGATCTGGAGTGGAAAGAGGGTGGGACCCGCCGTCCTTGCCTACCTTTACAGTGGCCTTACTGCCTCAAGCATGGGTAAGTCTCCTTTTGGTTGCGCACTTGTCCTGAAATGCTGGCTTGATTTGCATTTCAAATTTGATCACCGTGAGGGAATGCCAACCGCTTCGAAGCTCTTCCAACAAAGCCCCCTTCATCACATAGCCAATGTGTTAGGCTTCGGTGGCACTGTAGCGAACCGTGTTCCGTGGCTGAAGAAATGTGAAGACTGGCGGTCTTACTTTCGCACCGTGACACAAAGCTTCTTCACTTGCGCACCGGCATGTCTACTCTCGCTTGAACTCCTTATGAGGTCTTCTCCCGAAGTTGATCTCCAACTGATCGGCGTGACCGAGTTTGTCCTTTACAACGCGCATCGGTGCTGCCTCCAGATCGGCATTCCGCGCCATTCGTTCCCACTACTGACTGGCATCGTCCCTTTGAAGAAGAGGGATTTGGGCACGGAGGCGGATGCGAAGGAAGCGAAAGCCGTAAAGGCACACTGGAAAACAAGTGTAGCGGGAAAGGCCTTAGCGCATGTGGGGGAAGAATGTGAGCTGTGGAGAGCTTATATAACCGAACTGGGGAAGTTAAGGCCTAGAGTGCCTAAGCCCCTGATGTAACTCGCTCTGCTTTCTGATGGAATAAAATCTGGAATTTGACATTCTAGACCACTGTTCCCCTAATTATTATTTTTATGGTTTTTTATTTTTTTTTATTTTTTTTATTTTTATGTTTTCTTTCTTTTTATGTATCTATTTATTCATAATATGATCATATATAAATATAGATATAAAATTTTTTATGGTTAATAGGGGGCGTCCAGAGGCCTGGACGCCTCCAATTTTTTTTTTATTATTTTATTTTGGGGGCGTCCACGGGCCTGGACGCCCCTATGATTTCCTTTTTTTGTTTAATTTTTTGTTTGGGGGCGTCCAGGGGCATGGACGGTCCTAGTTTTTCCTTTTTATTTTGTTTAATTTTTTTGTTTGGGGGCGTCCAGGCGCCTGGACGCCCCTAGTTTTTTTTTTAATTTTTGAAAAAAAAGAAAAAGTGGGGGCGTCCAGGCGCCTGGACGCCCCAAAAAAGGGTGATTTATTATATATAGGGGGGCCTCACCCCCCTTTCCACTTCTACTGTTCATTCTGACGACTTGTTCACTCTAAACGACCCATTCCCAGTTCCCAATGGAGCAAGGAGGCCCGACCCAGGGCGGGGAGAAGCGGAAACGACGGGCTCGTCGTCCGAGGAGGTCGAGGGATCATGCAGAGGAGGCTGCCGCAGGAGAGGAGATTGCTGCGGAAGAGGAGATAGCCGCAGCACAAGAGGCGCCTCCTTTGGCCGTGGAGGATCCTGCGGGTGCTGGCGATGCGGGAGAGGATGAGCATGACCCGGTAAGCCCCTCAGAACCCCAATTTATTAGTTTAATATGCTAAACAGGCGGCCGAGAGCCAGTGGAGAAGGCCGGGGAGTGGGGGAAGGAGGCGTCCCGGGGCCTGGATGCCTCCAACTTTCTTTTTTATTTTGTTTTTATTATTTATTATTATTATTTTTTGTGGTTATTATGTAAAATAGAATAAGGAGGCATCCACATGGTTGGACACCTTCATGATAAAATATATTTTATTTTTATTTTTGGTTATTTATTTTTTTGGTTTTGTTAAAATAAAAAGAAAATAAAAAGAAAGCGTCCAGGGGGTTGGACGCCTTTAAATATATATATATATATATTTAAAATAAGTAAAAATAATTAAATATTATGTACAATGTTGTTGTTTATTATTATCCATGATACTGATGTGTTCCTTTTGTTTATTTTTTGTGGTGTGCAGGGCGTGATGAAGAGCCGGATCAGCTGGTCCCTGGTGGTGGCAGCGTACCGTGGGCTGCCGGACTTCCAGAGGGTGCGTGTGGACGCCATGGGTTTTGGAGCCTTCCTCAGGATCGAGCCCTTCCGGCTCGACCTTCCTCTCATTCAGGCATTGAGGGAGCGGTGGCACGCGCCGAGCCGGGCGTTTCTGATGCCCTGGGGGCACATGGTGCCGACACTAGAGGACGTAGCTCGAATCACCGGGCTACGAGTTGACGGAGAGGCAGTCAGCGGGGTCACCTACCGCGACTATCGAGAGAGTGCCCTGGACCTGCTGTGGTTAGAGACGAGCGTGACTGACAGAGACAGCCGGGTAGTTGGCCGAGTGGAGATCATGGAGGCGCTCGGATTCGGTGACCCGCGCCAGCGGGTTAGCGAGACTGGAGCGGAGTTTCTGGCACGACTCGAGGGAGACGCTCGTGCAGCTTTCACCCAGGACCCGAGTGAGCAGGAGCTGGTGGATCTAGACCTCCGGAGGTTCCTCTTCTTCTTCTTGGGCCGCCTTCTGCTGGGGACGAAGGGTGACGGCATCCACTACCGCTTCCTCGGGATCCTGGCGGACCTTGACAGAGTGGGGCACTACGCGTGGGGAGCGGCTCTGCTTGCCCATTTGATTGCTGATCTCTCCCAGACTTCAGAGAGGGATACGACAGTCAGCGGCTTTGCACCTTTTCTCCAGGTACACAATTTATTTATGCATTTTACCGTAGTTAAATATGTAATTACTCGTGCTAATGATGTATGATGGATGCAGGTGTGGAGTTATTACTACTTCCCGATGGGGAGGGCCAGGCAGGGGAACATGAGAGCCGTTCCTCTAGCGCGACAGTGTAGGCCGGTCGTGGTAGCGGCACCACACAGCTACCAGCTGGCGTCACTTCGTCGGGAGTTGAGCGAGTACCCCGAGGCTATGGTATGATGCGTATGATTTCTTTGTATTTTTTATGCATGCGACCTAATGGCAACTAGTATGATGTATGTATGGTGATGTAGGTGGTGTGGAGGCCCTACCTGGGTATGGCCGACGCTGGTCAGCCCTGGGTTGTAGCGGGTCTTCCTCGTTTCGGGTGGGACGTGTGGGTCCATTGCCTGAAAGAGATCAAGCCGCTTCGGCTGAGGCTGGTTATGAGGACGTTGGGGCTGGCCCAAGAGTGGGTCGATGTAGATGAGCCGGTCCGCATCAGGCGGAAGACCAAGGGGAAGGCGAAGATCGTGGACTGGCGCACGCACTTCCCAGCACAGTACCAGGACTGGCAGCAGGGCGGGGTCCCAATGGTGTCCCATGTACAGGACAGCACCGACTACATGAGACGGTATCGAGCTACGTACGGGGACCGCCTCTCCCTCGGTGGTGTTGACACCCGTTTTATGACCAATAAGTCGGGTCATCTCTTTATTCATTATATATGATGCTCCGAGTTGTTCACTCTTCATCGAGTCTCTTTGTTTAGTTGAAGATCATTTCTTGGGTCTTGACTCCTTGATCGGATGTGGCTCTTTGTGGCATTTCATTTTGACTAAAGCTTAGCAAAACCTTCATTCCTTCTTTTGAACTTCATTGATAATAACGGTCTGTCCCAGGCGCGTTTCTTCCTTCTAACGGATGGGTCCTGGGCCGTTGCTCCTTGAAGAGTCCTGAAGCTTGAGGTCTTGTTCCAAAGCTTATCCTTTGGCCTATATGTTGAATATAACGGTCTGTCGTGCAGCCGTTGTTTCATTCTGACGCCCTATGCCTTGGCCGTTGCTTTCTTTACAGAGTCCTATTGTTTTGATCTTCTTCCTGTTGATCTTATCTCTTTGGGATAAGGTTGAAAGTAACGGATGTTCCTTGATGCGTTATTTCACTGTGGCGGTCTGTCGTGCAGCCGTTACTTCCTTCAGAGAGTCCTAGCAGTTCAGGCCTTTTCTCTGCTACTCCGTGGTCGAGATAAGAACTTGGATTGACGATATCTCTTCCAAATCTGATCCTCAGGACCTTCTGTTTGATTCTATGGACTCTTGGTGATATTATCTTCAAGGATTTGTTAAGAGTTATCCCTTTATCTTGCTGGATTTTCCTCTGCTCGACCTGAGGGTTTGAGGGTCTATAAATAGAACCCTTGACTTCATGCTCAAAGGAGGAAATTCTGGAGTTTGCGTCGAAGTGCTGCCGCATTTTAGAGTCACGATTGATCAAGGAGAAGTGCTTCTCACGTTCGTTTGCTGCCTGGTGAAGGGAGTATCTGTTCCTCTTGGTTCCAAAGTTCATATTTGCATATTGAATTCCTTTTCCATCTCCCTTTCATCATAAGCATTATTTCTCTCCTTTCTCCACGTTTTTCACTGGTTTTCATCATCTAAACTTCCTCCCAATCTTTTAAAACGCCCAGAGGGGTTAAAAAACCAAAACCTCTCGGTATTTCCTTTCCTTTTGATGATATTGTGTTTATTGAAGAATTGATGCTATATTGTCTAAAGGGCTAATTTGGGTTGTTTTCTCTTGCTTTCCACGTCTTTGGCAGGTTTACAGGTCCACCAGTACGAGGCCCAAGTCTTCTAGCCGGCTGGAAGAGTTGGAGTTAAAAGGATTCACGCTTTGCTACTGCAGGTTATTTGACGGTCTTGTGCAGGCGCGTCAGATTCTTCCAGCGGTCTATCGAGCGACCGTCACTTCCAAGTGACGCACAGGGTTCTGACCGTTACTTTCAGCTGACCTACAGGTTTCTTTGATCTTTCCTCTCCCGTGGGTGGGTGCTTCATCCACCTATTTCCAAGGTATTTTCAGGTCTTTGGCTTGTTTTTACTTTGGTGGCGATCACATCTTTCTTAAGTATTGGGCATTAGCTTTCTCTTTCGCATCTCACATCTTTTATTTACTTGCTTGTTCCACCCCTTGCGGTGTGTTTCTATTTACTCCTTGCTCCACGCCCCGGCGTGTGTTTTTCCTTTATTCCTTAGCTTAGTTTGGTTGAGATAGCATGCCCATGCTACAGCTTGCTTTGGTTGCCTAGGTTCATGATCACATGTTCATAGGTTGAGTGCAGATCTTTGATTATTTGCTTGTCATCTTGCTACATATCATCATTAAGACCCCAAGAAAAAGAAGATAGAGAAGCAAAATAAAATCAACAGATAATTTTTTGGCGATCACGGTGGGACAGCTTGTGCCAATCGTGCTTTTGATTCCTGTTAAACCTGCCATCATCTCTTGTGTTGTTCCCCTCCCGTTTTCCTCTTATTTCCTGTTGATCCTGGTTTTCTGAGCGTTCTGACGGCCCTGTGTCCCTGCGTTGGAGTCCTCTGACGCAGGGTCATTAGACCGCCACATCTGTTCTGCTGCGAGAGTTTTCACGGTCTTTTCCTGTTACTTCTGGTTGATTTTGGCTCTCTGGCTCATTTGACGGTCCTACCTCCCTGCGTTATATTACTTCTGGCGGTCTGGTCTTCGACCGTTATTTTATTCTGACGCAGGGTTCCTCGACCGTTATACTCCAGACAGGTACGCATCCGAGGTGCATTTATTTCCGCAGTTTCTGCTGTGACTCTTTGCTTGGGTGATACTTGACTTCCTCCTTGCTTTGTTTCATATCTCCATATCATTGCGTGCATCATTGTTTGTTAGATCATAGGCTAGACTTTGCATGCACTCCGGTGCACATAGGGGCATTCATACATTCATATCTTAGATTGCATTTTCCTACCTTGTTGTGAGGACCTCTCGTCTCCATATTCCTTGGGGCCGACTAGGAAATCACACCAGGGACCTCCATAAGTCCCCGCGAGCCGTGGATTCCCACACGGACGCCGGGCTGGTTGTACCTTTCCCACCCGTGTCTAGGGTTGCATAAGTGAAGGAGTGATTACACTTAGAGTCAAGCCAAGTCCCATACCCATCTCCTGTTAGGAACCCATTGTTGAGAGCACATTTCAATCAATTCACTAAAGTTCCGAAGGAGAAATCACAAGAATCTTGCTGCATCATCTTAAACAACTTGGTTGACTTGGGGTGTCTTCATCTTTTATCACTTACATCTTTTGTTAAAACATCCGAGTTTGGTTACTCATTGTGTGATTGTTTGTGTTGATTGTTTGCATCGTCAAGGTTGTCCGTTGCATGTGGAGTTGTTTTCGTCCGTCCGAACCATCTCCTCAAGTCAATTCCTTCTTCACGTTCTATTCCAATCCTCTCTTCGAGTCCGCCATGGCATCATTCAATCCTCCCCGTTCCCAAGAGGACTCTCTTCCTCAAGGGCTCCTTGAAAACCCTCCTAGGGTTATCACCTTTTCTTCTGGAGAGGGGACTACCCCTCTTCTATCCTCCACTTCTATAGAAGGTGGTCAAGCTACCCCTTCTCTCTCCACTCCTTCCGCGGGCTCCATTCTTCAGATGATGGCCCAATTGGATCCGACCCAACTTCAAGTTCTTTATCAGGCCATGCAAGGGTCCAACGCATCTCCTTCTAAATCCAACCCTCCTATCGATCCATCTAGAATTAGTGGGCCCTCTGTCCAGCCCACTCCGATTGATCTCACCCCGGTCCAACCCCGGACCATCACTTTCACAGGCATGGAGACGGGCCAATCTTCCAACTCAGCCTATCAATCTTTTGATAAAGGGAAGTCACCAGTCCCTTCCTTTGCTCAGGTGGATCATCATACATCGGGCCCGATAGCTCCGCAAGTTCTCATGGGCCCTTCAGATTTCTTGCGCCCTCAGCAAGGGGTGGCTCAAGCCCATTCTAATCTGGGCCAGTCTCAGGCCCAATATCCTTCTTATGGGCCCCCCATCTCTACTGTTTATCCCTCCACTCCTGCCTATGGGCTTCCACCTTCTGCCACAATCGTTCCATCTGCTCCTCAAATTCAATCAGCGTCCTTCACTACCCCTGCTCCCTCCCGAGAGCAGGACTTGCTTGATAAATGGGCCACCATGCAGCAACAACTCGATTTCCTCCAGAAGCGGGTTGGCCCACAATCTTTGGTAGATGTTCCTGTCCCGAGCTTTCAGAACATTCGGTTCCCTCCGCAATCAGAGCTCCCCAGCTATCGCAAGTACGATGGGAACGGCAATCCCTTCATTCATGTGAGGGATTTTCTATATGAGTCGGCGCAGTTCCAATATGATGATCGCCTTATGGCGTACTTATTCCGCCGATCTTTGGATGGTGTTGCTCTGGAGTGGTTCTACTCTTTGCCGCTAGAAGAAGCTGAAAGTTTCAAGGTAGTAAAGGACAAATTTATCCAGCGGTTCCAAGACAGGGTCGGCCCGGAATACTCATTTACAGATCTAGTAGCCGAGAAGATGAAGCCAGATGAGGAGTTCGCCACTTATGCAGACAGGTGGAGACAGATGGCTGCTAGAGTGCCTGGCCACATTCCGGAGGAAGAGAAGGTCAAGCTGCTCATTTCAAATGCTACCCCGACCTTCAGGAACATCCTGGCAATGAATGATATAGCTAACATGCATCAACTCTACAGTCGGGCGCGCTTCATACAAACCCAGTTCAAGGATTCTCCCATACACGCCCTATTTGAAAACCAAAAGCCCAAATATCACAAGAAACCACAAGGGCCGGTTACCGAGGGGGTCCAGACAAACGAACAGGTACAAGCCGTTGCCTTTCCATTCCAAGCCGCACCATTCCGCTTCCCCCAAAACCCCCGCACTCCACAAAATCCCGCTTCACAGAACTTTCAAGCCGCTCCACAAAACCCTCCGCCTGCCTTCACCGTTCCACAAAACGCCTTCATCGCTCCACAACAACAACCACCACCTCCACAATACCACAATGTCCCTCCACCCAACGGCTATAACAACAATCCGAACAACAAGCGCCCGGCTCCCAAGAGGGCACAATATCCTCCACTGCCAGAGACCCTCACGGATATCTTCTCGGCTCTTATGTCGGTGAATGCAATTCAACTTCCTCCGGAACGGCCTAACTGGAACCCAGCCGTTGATCAAACGAAATATTGCATGTTCCATAGGCAGCCAGGCCACACTATCGAAGGATGTTATCAGTTCCGGGATCTGGTATACGATCTCCATGAAGGGCAGAGAATCGATTGGGCCGAGATGCATCGGGCCATTGTTGAAATCAAAGAGAAAAGAAGGCAGCCGCCAAGGCAGCAGTGCAGCAGCATCCAGCACCGCAGCCGCAGCAGCCACTACCACAACAGCAACTACAACAGGCTCAGGATCTGGGCATCCATCAAGATCCGATGCCAAGTCATCTGCCTGCTCTACAGCAACAGCAGCCGCCGGCACCGGCACAAGTGAACGTAGTTCAACCCCCGGCCCCTAGTGCCGAGTGGTCTTTTGATGACGATGGCGCCACACCGCAAGTCATGGCCCTCCACCACAACCACCGCAATCCTCTTACCCCCTCCTTCGTCCTTCCCTCACACCCAATACCCTCTCACTTATCCTCCCATTTACACCCACTCCAACAAATTCACTACCACCCACCACTCCGTCATACCCTCCGCCACTTACCCCCGCTGCCATCATCACGCCACCACTCAACCCTTCACCTGTCTTTACGCTCCCTCCACCCGCACCAACACTCATCACCATCCCGCCATTCACCAGTCCTTCATCATCATCCGCTCACCACCGCCTATTACCCCCACTAACCTCACACCCCACCAAATCATCTCCCCTACACAGCCTACTCCGCTTATTCACCCCGCAGGGCCCATCATACTATCCACCGATGCCGCGGCCGCTACAAGTTGCGCCTTAAGGAGCGGGAAGTTATTTCATCGAATTATCCTACTAACTCCAATCCCCAGTCCTCTCAGCCAACAGCCGAGCAAGAAGAAGCCGAACCTCTGCCGGGCACTCAGTATGACTTATTGCATCATCTGGACCGAGTACCCGCCAAGATATCTGTTCTAGAGCTCATTAAAAGGTCTACCCTTCACCAGGATGCATTAAGGGACTTCTTACAAAAGGTGATGGTTAGCGAGGATATGGCAGTCGATAGCTTACCAACGGCACTAGCAACTATCTCCAAAGGGCCGGTAATCACATTTTCAGAATCCGAGCTAGCACTCCGGAAGCTCGGCAAATGCCGCTCTGCATTACAATCACTCTGAACAAAGTCAGCATTGAAGCAGCACTGGTTGACACAGGGGCTTCAATCAATGTGTGCCCACTCAGTACCCTTCGAGCTTGCAACATATCTGAAGAGTTATTACGACCTACCCCTACCACTATAGCAGCATATGACAACTCAAGGCGAGCATGTCACGGGGTGGTCACTATCCAAGCAGAGCTCGGACCCCTTACAATGGCCGTGGAATTCTATGTACTAGACATCGACCCTATGTTCAAGGCTATCTTGGGTCGTCCATGGCTGGATACGCTCGGTGCCGTGCCCTCCACCGCACATCAGTGCGTCAAATTCCCTTTCCAAGGGAGGGTCGTCAAGGTCAAAAGCCTATCTACAGTGCAATCGGTTAAGGCCATTTCAGAACAGATTCTTCCTACACTTTGGCCAAGCAGCCGACCCGTCATATCAGTGCTGGATTTAAACTTCCCTTGGGCTTATACACCTCCTAGGCCCATCACTACTCCAGTTAACATCAAGATGAAGCCCCAGATCCGAGACTCAAAAGGCTGGAACATTATACTGAAACTGGGCTACCAACCGGGAGAGGCCTCGGTGCACAATTACAAGGAACGACCAAGCCCATACCCAAGGGAAGAAAGATGGGCAGGAGAGGTCTTGGCTACAAAGAAACCGCATTATCTATGATGGGTGATTCTGGGCCACTCACCTGGGACTACCGTCAGCACTTTGTCCGAGGGCCTCTCCAGCCCGGCACGTTAGCTCTGCAGCCAGCTCCGTTAGAGAGAAATACAGTATGTCCGATTGCCAGTCCTCCGCCGGCACTAAAAAGGCCAGAACATGATATGCTTGATTATGGTCAAGCCCTTCAGGGGTTGTTTCATGAAGAAGACTGCCAAAAGAAGCAAGAGGTTCGGCTCATGCAATGGAGACCGAAGAAGCGGCCAGACGATGATCCACGGGAGGAGGGGAGCTCGCCGATTGTCTTTTCTTGGTCTCCCTCCCGCTTTCAATCTCTCCTCCAGCAATGGGAGTTCTTACCCCGTCTTCCTCCTATCATGGTAAATCCATCCTTCGTTGATCCGCCCGAGATTCTATTTGTTCCTTGCGCTTGCGGGCACTGCCCGCCCATTGATCTATCCACTCTATTCACTCCTCCTCCTCCCAACGCCCAACTCCACGAGATGTGGTTCTCATCTTCCGATCCCTTCTTTGACTGCATCTTCCCGAGCTATTCCCTATGCAGCTCCCGCCTCCTCCATCTTGCTGTATAGTCTCTGCTGATCTCCAAAAAAAAACGTCAAATTCAAAATGGAGATTTCAGTGGAAGATTATGCTACCCTGTCTCCATCCTCATCCAGGGGCACGAGTCCCCTGCTCCTTCCCTTCCACTAGGTCTCCTTTCTCCTAGGTTAGGATTAGGGTCTATCGAGTCTAGGGAAGTAGAATTAGTTAGATCTAAAGAAGTAGGGTCTTGTTCTAGGTCATCCAACCCTTCCTCCTCTGAGCCGCGCCCGCTTGCGCGTCCTCCCAAATCTGTTCCTGATAGGTTCTTGCAAGACCTAGCTCAGCGCTGTCATGCCCTTTTAAAATGTCCGAATTTGTTGCTACGTCAATTACGATTGAGGATGGAGAAGAAATAGAAGGGGCGTGGGGCGATGACGGACTCGGCGTCTATGAAATCCTGGGTGAAAAAGATCCGGTTAATGAGGACAGCAAGTAGATGACACTGCTGATCTGTATGCACAAGGACTGAAGAGATTCGACGAGCCGTCGATCGGCAGTGGACGAACCTACAAAGGAAATCGACTTGGGACTGAAGAAGATCCAAGGCCTATCATTATTGCTGCTAACCTCCCTCCACAAGTAGAAGAGGATTTAATCAAAGTTCTAAGGGAGTATAGCGATTCCTTCGCCTGGTCTTACGAGGACATGCCAGGTCTTGACCCCTCTTTAGTGGAACATCGACTTGTGCTTAAACCAGGGGCAACACCTGTCAAACAACGGTCAAGAAGATTTCACCCCCACATGGCCTTGAGGATCAAGAAGAAGTCGACAAGTTATATAAGGCCAGATTCATCAGAGTTGTTCTATATCCTCAGTGGGTGGCAAACATAGTCCCTGTTATCAAGAAGGATGGAAAAGTGCGTATTTGCATCGATTTCAGGGATCTTAACAAAGCCTGTCCTAAGGATGATTTCCCGCTGCCTCATATAGACGTCCTAGTAGACAACACCGCCGGGTATGAAGCTCTATCATTCATGGATGATATTCGGGCTACAATCAAATCCGTCTCGCTCCCGAAGATCAAGAGAAAACTTCCTTCACCACGCCCTGGGGCACGTACTGTTATGTGGTTATGCCATTTGGTCTGAAGAACGCGGGCGCCACCTATCAAAGGGCGATGATGGCCATCTTCCATGACATGATGCATATCTATATGGAAGCTTACGTGGATGACATTTTGGTGAAGTCAAGAACTAAGGAAGAACACCCCTCTATTCTGGCTAAGGTACTGCAAAGAGCCAGGGAGTACAAGCTTAAGATGAATCCGAAGAAGTGTGTATTCGGAGTCTCCTCAGGGAAGCTGTTAGGTTTCATAGTGAGCAAACGGGGGATCCAGATTGATCCTAACAAAGCACAGGCCGTCATGGATATGCCTCCGCCTAAGAACATTACGGAACTTCGAGGATTGATCGGCCGATTGCAATTCATTAGAAGATTCATATCCTAACATTCTCAAAGGTGCCGTCCATTTTATGAATTGCTTAAGGCGGGGGTTAAATTTGAATGGAATGAAGATTGTCAAAAGGCCTACGAGGACTTGAAGGAATATCTTTCCAATCCCCCGATTTTGCAACCTCCTGTCCCTGGGAAACCCCTAATCCTATATATCTCGGTCATTGAGGACTTCCTAGGGGCGGTCTTAGCACAAGTGGATGATGAAGGAAAAGTGCGGGCTGCGTATTACCTCTCTCGGTTGTTTAATCCAGTTGAATCCAGATACACCGCTATGGAGAAAACTTGTGCCGCCTTAGTGTGGGTAGCTCAGAAGCTTAAACACTATTTTCTTGCCCACCCAGTTAGGTTGATCTCTAGAATGGACCCGATTCGCTATCTCTTAGAAAAACCCGTCCTTTCTAGTAGGTTAGCTTGCTGGCAGAGCTTCCTCTCTCAATTCGACATCACCTTTGTTGTTCAGAAGGCGGTCAAAGGATATGCCATTGTTGAGCATCTCGCTCATCTCCCCATTCCTCACACTGATTCCATCCAGGATGATTTCCCTGATGAGCATCTTTCTGTTATCTCTCATCACCCCTTCTGGTCTCTGCACTTCGACGGTGCACTCAATTCTCAAGGCCGAGGGATCGGTGCTGTTCTGCTTACTCCAGAGGGGGTGACCATCCCCTTTGCTTATCAACTTCAGTTTCCTGCTACCAACAACATCGCTGAGTATGAGGCTCTCCTGGCCGGACTAAGCACGCCTACCTCTTAGGTGCGCGTTATTTAAACATTATAGGAGATTCTCAGCTCATCCTATGGCAAGTTCTGACCACTTACCGTACTCGTGACCCCAAGCTCAAGCCTTATCAAGATCTGGTCACGCTCCTTGCCAGGCAATTCCGTAAGCTGATCTATATCATACTCCCCGTTCTCAGAACATTCTAGCTGATGCTCTGGCATCCCTTGCTTCTTCCCTATCTTTCCCTCTCAGTCGGAGCACTGAGACTATCGTCGTTCAGAGATTGGACGCACCCTCTCTTCAGGACCCTTGGTTCATCAATCTTAGGAAATCTGTAGAGGCAAGAGCTGAGAAGGAAGATCTTAAGGAAGTATCTTTAACAGAGCTAGAAGAGATTATGGACGAAGAAGAATTGCCTTGGTATCATGAAATTGAGTTGTTTTGTAAGGAGGGATTGTTCCCAGAAGGGGCAACTACTGAGAACCGCAAGTCAATCAGAAGAGTCCGCCGCAAGGTATACTATTGTCGCAGGAGAACTGTACAGGCGCGCTACTAATGGGATGCTCATGAGATGCTTAGATGATGTTGAAGCTTGGAAGGTGGCTGAAGCAGCCCATTCTAGTGAGTGTGGGGGTCATGTCAATGGCCAGGCTCTAGCGAAGAAAATCCTGAGGCAGGGCTACTATTGGCCCACTCTAGAGGAAGATTGCTCCCTCTATGTCCGGAGGTGTCTTAAGTGCCAACTCCACGCTGATAAAATTTATTCTCCAGCTTCGTCTCTCCATCCTATGACCGCTCCTTGGCCCTTCTCTATGTGGGCCTTTGACATTGTTGGCCCGCTCGGTGATCCTAATTCCCAGATCAAGCAGAAATCCTTTATCCTTACCGCCACTGATTACTTCACCAAGTGGGCTGAAGCCGAGGCGTACGCAGAGATCAAAGCTACAACGGTGTGCCGCTTTATTATGAAGAATATCATCTCACGGTTCGGAGTGCCAAGCAGCATCATCACCGACAACGGACCCCAATTCGTCTCCCAAGAGCTCAAGGACCTATGTAAGAAGTTCAATATTGCATTGCATCATTCATCTCCATATTATCCTCAAGGCAACAGCCAAGCCGAGGCCACTAATAAAACCCTTCTTAAGATCATCAAGAAAACATGTGAAGCTCATAAGTTTTCTGATTGGCCAGAAAGATTAGTGGAAGCTCTGTGGGCTTACCGCACCTCCGTCCGTACCCCTACGGGACAAACTCCCTATTCTCTTACCTACGGGATGGAGGCGGTGCTCCCATATGAGATCCTGATCCCTTCCCTTAGAGTGCAGCTTGATAAGGAACTTAATCTCGATGAACGTCGAGAGGCGTTGCTGGTTCAGTTGGAACTCTTAGATGAGAAGAGGATGAATGCGGCCGATCATGTATCCATTTATCAAAAGAGGGTTTCGCGTTATTTTTAAAAGAAGGTAATCGAACGTAAGTTTCAAAAAGGTGATATGGTTTTGAAACGAAAATTCATTCGGTCTGCAAGTCCTAGGTCTAAATTACAATCTAATTGGGAAGGGCCGTTTGTCGTAAAAGAAGCTTATCCAGGAAATGCTTATCGTTTAGTAAATGCGGAAGGTGAGGAGCTCTCTCACCCATGGAATGGGTTGTATCTTAAGCGTTTCTTTCCTTAGAGTCTAACCATGTGCTACCCCGGCAGCAAGATGTTCCTCCTTTCACTAAAGGAGTCCCGAGTGAGGCAATCACACACTACACGACGTCCCTGGTCAGGTTTTCCACGTTGAGAAAGGACAACGTTTCTCCTTGGCCATGCTTTGGGGGAAAGTCAAGGTCCCTGTCCGTTTCTTCCTTCAGCTAAAACCTGGGGCAAGAGGTGAATAAAGAGGCGATAACCGATCGAAACACCCTCACGAGAGGCGGTCTCAAATAGGGGCAGTCCGTTATGACCTGACGCGACAAGAAACAAAAGAGACAGCGAAGGGGCAATCTCTATGACAAAATCAAAAGCATCACCTCAAAGTCGATTATGAATTCCAAAGCTCCAGAAAGGTAAAACAAGAAAAGCTAGGCATGACAAGAGTGGCAGTACAGTTCCCCGCGGGACGTTATTGTTGATTTTATTTTGCCTATCTATCTTTTCTTTGGGGTTTTGAATGATGAAACGACAAGCAAGTAATTAAAGATCCGCTCTTAACCTATGAACATGTGATCACAAACCTAGGCAATCAAAGCTAGCTCTAGCATGGGCATGCTATCTCACTCAAACTACGCTAAAGGAAAGGGAAAACACACGCCGGGGCGTGGAGCAAGGAGTAAATAAAAACACACCACAAGGGGTGGAGCAAGTAAGAAAATAAAAGAGATGTGTGATGAACGAGAAAGCTAATGCCCAAGACTAAGGAAAGATGTGATCGCCACCAAAGTAAAAACAAGTAAAAGACCTGTAAATACCTTGGAAATAGGTGGATGAAACACCCGCCCACGGGAGAGAAAACCGAAGAGAACCTGCAGGTCAGCTAGAAATAACGGCCTGGACCCTGTGCGTTACTTGGAAAGTAACGGTCACCCGATAGACCGCCAAGAGAAGATGACGCGCCTGCACCAGACCGTCAGATCACCTGCAGTAGCAAAGTATAGATTCTTTTAACTCCAACTCTTCCAGCCGGCTAGAAGACTTGGGCCTCGTACTGGTGAACCTGTAAACCTGCCAAAGATGTAGAAGATAAGAACAAAGCAACCCATATTAGCCCTTTCAATAATATAGCATCAATTCTCAAAAGACCTTAAAGACATCAAAAGGAAAGGGGATTACCGGGGAGTTTTTGGTTTTTTAACCCCTCTGGGCGTTTTAAAAGATTAGGAGGATGTTTGGATGCTTAGAGAACAGTGAGAAATCGTGGAGAAAGAGGAGGGACAATGCTTTGATTAAGGAAAAACCAGGGAAGAACTTAAGCATGCAATGATGAACTTCAAAGACTAAAACCAAAGTACTCCCTTGATTATGAGATGGATCAACGTGGGAAGCAGTTCCTCTTGGATGAAGATGGCTCCTAAGTTCGGCAGCACTTCGTCGTGAATTTCAAAATCCTCCCTTTTTGGCCATGAAGTCAAGGGTTCTATTTATAGACCCTCAAACTCTCAAGTCAAGCAGAGGATAATTCAGCAAGATAAAGGGATAACTCTTAGCAAATCCCTGAAGATAATATCACCAAGAGTCCATAGAAACAAACAGAAGGTCCTGAGGATCAGATTTGAAAGAGATATCGTCAATCCAAACCCTTATCTTCGGCCACGGAGTAGCAGAAAAAAAGGCCTGAACTGTGAGGACTCTCTGAAGGAAGTAACGGCCACACGACAGATCGCCACTTAGAAATAACACACCAAGGAACATCCGTCACTATCAACCTTATCCCTAAAAGATAAGATCAACGGGAAGAAGACCCAACAAGTTGGACTCTTCAAGGAAGCAACGGCCAAGGAATAAGGCATCAGAATGAAACAACGGCTGCACGACAGACCGTTATTATCAACATGTAAGCAAAAAAAGATAAGCTTTAAAACAAGGCCTTAAGCCTTAGGACTCTTCAAAGAGTAACGGTCCAGGACCCATCCATCAGAATGAAACAACGCGCCTAGGACCGACCGTTATTATCAAAAATGGAGATCAAAAGGAATAGAGGTATTGCTAAGATTCATCCAATGAAGCGTCACCAGGAGCCATATCTGATCACGGAGTTAAGACCCAAGAAATAGGCTTCAACTAATCAAGAGACTCAATGAAGAATGAACAACTTAGAGCATCATATAGAATGAATAAGGAGATGACCCGACTTATTGGGTATAAAACGGGTGTCAACAGATGCCCCTCCTTAACATCCTCTTTACAGGGGAACGAGCGGAGGCGAAGCGAAAGCAAAATGGAACATGGAGATGAAGCGAAAATGAAGCGGAGTGGATCAAAAAGAGGGCGTTAAGGTAAATGACACCCGTTCTCATCCAACAAGCGATAAGAATTTTCTGGAAAGCTTCAAAACTAATCACAAGGAAATAGCCAACCAAAGGATGCAAGTCTGGAGGAGCTAATAACTAAGGAAAGGAAACACGGCTAGCCGCCGGAGGCAACGGAAAGGAAAAGAGTACTAAACTCCAGACAGGAATCTTCAGCCAACCAGATCAAGCGAGCAGATCGAAGGAAACCCTTCTAATTCAGAGTGGAATGATTCTCCTTATTCGAGATTAAGAACATAGCTATTCACCATCACTGAGATACCTTGAATAGATGAAGCTTCATAAATGCTCAAAGAATGCGCATGATGCATGCTGGGCTAAAGGAAAAGAAATCATCAAAACAAATGCAAAGAAAGATAAAATAGAAAAATACTCGAGAATAATATTGCTAGACCAGAGAATTTTAGGTTAGGACACCATATGCAACCACGGCGTGCAAGATAGAACCATCGTCCCCAAAATTATTCCAATCTAACGGCCTATCCAACGATTAAACATGTGAATTTAGATCATCATCATTTTTGTTTAAGGGGAACATCAGATCCTGGAACACATGAATGACCAGCCGATTCTCGAGATAATATCGTAGATAACATATAGTAATGCATTAAGGGATAAGGGACGAGATACAAATACCTGACCCACCTTCCGGACGGACAGTAAAGCATGATTTCGTTCATAAATTCTTTCATAAAAGATAGGTTAGCCAAAAAATATGATCATGAATCAAGGCATAACCATTTGTATGTGTGAGAGGCATCAATAATGAACAACATGGAAGAAAATGGAACCATTTTGACATCCAATAGACCATTTAATTCATCAAGAAACTTGCAAGTTTGTAACGGTCCGAAGAAAAGGCGTTACATCAAGTAATGGACCATCCCTAGTCCGTCATAAACCAGGCGGTTCACATTCTTCAATAAAACAGTCCAATCATATGTAACGGTCGAAAACAGACGCGTCAGAAGGATGTGACGGTCGAACGATGGACCGTCGCATTTCCTGAGCGTTCAAAAAATAACAACCGAACGGTCACGACCTTCATTCAACACTCAACACCCAAAAAACCCAACTGAGAGAAAACCACCGGCGACCACCGCCCCACTACTACCATGGCCGGCGACGAGGCTCCCCAGCCACCACCACAGAGGAGGGAAAGAGGGAAACAGATGGCCATACGGCGGTTCCACCGCCGTCTCGAACGGGAGGTGATCCCACCGGTCACGGAAGAAGAACTGAGGAGAAGAGAGCCAAGGGAGGAAGATGAAGCTCCTATGGCCGTGGGGGACCAAGGGGAAGCCCCATTGGGTGAAAGGGAGCCCAAGGAACTAGAGAAGAAGAGGAAGAGAGGCATGGACCGAGAGGTAGGTCCTTCTGCCCTAACTTCAAATTTTAATTTTTTTGTGTTTTTATTATGAATGCATGTGGGAATGGGGGGTAGAAAATGGGTCTACGAACCCATTAAGAATGATTGTAGGCCTTTTGGCCAAAGTGAGAAGCCACGAAAATGCAAAGGGAAAAACACCCTCTAGCAGGGAATGTGACGGTCCTTCCAGTGACCATCACAAGCCTAACGCGCCACCCTAGATGCGTTAGGGCCATGTGACGCCCCATCCCAGGGCCGTTACATGCACCAGAGGCTAGAACTATTTTTTAGGTTTTCAATTTTCAAATTTTTATTTTGTTTTCAATTTTAAAATGCTTATGCAATGTTTTATGATGTAATTAACTAAGTTATGATCTAAATAACATGCAGGGAAAATGAAGATCAAGGATCTCCTGGCTGCAGGTCCGGGCGGTGTACCAGGCACTGCCCGACTACCAAAGGGAGCGACTAGCTAGCATGGGATTCGCCGAGGTGCTCAGCATCGAGGTGATCCGGATGGACACACCCTTGCTGTACGCGCTGCACGAGAGATGGGACCCGATCAGCAGAGCTTTCATCTTCCCGTGGGGCCACATGATCCCCACGCTGGAAGACGTAGCGAGGATTACGAGATTGAGAGTCCACGGAGCTGCAGTGACCGGATGGACATACGACGATTATCGGGAGATGGCGCAGCAGCTGCTCGGGCTAGATTTGATCAGGCCGGGACAGTCTTCCTCCCAACTCTCGAGATCAGTACTGCAGGAGAGCCTGGGACTGAGAGGAGCGGCGATAGCCGTAGGAGAGCTACCCGAGGAGCATCTGGGCAGAGTGATAGACCAGGTGCGCCCTCGCGTGGCGGCGGAGGCAGGACCAGAGGGAGACAGAGTGCTCAGATGCTTCTTGATGCTGTTATTCGGGAAGCTCCTCTTCACGACTCGGGCAGACGTCATCAGCTGCAGACTGCTGCCGATGATAGAGAATTTGCACAGAGTTGGGAGATATGCTTGGGGAGCAGCAGTGCTCGCATTCCTGTTCGAGTCCTTGAGCACTACAGACCGACAGACGATGCTGGGCGGCTTCTCGCCTTTCTTACAGGTAAATGCAGTTTAAATGCTTTCTTTTATGCCAAAATGTTTATGATATGCCATGTGACTGGCTTGATTTCTAAAAATGCAGATCTGGAGCTACATGTACCTCCCGGGCATCGGGAGAGGCGCGCTACTCTATCCAGACCGCATACCGGTCGCGAGGCGTTGGTCGGTGGCGAGGGACACAGGGTCGATCATCAGACTGACCCGGACGATCCAGGATGACCTGGACTCCTTCCCACATACGTCGGTGAGTCCAGAACTCAAAACGATTTCTATATGCTTCTATATGCTTCTAAATGCCTTTTAAATGCTAATGCTGATAAATGAACTAAATGCTCTCAGGTGAGATGGACCCCATACCGCGGCGAGAGTTACACGGGACAGCCGTGGGTACAGGCGGCCTTGTCGTACCGGGGACGAGACATCTGGCTGCACTGCATCCACATCATCAAGCCTCTGCACTACAGGCTGATCCTGCGGACCTGGGGACTACATCATCCCGAGGTGACCTTTCCACGCCACAGCGATGACCACCCCGGCAAGTCAGTAAGGGGCATCAGTGGTAATGTGGATTGGTGCACCCGGAAGGCGAAGTACGTCCATGACTGGAACAGGCGCGGCCGAGCGGTGAAGGAACGAGATGAGAGCGACGAGGCATATCTGAAGGCCTTTGCTCGACTCTACGGCGACCGGGTGTACCGAGGTACCCGACGACCGGTATGCAAAAACTTAAACTCTTTCTATATGCAAAAATGCAATGTGATAGATGTACTGACTCATGCTTTCTACATGCAACTAGATCCTGAGGGACGGATAGCTGAGCTGGAGGGATTACTCCACTCCACCATCCAGCAGCGGGACGGGTACCAGACCGCTCTGGAGCTCCTGGTGAGACTTTAAAACCTAGACTTAAAATGCTTATGATTATGACAATTGATGTTTATGATGCACATGCTGATTAACCATGGTTCCTAACCTTATCTTCTAAATGCAGCGGGCCGAGAGAGCCCAACGAGCCGGACCGGATGCCCCATCGTCTTCCTCACAGCCTGCGGGAGGCAGGGCTGAGCAGGAGGCTGATTTTGCTCGGGCGGTTGCCCGGGCCGAGGAGGCGGAGGCCACCCTCGCGGAGCGGGTAAGATGCTAAAAAATGCTCATGCTTATGATCTTGCCTAAAAATGCCTTATGATTAACTATATGAAATGCAATCTACAGGCGAGAGAGCTAGCAGCAGCAGTGGCCGAGGCCAGGCAGGCGAGGATAGAGGCAGAAAGAAGCCGGGCTGAGACTGATCGAGCCCGAGCAGAGACAGAGCTTGTACGGGCAGAGATGGCCCGGCTGAGAGCGGAGACTCCGCGACGTTGGATGAGGCAGAGGGGGATCGACTACGGACGGAGTTAGCTCGGGCTCAAGTTGAGGTGGAGAAGCTCCGAATCGGGACGGTGGACTTGGATCGCTACCGGACCGAGGCACGGGAGACGCGGCGTCAGATCTTTATGCTGAAGATCGAGCTGCGGACGCTGGAGCGGACGGTCCAGATGATGGGCCGGGGACCGGAGTGGAGTGCTTCCCAGAGTGGGGCACGGAGGAGTGCTGCCCCGAGCGGTTCGGTAGGGGATTTTCTTGTCAGCTCCTCCGGCCAACGGAGGAATGAGAGGGCGGAGCGGGGACAGCAGGAGGAGAGTGCTTCGATAGCGCCGCCACCCGCGAGGAGACCCGAGGATGGAGAGGATGAGGGCGGTCCGACGGATAAGCCGACCGAATGATGTATTTTTATGTTTTCTTATCACTTGTATGTAACTTTATGGAAAATGGAATGAGATCTTTTTTGGGTTTTCTGTTTATTTAGTGAATGAATGGATGTGTGTTTGAGTGTGCAGGGACGGATGAAATGAATGAATGGATGGTTTTGGCAGGTGACTGTATGTTGGAAAATGCATGCATGGATGAGGTGTGTATGAATGAATGGATGAGACATCGGCAGAAATGTGTGCATGAGTCATTTGCAGGAATGTATGTGTGAAAATGTAGAGAGAATGAGGTGTACAATGCGAGAGACCGCCAGGTCTAGGCAAGGGCAGAAGGAATAGCCTGAATTCAACTGCAGAGAAAGTAACGGTCTAGGATCAGACCGTCATAATTAAATAACGCACTAGTTGAAGGGCGTTATACACAACAGAGGCCAAATTTGTAATCTGAGCTGTAGGAAAATGACGGTCCACCTCTGGTGCGTCAACGGAAAATAACGGCCTAAAGCTGGACCGTTAATCGTGGCCGAACTATAGCTTGTAGGGCGACTAGAAGAAAATGCGACGGCCTAAAGTAGACGCGTCAGAATGAAACAACGGCCACAACCAGGATCGTCAGGTAGTGCTTAGCCCAGAGTAGAAAGAATTGAGTGGTTGAGAGTGTAACGGCTCAGGGTTTGCGCATTACAAGAAATAACGGTCCGCCTATAGACCGTTAATCTTCACAGAACATGATCGGGGAATTAAACCCACAGGAAAATGCGATGGCCTAAGGTTGGCACGTCGGAGTGAAATAACGGCCGTACGATAGACCGTTAGATCCTGGGTTGTATTCCGAGACGGATTGAGCCGTGAGAACTTAAACCCGAGGTTTAGCCATCTAATCCCTTACTAGAACTTATCTAGATTGAAGATAAAGCCTTCCAACTCAAGTCTTATCCTTTCAAAGCTAAAATTAAACCTTTAAAACTTGGATACTCAACCAAAATCATATCTTTGCTGAAAACCTCTGCTTTAGGGTTGAAGAACCTCTCCTAAGGGCAGAAATCAAGATGAAGAGAAGCTTCGAGGTGATGGCTATGGAGGAGAAGGTCTACACCGGACCTAAAGCTGCCAGAAAAGAACATGGAGAGCTCCAACGATTGACATCAATTCCCAAGCACTTAAGCTCCAATGTTCAACAGGTGGTAAGTCCCTCAACAACACATCCAAGTTCAGAAAATTCTGCACTGCCATTTGTTTTATGACTTCTTCTTCTCCTTCTTTCTTCAAGCCTCTTCCTGGCCCAAGATGCTACTCTAATATGAAGTGGGTGGCTCCCATGGTAAAGGCCCTCCCTATAGAGGTCACATCCATCCTTAAAGCTTGGCACCTTCAACCACTCTTGGTTTTGGGCAAAAATTTCCAGAAATTATCCTTAGATTGGCCAAGTATTTCAGCACTTGTGGAACTATGGCATCCACAAACTCATACCTTTATCTTCCCTTCCTTCGAAGCAACAATCTTTTTAGAAGAGGTAGACACCTACCTAGCCCTTCCTAAGACTAAGGTGGGGGATGAAGACCGGGTATGCTATACAATAGAGCCTATTGACCCGTCCTTGATTTTGAGTGATTTCATTCATAACCCAAAGGACGTGAGGACCATGATCAGCCCACACCACATTCACTTGATACCCTTGGCGCAATGGATAGTGTCTCATTGTAAAAACAAGTGGGAGAGACATGAGGCAATAGCCAAGGCGATGGCGGTTTGCTTGTGCGGGGTCTTCCTTTTTATCACGACCGACCACCTCTTAGACATCCAAAATCTTAGCATTATTAGCGGGCTGTGGCGGGGAATGTCTATCTCTCAAGCTGTCCTCTCATACCTCTATGAAGGACTTAGCTCGGCTTGCCTAGGAGGACGTTTGTTCGGCTCCATGATACTCCTTGAGTGCTGGATGGGAGTGAGAATCAAATTTCAACAAAAGGAAGACATAACTTCAGCTAGCCAATTCTTCGGGAGCCACCCTCTCTTCTTCATTGGAGGGGCATTTGGATACTCTTCTCAGGTTGAATGCAAGACGGCGGACAAGAAAACGCGGGATGAATGGCGCCTCTTCTTCAACACTCTGCCAATGGACAAGTTCATCATGCGGCCAAGAATCCTTTGAAGCACTCTTCTTAAAATACCGCGACGTCAAGGCTTGGACCTCCAACTAGTGGGGAATACCACCATGGTGATCTACAACCTGCACCGGTGCCACCTTCAGATCAGACTTCCAAGAACCGAAGCTCCTGCACTAACACATTACCCTCCCCTTCTACCTAGGAAGATGGGGACCGAGGAAGACGACAGAGCAGTACGGACCGCGCTGACCATGTGGGAGATCAGCAAGATGCGCCCGTGGCGAGAAGAAGTTGAAGAGGACGACGCAGCACGCCGTGATTACGTGAAAGAGTTGAGGAAAATCCGCCCTCTCGCGGATAAGAAATTGAATGTGCCTTGATTTTATTTTGTTCATGAGAGAAGTTGTTTGTTATTAACAATCAAAGTTGGAATCTTTGATCTTGCTTGAATGAGATGATATTGCTTTAACCGAACGGATGTGAGTTTTGTGGTTTGAATGGCCAGAGTGATGTGAAGAGGCAGAGCCTCTAGAGGATGTGACGGATGGGCGGTGGGCCGCTGTAAAGAACGACGGTCTGACGATGGGCCATCAGAACGAAAGCATTATCAATCCTGCTCTCTGAAGCAAGTAACGGATGGGAGACGGGCCGTTATATATAAATGACAGTATAGGCCAGGCCGTCAGAGGGACGATGTTTGATGAAATAAAAGCCCCATGCCTGAAGGAAGTGACGGCCGAAGGGAGACCGTTATATTCATGTGGCGGTCTGGAATTGATGCGTTACTGCCTTTGACCTGCATTTTTGTGAATTATCACTTTGAACTTGTCCTGCTGCCTGTACACACTCAAACATGAAACAAGTTAGATCTGTTCTTAGACTCAACCCCTTGCCTTGAAGCAAGTTAGATAATGACCGTTTCTTGATATTTGGTCAAGGGGTGGAGCCTTATTAAATAGGCGGAAAGCATAATGAAAATGCAATGCATGCTATGCACATGATGGAGTTTTGGAAAACATCTAATTTGGTTTTTAGATTTTCGCAGATATTTGGTTTTTTTGGATTTTGGAAATATTTGGTGTTTTTGGATTTTTGAAAATCTTTGATGTTTTTGGATTTTGAGCAATATTTGATGTTTTTGGATTTTGAAAATATTTGATGTTTTTGGATTTTGAACATATTTGATGTTTTTGGATTTTGAAAACCAGTGCCTCCCTAGTGACACGACATCTTCCTTGTTCAGAATCAGAAGTCCCGAGGTTGGTGTGTAATACGGGTGACAATCCCTGGCCAAGGCCCACTTCTCATGACGGTGTTTTTAACAAGGCCATACCCAAGGTACTAATCTTGGTCCTGAAAGAAAAAAGGAAAATGGGGATAAGCTTAGGCCAGATATGGAAGTTTTTAGGACTTGATTTCTTCATCGTACAACCCTGTTGGAGATTTGGTCTGTTGCGCCGGGGCTTTGTGTTAGGATGCTAGGCCCGGATACAGAGGGGGGTGAATGTATCCTTCTATGAATAATGGCCAAATAAAAACACAGATGCTAGGCAAAATCCGGAATTAAGCTAATTCGATTAAGCAAAATAACAAGCAGGTGGAGCGAGCCTATTCAAGCATCTAGCGGAAGCAAATCAAGCAATCAAACCACTGCTCAATAGATTTTTAGGTGGTTCGGTCCTCCAGACCTACATCCACCCCTCACTCCCAACCGGAGTGAGGCTTCACTAGCAAACGCTAGAACCAAGCAGACTCAGTCTGCAAACAGTTACTGCCACACAGCTTGACCAGGGGAACAGCCTCCCCTCTTCCTCCCAACCGGAGGGACACCCAAGTGACTCCCAGCCACTTGGAAACTAGAGGTCGCAGACCTCTCTTCCTCCAGACCAGGAGGGACCCGACCTCAGTCCAGAGGATCGGAAGTACAAAGCTAACCAAATGAAAAAGGAAAAATACACAGTGATCAGGAAGCTGTAAAGAAAGATAACACAGATGTGGCTCGCATGGAGCTGACTGGCCTGGATTTGATCCACGGTCCAGTAGACAGATCATCAGGTAAGCTTCTCTTCCTCTTCTCTTCTCTCTCACTTTCTTTTTCTCTTAACCCTCACGAGCTCTCTAACTCTCTCTTTCTCTTCTTCTCCTTCTGCTCTTCTTCCCTTTCTTTTCTTCTTCTTTCGCAGGCTCTCTCTATCTCTTCTCTTCTCTGGATCGAATACTTTCTGCTGCTCTCCGACTGGATGTATAGACTTTGCTCCTTTTCTTTCGATCAGTCTTCTTTAGTGGAAGAAGGCTCGTATATATAGCAGCAGCAGCCCCTGGGCGCGTGGCTTCCACGTTTTCCCGCCCAAGGAATTCGCCAGATCCGAGGCAGCTTCATCCAGGTGTCAACATCTGCATACCTCGTCCTCCTGGGATCACGAGCCAGGTCATCAATCTCGGTAAGAATCCCTGTCAGACAGAGCATTGGATAAGTCATCAGTTTAAGTCTAAACACCCTGTACAGACTCTGTGAATGCAAAGCATTGTATAGACTTCAGACTGTATAGACTTGAGCAGATAAAGCAAAAGCAATGTATATACTTGTGAGGACGAATGCATTATCAGAACAGGAGAGTGTGTAGACTTAGGCCTTCTGTTCAAGATAAAAACCAATGTACAGACTTCATGCTGTACAGACTTGATGTTGATCAACAGACCTTTGGACATCAGCCCAAGGCGTCAACGCTTCCAACGTGGAGTGTCACCTCAGGTCCTCAAGCGAGATGCTCACGCCCTTGGCAACTGGCCAATGCGTCAACGCATCCAGTGTTAGCGTCGACGCAGTGAACAAGACAGGTGATGAACAATGCATGCACTAGCTTTACCAATGTGTAGACTTCACAAAGCTCAGCCACTGTATAGACTTCACGAAGCTCAACCAGTGTATAGACTTCAATGCAGAAACCAAGGCTGTATGGACTTCAGACTTGGACGTATGACCTGTGAGCGATGTATACACTTGGCCCTTGAAGGATGTACAGACTAGAAGGAATGAAGCCCACGATGTATAGACTTGAAGATTGAAGGCGATGTACAGACTTTGATGTAAGACGTAGAATGAGATGCTGAAGTCTGTATAGAGTTTGATGACTGAAGCATGAACAGTACGCCAACGTATGGACTTGGCCAAAGCGTGGGGAAAGCCCCCAATATGTAGACTTCCAATGTGAATGAAACGTTGTACAGACTTGCTCAAACAGTCCGATGTATGGACTTGGAATTCCAACAAAAGGATGTATAGACTTTATGAGAATGCAGCAGCCAGTGTATAGACTTGGAAGTGCAACGTAGGTAAAGGCTTCTAATGCATAGACTTTAAAGTATACTGAATGATGTTCAGACTTTGTTCCACCGACCAGTGTATTGACTTTGCAAGCGTGAGACGCTGGATAAGACGGTGGATGTACAGACTTTAGGTGAAGGCATGAAACGATCTCTAAGACGATGAAGTCTGTATAGACTTTGCAGTGAATGGATGCTCAGTGAGACGCAAGTTGAGATGATGCAGTGTACAGACTTCATGTAATGCATGCAGACGTTGAACAAGACGCTCCAATGAATAGACTAGCTGGATGCACTATAGACAATGTATAGACTTTGAAGGCTAACAGGCGTCCTCAGTGTACAGACTTTGACTCAAATGTGCATATGAGACGTTGAATAAGACAATTCACTATATAGACTTAGCCTAAGACAATGCATGAGACGGATGGAGTATAGACTTGCGTTACTGTAGCAATGTATAGACTTGAGATGCACTAAGACGATGACTGTTCAGACTTTGGCAATGTGCAGACTTAGGACAGCAGCTAAGCATGTGTGTATTATGTGAGAGTGTATACACTTGAAAGCAACATATAGCCAAGTATGAACAACGTGAGAGTGTATACACTTCAAACTATTGAACACAAGTACAATGTATATACTTCATGAACAGACGATGTACCTACTTGGAATTGATGCATGCTGTGCAATGTACATACTTGAAATCATGCAGGCTGATGTGCAGACTTCAGTTGAACCCAACCGAAGAGTGTATACACTACACTTATCTGGGGGGTCGACCCATCTAGAAAGGGGTCGGCCCATACTATGCTGACTGTGATGTATGAATGCTTTATGCAACAGATAACATGGCTACATCAAATATGTAATGCAAATGCTTTATGATCTGATAAACTAACAGAACAGTAATGCAATGCTTTGATAAACAGGCTGAACATCAGAATGACTGAACATATGAAGATGACTTATTTCAGCAAGATGACTCACAGTAGCTCACATCAAATACCAATCATCAAAACCAAACCAATCATCAAAACCACAGAGGCACAACAATCTCCCCCTTTTGATGATGGCAACTCTACACAGTGAGTCAATCTGATGGTGAGTCAATCTGATGACTCAAACTATTCTCCCCCTTTGACCTCATCAAAAAGAAAATAGTTTGATAAATTATAACATGTATAAAAATTCAGACAATTTCTCCCCCTTTAGGAGTTTCAGCAAAAGCATGAGTTAGAGATGATCAAAATGAACCTGCATGCACTTACTGATTGATATTCTCCCTCTTTGGCAAACAATCTCCCCCTTTGGTATAATCAAAATAAACCATGGGAAGGGGTGAATGCAGATGCAGATACCAGAATGCAAGAACACAGCTCTCCCCCTTTAAGAGTTTCTATGCAGCATGATGCATATGACATGGAAGCTCCCCTCAATAAGTGGAATCTTATGAGATGGATGAGAAGGAGACCACAGGGGCAAACAAGGAGAAGTTCAGGTCAATGAACCAAGGACAATAAGCAGAAAAGGTTCAAATAAGTAGATTTACAAATAAGCTCCAAATAGAAATTAATTCAACAAGATTTTCAAGGAGATATCAATCTCATAAATCCAAAACATAATTTTTTCAAAGTCTTCCATTATAGGGGCTTATGAATGAGCTTTTTGAACAGCATGGTTTAAACATGATGTATGTAGAGTTTATCAATAAAATTCTGTATTGATATCTAAAACCATGTTTTAAAAAAAATGAACCAAGCCCTCATATTTATCTTGATTGTCCTCCCTTTGTCTTACACAATCAAATTTATTGACTTCTTTCAGAATTACATGCACTAGTATTGAGATTAAGCAATTATGAAGTCATATTATTTTGTCTAGGGATGTAGCAATTTGATTTTAGCATCAATATTCAAATATTGAGATATGTTCAACAATTTTTTCATGCTACAAATTTTACGAGCAGTCTAGTTCAGTGCACACCTTGTAACTAGAGAATATACCTTGATCAGAGGCCAATATCCCTAAGCACTTAGTGTGACTAACTGTCATGCTATATATGAACAGAGATAGCATTTACACATCATGACACACTCCAAATCATTTCTTGATGAGTGAGTTGTATTTCTCAGTGTGCATGCCATTGCTCTGCCTAAATTTTAATGAATTCTTAATCAGAGTTAACTATGGTACCTCATGACACAGTCCTTTGGACATGTATTTCTCAGTGACCAAGGTCATTGCTCTGACAGATATACCCTTTAGACTTTTCAGAAAAATTCATTTGCTTCAAATCAATAATAGTTTCATGTACTCAATCAGTTGAAGTCATGTATTCAAAAATGCAGATTTCAGAAGTTTTCAAGACACAGCATGAAACAGATGGTTAATGTTTATTAAACATGCTTCAGATATTTTTAAGAGATTTTAAAGTCAACCCTTGAGTACATTAAACTTAAACCACCTGAGTTATTTCAGATATTCATAAAAACGTATAATAGAATATTTCTAGTTCAAAATTTTCAGATTTATGATCGAGATAGCCCATTGAAATCTTCATGAAGGACTGATGGAATTCTGAAACCAAATGATACCAATTGATAGGAGAAATACCAATTGTTAAGAGAGATTGTGAAGCTCAAAGTTTTCAGAATATGATTAAGGTTTGTCAACAAAATCAGTAAGAAAGGATATGCAATGAGTTCTGACACATGTATGCATTTGACAACCTATATGCAATGCATTGACTCCCCCTCACAATATGCATTCAAACTCTCTTTTTGGCATTTTCAATATAAGGAAATGCAATGCACTATATGAATGCAAAAATATGCAATTAACTCCCCCTGAAGACATGTAATGTTTGCCATGAGATACTGAACATATGATTTTGATTCATGCACATTCAGACTGTCCTAACCAGTAAAGTGACCCATGGTACGAGGCGGAGCACTTGGTCTAAAAGACCACCTCACACATAGTAAGAACCTCCAGACAGACCTCCTTGCCTTTTGGTACCTTACCATTTATATACCATTGAGGTCATGCATGATTATTCAACATGCAGTCCTATATGCAATTTAGAATTTCAGTGAGTATTGCAACACACAAATTTCAAGTCACACTCATAAGCAGTTCAGATTTTTCAGAAAATTCGAAATGCAATTTATTTTTAGAGTTTATGCATAACACAATTATCAAGCAATTGCAATTAGCCTATGTATGCATCAGATACAGACAACCCTTTTTAATCTGATATTTGCACAGAACTCTCAGCAAATGCATGATCAGAAAATATGCACATGGCAAATGATGAATGAAAATGCAAAAATAGATTTTAACTTGCTATGCATTAAAACTAAAAACAAGAAGAGCAGAAGTTTACCTGAAAAGTTCAGAATGGGGTTTTTTCATGAGTGCCTTGGATCATTACCCCTTTTTATTCCAGCCCCAAGGCACACCTGCATAGAAATGTTATTTTGCACAAACAGGTACCCAAGAAGTCTTGGGTCCTGACAAAACAGTATTACTACTAGCAGGTTTTCTCAGCACATTTCTAGGAGCAGTTTTCATATCTGATTTATGCACATTCTTGTTAGCATGAATTCTATGTGCATATGCATGAGATTTCTTGTTAACAGAATAAAAATTATGTTTGCCAAAATCAATTTGGTTTTGATATCCTGCCAGCCAACAGGTTTGCAGCCCTGTGACCTGGCTTCCCACAATGATGGCATGTAAATTTCGCAACATGGAATTTAGCAGAGTTATTCTGAACATGCCAACAATCTCCAGCTCTGTGGCCTGGCTTCCCACAGTGATAGCATGCAGGAGGACTTTCTGTTAATGGCAGGGAATTTAGCAGTTTAGAATTTAATTTTCTACCCTGAGCATGCCAACAGTGGGCTGCATGTGGCCCATCTTGCCACAGTGAAAGCATGATTAGAACTTTTCTTACAGCATTCAGCCAGCATTAAATCTCTTATGACCCAATTTTCCACAAGTAAAGCATGTCATATGCTGGTTTATTGGAACAGACTTGTTCTTGTTAGAGCATGATCGTTTGCATGAAATTTTTATTATCACTAACAAACCAGCATTGTGAAATTTTGTGTCCTAATTTACCACAATGAAAAACACTCAACTTTCCTTTTCTGAGATGAAAGATTTTTATCATGATATCTCCTAGCATTCTTATCATCCTTCTCAATCAACTTACACTCATGCATCAGATGTCCAACTTTATGACAGTAATGACAGTAATCTTCTTTTTAGATGCATGTGAGTGTGTGTGAGGCTGTGATCAGCAAACACTGATGGACCCTTTTTCTTTATTTTCTATTTTCCAATCATTTTTTGATTTTTATCATGTTTTTCTGTTTTCTTAGCCTTATACTGAGGTGAAGATGAAGTGGAAGGCTTTTCCTGTTCAGGATTTAACAAAAATAGTTTTCAAATTGGATCCATCGACCTTCCTCATGACTGGACTGTAGCCCAGTCCCTCGTTCTTAAAATTATCCTTTGCTCCCAACATTTTTGAGCAATGGCTGATTGTCTTTAGAGGTGGTGGCTACATCTGAACCACTTACAAAAGATGTCATAACTTTGTTCTGAAGTTCCTTCTTGTTTATCTTATTGTAGCCACATCCCTTCCTTCCTGGTTGATTTTTATACCTAGTAGCTTGTCTAGGTTTTTTCTGCCTATCAACAAATTTAGACAAGAAACTTTCAAATCCTGAATTTTATTTTCAAGAGATGCAATGTGTATTTCATAACTAGCGATCTCTTGTTCACTACAATTGACAGCTTCATTCAAAAACCTTGTTAGCTGTTTTGTATTCTTCAATTTCCTTCTCAGCTCATCTACCTCTTTAGTCTCGTTTGTACAGATGACTTTCCCTTTCTCCAAAGTAAGAAGTCTTTCAGATATTGAAGAGTTCAGCAATTTAAACTTCTCATTTTCTTCCTTAGCTTGTCATTCTGAATTAACTCATTTATTAGAGTCTGATCTTCTGAGTTAATCATGCTTTCTCTCCTAGCTTCAAACTCCTTCAATTCCTTTTGTTGTTTTTTAAAATCTTTCTGTAATTCTATGTTTACAGTTTATGGCATTAAAATTTTCAATCAGCAAATCATTCTCTCGTTTAAGTTTCTCTAATTGTTCTTCATTTTCTTTAGAAAACTTTCTGAGAGAGTCATTCTCATTTTTCAACTTGTTTAAGTCAGATTTAACACATTCAAGTTCTTTCAGCAAATCCTTACTCTGAACAGAATCATGACTAGCTAGGCTAAGCTTCTTTTCAAGTTTAGAGATTTCCTTTAACATGATCTTGATCTTCAATTTTCAGCAATGAAATTTGTTTCTTCAAATTTGAATATCAGACATAAAAGCATCTGAACATTTTCAGTTCAGCACAGTTTTTACATGGAGAATTGAAACTGTCTGACCTACTATTCTTCTTCAATTTTTTGTATTGTTCTCTTAACATTCATGAGACTCTAATAATTCAGCATATGAATTCTCCCAATCATCCAAGGTATAGTTCTCAAAAAGGGTTTACTCCTCATCATTATCGTCTTCACTTTGATTGCTGCCTTGATCGCTGCCACCTTGATTACTTCTGTTGGCCATCATGCAGCTTGTTTGATTTCCTTTCCCGGCTCTCTTCATCATCTCCAACATATCCCTTGCAGATCTGCAATCAAGGAAACATGAGTGAAAGGCTTTGTCAGTGGCTGCTTTCATCAGATTTATAGCTGTCTGATTCTCCTCATACATTGATTCGTGACTGTCAGTCCATTTGGACCTTTTCTTTGATAATTTATGAGGACCATGTGAAATCACTTTCCACAGGTCTGGATCAACAGATTTAACATAAGCGCGGTAAAGCACTGTGCCACTGGTTTGAAATCAGAACCACTAAAGACGGGTGGATAAGCCATTGAAACAGATAGCAGATAGATTCAATGCAACAGGAATATTGATGCACTAAAAACAATTAGCACCGAAGAC